>JAEIGD010000025.1:1200000-1697637 GCA_018903425.1 Zaprionus nigranus
GAACAAATTCATGTTTACTCAACGCTGATGTACCAAGTCCAGTCTAAGCCCTTTTCTTGCCCCGCCACGCCCTTCTTGCGCCTTAGGCAAACGACTCCGACACCAAACTGCAGCTCCAGCTTCGACTTTGACGAGTTACTGCGCCAACGTTTGACGAAACGTAAATTATGCGGCGTTCTTGTGCCTAATTAGGTGTCGTATCGTAAACGTTTTTATATATTGGAAGCACACACAGAACGAGAGAGAGAGAGAGAGCGAGAGGGGTAAGAAGAAGAGAAAAGTGAAAGAGATGGCAGGAAAAAGGATGAGTTGTTGTGGCCAGAACCAAAAGAATGTCTTGCACAGCTTATAGTAAGAATGGCCCAGAGATTCATTTCTTATTTTACTGCAAGAGATTCTATTAATAGAAGTAGGAATCTTAGACATCCTGATTCATGTATGTATGTATGTGGTACCTCTATATGCAACCTCTAGTCAAAGATAAAATATCAAAATAAAAGCTTCAAATAGTTTTAATACGTGCACTATTAAACAAATATCCACTTTATATATTCTATATATAATATATAATACTTGGAATTTATCTTCATTCCACTGAATCAGTTAAATGTGCTCTTAAACTCTTCAACGACTGAATCCTATAACTCTCATCCAATTACAAGTCTAACCGAAACTAAATCAGAGTTATGAAAACGAAATAATATTAAACACAATTAATGTAATATAATGTTTTTAAGTATTTTTAATATTTTGTCACAACCATTGCTGACTCCATCTTTTAATAAACAATTATGCATGGTCACTTCATAGTTTCTTGGTATTATTATTTGATCCTAATAAAGTGAATTAACATTCATAAGTTTATTTAATGTTCTACATCCAATTTATACTTACTTAACATTATAATGCCGTTAATGCCGCTAATGGCGCACAATAATACTATTAAACAAAACAATTTCATGTCTATTCCATAAAAACTTGCCTTCTTGAATATTTACAATATCGTTTGCAGATCATTTTATTTTAAGTTTATGTAATCGAAACGAATTTGGGAAGAATGAATTTATCGTTCCATTTGATATGGCATGTTCCAAATTTGTTATATACCTGTTCGGTCATTTCTGTCTTATATAATGTTCGTATCAGGGACCAGAAAAATTTACTTATAAAATATTGAAGCTCAAAAAAATGTACTGAGTTTTATTTTTTTCCTTAAAAGAATTCTGATTATTTTTAGAGGGAAGGAATCGCTCGCTTTCGGATTATTCCTCTTCTAACGAAGATTTATTTTATTTATGTTGTCGGCAAAAAAAACCTAATACTGTAGAATATTATGCAATAAAATTAAGTTTCTAAGTTAAAACCAATAGTCAAAAATATGTTAAAAACGTTGAAATCAATATTTTGTAATCGACATTTTTTTGCTCAAATAATAATCATTACTTTTCTAAGTGAATAATATTTTCATTAAAAAATATTATACAAATATTATACAATATATTATACAAATCAAACTGTATCCAATTAATTTTTAGGGATAATTAGTCTAAAATGATGACATTCATACAAAATGTCTATGGTATATCCCCGCCAATTACTATATATCCCTAATAACTTTACAAGAGTCATGAAAACGGAATAATATAAAACATAATTCGAACAACAACAACATTGTTTCTGTAATGTTCTTTTGTGATTTTTTTTTTTGTTTCTTGACAATTACCTGACTCCTTCTATTAAATTTAAAAAAGAGTGGCGTAACCATTGATCTTCAACATCAGTCACATTCCCTGTGTTTACCAAAGTAAAATGGTACATTAACATTCATAAATAATTTAATATTCGGAACTTAATTTGATATTCGGAACTTCATTTATGCTTACCTACTAGTATATACGCAACGCCATTAATGCCGCTAATGACGCACAACAATACTATTACACAACATTCAATGTCTATTCTATAAGAAATTGCCCTCTTGAATATTTACAAAAACCTTTTGCAGATCATTTTATACTTTTGTTTATGTAATAGAGACGAATTTGGAAACAAAGAATTCATTGCTCCATTTGATATGGTAGATCTGCATGTTCCAAGTTTCTTTGAGAACTGTAAGTCCTAAGCAGTTTCAACTTGTAAAATTTGTCAATTTGATTTGGATATGGTTTTAACTGTTTCAGGCTCGTTCCAATAGATTGTTCCATTTCCATTTCCATTTCCAAACTATTCGAACATAATAATATTGTATTATATCAGATACGTACTGCACTATATACACTTTCCTTTGACATGCCGCTGTCAAACATCTTATAGAGAAAGGGGAGGCATGGGAAGCTAAATATCTGAACCCATTTGGAAAACTAAAGAGAAGAAAAGCTGCCGAAAATCGTGCAAGTGAATAGATAGCCGCATTCCTCAACTTCTTGTGGGTGGTGGTGCAACCATTGTGGGTGGATGGTTGCAGTCAGGGGGCAATGGAGTACTACGAAAGAGGTAATTAGATTTTATTGGACGGTGCCGACACTAGAGCAACGAATGGAGAGGGACGTGGGTGGGGCAATTGATGGTGTGTCACAGTCCCTAGAAGAGCTTCATGCATTAAGTAAGACACACACAGAAATGTGTGTATCCCCTAAATACTTGTGTAAGTACATCTGTATATACCCTATAACTGAATGCGGCTGCATCAAGGCAACCGACTCGCTTTACTTTTTATGACACTCGGGGCGCGAATGCAAACACGGGCAAATCGGTCGAGCTGAGTGTGAGTGCGAGTGAGAGTGCGACGAGTGTGTTGGGTATTACGTACTCGTGTACCTAGTATACAGTAATTGACAGGCCGACGGGGCTCTGCAGTTTTGGATACCGCGTCTCACTCACTGACTAACTGACTGACTGACTCGACTGAAGTCTCTTTGGTATTTGTCCACGGCTTGTTTGACAAGTTCGCGTCACGTAGCACGGATCAGTCGGCGACAACGAGTTGTGTACTACACACAATCATCAAACATGACAGAGAACCGAGTGCCGAGAACCGAGAATCCAAGAATCGAGAGGCTTGGAATCGGGAACCGTGAGCACAGAACTAACCACACTCACACACGCCGCAGATAGCGGATAGCAGCAGGAGGCTTATCTCGCATTTACACACAACCATACCGAAAGGTAGTTCATCTATATATGCTCGCTGGTTTATATGACTTTTGGCAGCTGATAAGCCCCGCTGGAGCTGAAAGCTATAGCTAATTGACGGGAACGCAATGCGGTTAAATTAAAACGAAATCATTTGCAAGCAACCACTCTCTCTCTCTCTCTCTCTGTTTGGGGGCGGGCACTACCCTAGACTGTAGCTGAACTACCTCGGCGGCAGTCGGCATGATTAGAACCGAAAAACAATCAAACAACACACACATCAAAGGCAACGGGCCGTCAATTTGTCATTAACGTCATAATATAGTGACAAGATTGCTTTGCACGGATATCGCACGGCTAGAGCCCTCTACCGGTAAGCGGTACCCTTACCCCGTACGCCTGACAGTACCCCAAGTACTCTTCCTCTTCTTTTCCCGTTCATATTTGTCAACAAATATCGCGTTTAGCGTCTGTCTACCCGGCCAAAAGGTGTTGTAATACCCGTCCATCCATCGCCGTCGCCGTCTCCCCCAACCGTACCTCGTCGTGTTGTAAATTTCTGTTCAGTTTTCTCTCACTCTCTCTCGCTCTCACGAGCAATCTCGTGTGACATTTAAGAAATATTTCCTTTAGTTTCTTGGTTTCTGTGTGCTTAAGGATTAGCAATGTGTGGGATTTTTGGTGAAGAGTCGGCCTGGTTCTTTGGTGCTAGGCGCATGTTTGGCCAACTGATTAATGGGCCATTAGTGAAATCTTTTGAACTATTTACCCACATAACATTTAAAGATCTCCCATATATTACAGTACAGTATACCAAAGAGTAAGGATCTCAAATAAATTGGGTTATTCCATTGGTATTGATAAGTATAACGTGAGCAAGTCTGATAGCAAGAAAGTAAGGACCTTAGCAAGAGTAGTCCTAAAGGTGTTAAGGACCTTTTCAGATCAATATTGAATTCAACAGTTTTAGTCTTTTTTGGGTGAGGTTGAAATAGAAAAAAAAGGAAAGTCTTTGATTTAAGATTTTCCATTTTAGATCTAAGAATTGCATAAATGCAAAAATATAGTAACCGATTTGTGAGATTGTTTGATTGGTATTGATAAGTATAACGTAAGCAAGTAAAGACCTTAGTAAGTGTAGACCTAAAGGTGCTTAGACCCTTTCAGATTTTCAGCTCTTTTCAAACTTCATGCTTTATAAATATGGAATTGAACTGTTTAAGCGTTTATTGGGTCGGGTTGAAATACAAAATAAAGAAAAGTCTTTGATTTCAAATTTCAATTTCAGATCTAAGATTTGCATAAATGCAAAAATGTTGTAACCGATTTGCGAGAGTTATTCTATTGGTATTAATAAGTATAACTTAAGCAAGTCTTAAAGCAAGAAAGTGAGAACCTTAGCAGGTGTAGACCTAAAGGTGCTAAAGATCTTTTCAGATTTTCAGCTCCCTTCAAACTTCATGCTTGAGATGAGGTTGAAATATAAAAAAAAAAGAAAAGTCTTTGATTTCAGAATTGAATTTCATATCTTAGATTTCCATATATGCAAAAATGAAGCAACCGATTGGCGAGAGCTCGCTACGCCCATGACAATAACAGTCTATGCTGTCTGGCGATAAACGATAGCGATTAACGATAAACGCCAATCAAAGCGAACTTCAAACACTTAACGCCCCAAAAGTTGATTTAATTATCACAGCATGGTTGCCATTTCCCCGAGGCGAGGTAGTGCGGCAACCCTCGATGAAAAGCAACCCTCAATGCGAACATTAGCGATGGCAACATTGTGTAATCTACACCATGCCACGCCTACCGAGCGAGGGTAGCGCAGCCCTCCTCGAAAGTGGGCACAAATTATTAAGCTAATAAACAACGAAAACAACACAGAGCAATTTGTGAAACGAACAGGCAGGACAACGGGGGTTCAGATAAGCGTGAAATATATATACACAGATATAGGGTATAGTTTTGAGATGGGACTGGCACTGGTACTGGGCACAGTCCTGGGCCACTCGAAATGGGCGCATTAACTGTCAACGGCAGCCGCCACAAGGCGCTGCTTAGGTACGGTACGGGTGCCGGATAACGGTGAGCGGGTACCGGACACGTTTAACGGTACCGGATAATTATGTTGTTGTTGCTAGCATTGTTGTCTGGTTATATGCTTGACTGATCTTCGCACTCCACAGGCGCTTACATAACCGTAATTGAGTCGACAGAAAAGGGCATCGTCCAGCGTTGAGTGCATCTGTTGGGTTTTAAGGAACTCACACACACTCGACAGGCTGATCTGGAATGGGAATGGGAATGGGAATGTGAATGGGATATGGAAAGGGAATGAAACTGGGTCTGTGCTCGGTACGGTTAGGTTCGGCTTGCCTCGGCTTATCGCTCGTCTGCATCGGCTTAGCAGCGTTTGATTTGGGATTGAGTTCTAGTATCTGAAATGAATGTATCTATATCTGCAACTGTATCTGCATCTGCATCTGTATCTTTCTCTCTCCCTCTCTCTCTGTCTCTGCTTTGTTGTTAGGTGTCGTAATCGTTGACATAGCTCAACCTAATTAGGCATAAATTGAGCGCCATAATGTCACAACTGTCAGCTTACTTCAGCAGCCCGAGAATGGAGAATTTTAAGGGGGAATATAAGGAATGAATGGGGAATGGGGAATGAAATCGACGCGACTGACAAATGAGCATGTGATGTGTCACCTCGCGAAGCAAAAGAGTTGGCTAAGTGATTTCGATAACTGTCAGAGTTGAATGATGAAAGCAGAAAGCAAAGGCACCCTCAGGGATTCCAGAAAGAGGTCAGCGATGAGGTCATAGCTGTAGATAGAAGAGAAGCATAGAGCAGAAGCAAACCTACTACAGCTAAAAGAGATTTGAAGAGAACAATCAAAGTTCATCTTGAATCTGTGATCGTTGAGCTTGAAGAACTTAAAAAAGTAAGAAGATCTGATTCTTGAAGAGATTCAGTTCAAGCTACCCTATTGAACGTGACTATCCTTAGTGAGCTTATCAGTTGGCAGCTACCTACAAAGTGCAGAAAGAAGAAATGATTTCGGACTGAGATAATTAATTTGTTAGGCGCGCGAAGCGTGAAATCTCTTGTAGAACCAAGTTCTCTCTTCTCGAGAAGGAGGTTTGTCCTCGCTGATTGATGATGCCAACACGCGACTTCTTTGTACTAATAAATTCTGAGCAAATTCGAGAACAAATTCAAGAGGCAAATCGAAATGAAAGAAATGAAATTCCACGATAAGCAGAAATACCAAAAATGAATGAACCAAAGAAAATGGTAAAGAAGTAGAAACACTAATGTGTAGAAGGTAGAAGGGGGGTTCTTCCGGTCTCTTCGGCTGTTGGACAGT
Organism: Zaprionus nigranus; assembly: GCA_018903425.1. Lineage (NCBI taxonomy): Eukaryota > Metazoa > Arthropoda > Insecta > Diptera > Drosophilidae > Zaprionus > Zaprionus nigranus. Next base: position 1,206,507 of record JAEIGD010000025.1, read on the forward strand.
TGGGAGAGACCATAAATATGCAGCTAGTATAATAATTTTGTTGGGTAAACAAATTAGAAATCAAAAACATTAAGAAGAAGATGCCAAGAATTGAGCACCAGACTGTGGTCAGTCTGTATAAATGTGTTAGTGTGTGAGTGTGTTTACTCAAGCCTGATAACAATGTTGAAACAATAAACATTTTTCTCGCACCGCCAGAACACACAAATCCACTTAGCCACGCGTGCGACATACGAGAAGAAAGCGGCGAAGAGAGCGAAGAGCACTGCGACCACCCGAAACGGGATGCAAATGGAAGAAGAGACCGAAGATCAGAACAGAACGGAACGGGTTGGGGTAGGAGGGGAGAGAGAGAGAGGATCGTCAAGTGCGTTGGTGTCGCATAAGAACCGCAATATAACGAAACAGACGGCAATTTATTGATGAGTTTATTGCAAGCAAAGACTGCAACAGTGTCTCCCTATCTCTCTCTGTCTCTCTCTCTCTCTCTGTACCCCTACCCCACCTGATGATCTCGCGATGATGTCTATGTCGTCGCAGTTTCAACTGAGTTGATTCTTTGTATTCCAAGCAAGGATTGGAGGGGCCCAAGGGGGAACAATTTGTAAATTTGGTTTTATGACAAGCGCGCGCTGCACGTTAAATAAAACCGATCGTCTGTTGAAGACCCGTAAAGCAGCAGAGAGAAGGAGAGAGACGGAGGAAGAGAGAGAAGGAGTGAGGGAAAAAATGCTAATTTAAAAAATTACGAGTTTCGTTCGCGTTTTGGTCACACCTTAAAAACGCTCGCTACGTGGTTCAGTTTCAGTTTCGATCTTCTCCCCTCCCCCCCCCTCCCCTTGCTACATGCCTTATCCATAGAGATCGGAGTGGAAGGCAGATCGGCGTATACGGTAGGTACAGCTCGAACTGTCATTTATCGTTAGACAAGACAAGCGGCAAGCTGCTCCGCGCTGCTGCTGCTGCTGCTGTCGAGAAGAAGGTAGCTCCATAACCCCGTCTCGTCTCTCCGGCGATCTCTGTGTGATATTTATAAAGAATATTTACGACCATCCAAAATATTGTGCTCGCGCATTGTTCTCTATGTATCTCTAAGGGGAGGGGGGAAAAGTAACAACAAAATATTATCATAACTGCGACTTGTAGGTGCGATCGCATCGAGAGATGCTTGGGTTGACTTCGTGTTGAGCGACTCGTTTGAGTTATGAAGATGTTGCCGTTAGTTGGCATTAAATATTAGAGATACTTATTTATAGCTCTTTATAGCTCCAGTCTGTTGCGGCTAGCCGAACTTAATGTTCCCGAAATTGCTTTGAATTGGCAATGAATGTTAATCATCGAGCAGCGATCGAGCACGAGCGTCCTCTAAAATCACTTTAAATATTATTTATCGCAAGTGATTTAAGTGAATTCTTCTAGTCGTCTAGAGAACATCTGCGAAATCAGGTGAGCAAAGATCGGATATGAAGATAAACTAGAGGTAATTAAGAATTTCTAGCTTTAAAATGACAAAACTTGAGCCACTACGTGATTCGTAGATCTTCATTTCAGACTCATATAAAAGAAATTTTGTAAATCTTGAAAGCATTTGCAATTTCCCTAATAATATAGTTATTCCTCAAAGAAGTGCTATAAATCTTAAGCTCTTTATTCCTACTTCTAAATTATAATACCAAATTAACCCGTTCTCTTTTTGGGGCTCTTCTTTAAAGAATTTCCTTATGTCTTCTTTTTGAACTTGTCCTTTTATTAATTCATCTTTATCTATGGCTTGACATTTCTCCACGACCACAATAAATTAGTTCCACAGTGTCAGATATGCCACTGTGGGAGGCTATCTAACATATGCAGCACAGAACTGGAATCGCCGACTGAAACCTCAATTAATTAAGTTAAATAATAAATAAACAAGCTAATCATCACTTTGATTTAGAGCGAATTAAAAGTTATTATATTGATAAATTGCATTCTAGCAGAGAACAAGACTTTAAAGAGATCTCAAATAGATGCAGAACGGCGTTTTCAACAAAGAATGGAAGTGAAGTATCTGGGATGAAGAAATATTTTTGAATTGTTTTAGATTGTTTGACTGTGAAAAGGTTGCGGTAGCTTAAAGAAAGTTATTAATTGATTTATAAGGATAAGTATTATTAAAGTTAGAATTGTATGAACAACATTTAGAAACACAGATATTTATGTATATCTGATATAGATGTTACATTATTTCTAGTTCATTTTATGATATTTAGCAATGTTCTGTTTGATTTTTTATACCCTTCGACCATTGAAAATGGTCAAAAAAGGGTATACTAACTTTGTGCAAATGTATGTAACAGGCAGAAGGAGGCGTCGGAGACCCCATAAAGTATATATATTCTTGCTCAGGATCACAAGCCGAGTCGATTGAGCCATGTCTGTCTGTCTGTCCGTCTATCCACGCCCACCGCCCACCGCCCCCACAAATCAATAATTTAATTTATGAACTCAATTTGTAAGCGCTGTTTAAAAGATAGAATTTCTGACTTAACATATACTAAGCTTAATGAAATATCTACGTAGTCTCCAAATTTCAGTCCGATCGGACAATAAACACAAAAGTTATTTAAGAAAGTATGAGCATAAAACCAAGTGCTTCTGTCAGCTAACAAGGGAGGCGGGCGAGCGCGTAGCACGAGCGCCATCTGTCGGGATTAATTTCAAAGCATGTGCATATGCATATGTGTATGAATTTAAGAAATTAAACTACACGGGAACATACTAGGTCGAAGGGTATCCCACTGTCGCGTGTTGCGCGACTGTTGCTTTTCTTACTGGTTTCCCTTAAAAACTGTAATTTTGTTAAAGAGAAACTACAATGTAAATAAAACGATGTTCGAAGTGCCTTTAGAGATATTGAAAAAGTTTTGGTTTTACTGTTCAGTACCCTTCAAAAGGGTATATTGATTTTTTACAACGCATTTTGGAGACATCTTCGACTTCTTAAAGTATAGAAATAGGTATATTCGGAATTTGCATCAACAGGAAAGTAGAACATACCATGTCTGTCTATGCATTAGTCATTTGTGTTTCTGTCTGTCCATCTGTCTGTCCATAAGTCTGTCTGCCAATTGCAACCTAAGCTAGTGTCTCAGTTTTAAAACAATATTGATGAAACTGTACGCTGTAAATAAGCCAGAACCAGCCGAATCCGATCGATATATCGTAAAGCTGCCATACAAACTAGTCTACTGATAGATGATAGTTTGTTAGATTTCAAGATATTGGAAACAAATTTAATACATCCAGGTATAAAACCTAAGCCATGCCGAAGGTAGTTTTTCTTTCCATTTTAGTTTCAACAAAAAGATATTTTAAGTATATAAACTAATATTTGTTGTCTAAAGAATTTCAGTATTTTTATCATTCAAACTTTCATACTTCACAAGCCTAATAGATTGTTTGTTGTCTATAAAAATTATTTTCTAAAAATATTTCTTTATAAATGTGTATATCCAAAAATGTTAAGACTTAGCTTTTCCAGTTTTCTAGTCATCTTTAAGCCATTAGGAGCTGCAATCTTTGCTCTCAAAGATGAGATGAGGCAACGCTTTGAGGGCCTCGTCCGCCCCATATGACACTCATCAAAAATGAAGCCATTATGCCGAAACGACCCATCGCAAACTTGTACTAAACGTCAAACGTCATAAACTGTTCTCAAATATGATTTGATGTCGTTCGCGGCATAGAAACGCCTCGAGTTGCGTTCCACTGTGCGTGTGTGTGTGCGGGCTCCAACAATGTTGCGCCATTCATGGACCGTGTGTGTATCCTGTGTGTGTAGCCGTGTGTGTGAGCTAGAGTGCTAGAGACCTTCAGAGTGCGGGTCCAAGTGAAGTCAAGACCCCGTCGGCCCATCGCAAGGCGGCGCTGAGTAGGTGAGCGAGTGTTAAAGGCAAATAATTTTAACTGCACCGAGCAGTGTCGTCTCTGCCCCATGTTGTTATTGTTGTTGTTGTTGTTGCAGTTTGCCGAAAAATATGATTTAACTAAATTATTACCTGGAGCACACCTTAAAGTAATACAAAGGCAACGAACGAAGGCAGCGAGCAACAACAATAAAGGAAACGCTTAATTTTGCATTGTCTTTTTTCCTTTTTTTTGGTTTTTTTTTTTGGTTGTTGGTCGGAGGGGAGACCCAAAGCGAGTCAGTAAAATGAAATGCATGGGGCGCTTGGCTTGGCTCCACCTGGATGCACCTTCAGCAAGAGGGCCAGACTAGGGCAAGTCTGCAGAGGGTACCAGCAGGAGGGAGAGGGCGAGAGGGGGACAGTCATCATCATAGTTGGGCTTTGGCTTTGGGTTTTCGGCTCTGGCTTTGGCTTTGGCTCTGACTGTGGCTGTGGCTGTGGCTCTGCTCGTGGGTGGGTATCATACATTTGAGTAGAACGCCTCTATTCGACGTGCTCATGAGTGAAGTGCGAGAGGGAGAGCGGGGAGCGAGGGGGCAGGGAGCTGGGGTACCGCTTGCTGGGTCGTCGAGCTGGGGCTTGTGAGCTGGAGCGAACGCATCACCATCACAATGTGCCATCAATAAGTGGTAACAGCGTGTGTTGTTGTTCTTGTTGTTGTTGCCAAGTTCGTTCGTGAGCGAACGTCCATCAATGTTGTTGTTGCTGCTGTTGTTGTTGTTGTTGTTGTTGTGTTGCTGTTGTCGTTGCGACGACGATCATAACTTGAAGTTCAATCGCAATGCCGCGGGCCATTTGCCGAGCCTTAGTGCCAAAGCCAAAGCCCAAAAGCAGCCACAGCTGCCCCTCCTCCCCACCCCGTCCTTTGCCCCTTTCCCCCCATCCACCCCCACCCTTGCTCTCCCCCTCTCCCTCTGTGTATAGGAGGCCATGAGGTACGAGAATCAATCGCCCACGTTTATGAATTGCTGCGGCGCCGCTTCAGTCCAACTCCAACTTGAAATCGTTGCCGTTGCCGATGCCGCCGCCACCAGCAACGTGCAACATTTTAGCCAACATCTACGTCTGCCTCGCAACCACAAAACGTCGCCACTTGCGCCTCATAAAAATCCCAAAAAAAAAGAAACCAGAGAGAGAAAAGGAAAACCAAAAAAGAAAAAGAGTAAAGCGCCAAACTGAAACCAAAATAAGGGCTAGGCACATGCGCTGCTAAAGACTTGCATGGATGGGCTCAGCCCCAGTCTACAGTCCCCGGTCTCCAGTGCTGGGCAACCAGATGGAGGCCCTGGCCCAAGCCCAATGCACATTTGCCCTGTGTGCGCCACCTACGCCGTTTGAAGCTCGAGTCGAGCCGAGCTGAGCTAAGCTGCGGCTTCAGCGGCGGCATCTTCGTTGCATGCGACAAATATTTCAACACAGTCTTCGACGATTCTAATAGACCGATTTGTCAGGGATCAGATTACATGCCTGCTAACGCCCACATCCGGTGGTGCAGCACTTCGGACCAGGCCCTGGACCGAGGCTAAGCCAAAGAGTAAGGCTAGATGGGGCTGAGGTTGAGGCCAATGAATGGCTCTAAAATGCTGAATGAATGTTTAGAAGCATCCAACACGCGACGCGATCTGTGAATGAACATATTTTATAAGATTGTTTCAAGAAAGAACAACAAGAACAAACAGAGAATGCACGGTGTCTAGTGCAGGTGTCAGATGAGGGGAGATTCTCGATAGGAAGAACTATATATACAACATTCTGATGGTAAGTTATTTAAATTGTATACATAGCTTATGATTTATGACATTATTGAAAGGGTCTGCCATATCAAGAGATGTTACACGAGTTTTTTTTGATATAAATATAATTTAGATTAGATTTAACTATCACTTCATAATTTACTTTGTATTCAATCTTTTAAAATCTGATTAGACTGGGAACAAACACAACCTCAAGAGGTTTCAGCAGATAATGAAGCCTTGTAAAAACACAGTGAGAATCTTTACGCGTCTACTTACAGGATACGACTTACAGTATGTTCGATATTAGCTCTTAAAAGAAGTGTGTCGATAGGATAGCACCTTCTTGTGTTTAGTAAGCTAAAGTCAACCAGTCCAAGTAATATAATAAATTTCCTTAAAATAACTGGACTGGATAGGGAACTTTTGGCTCAGCAGAAGATATAATAGATCTGGAATAGGTTGAAGAACATCTTTCTCCACTTAATAAATAATATTTAAACAATATTTACTTAATTATAGTTTGATTAATATAAAAATCGTATACCTAATTTAATGTAACTAAGTTATTCCAATTCAAAAGAAATTCCCTTTAGTATACCATTAAAATATAAATAAAAACAATTGGAGAAATCTATCGTAAAACATGCATAGAAAAACCCTTTGTAAACATACATTTTCAAATTAAATATTAATCCCTCTCCAAAAATAATAATAATAATAATATAATAGAATATCTATTAAGACTATGGGAATTTTTGACGTAGGAATGAAATCTATGATATGTCGAATAATACTTTTTTCTTGTTTTCTATATTTGTTTTCTTATTAAGATCTATGACATCTGTTCAACAATTTGCTAACCCCAATTCCAATCCATTTCATGCATATGCATATGCCTTCATTTCATTAGCATCCTGTTAAAACCACTTAAATCAAATCATATTGAGTGTATACTACCAACCGAATTACGTAAATCTTCGAAATATTCCCACAAAATACCAAAAAAAAAAAACCTAAGATAATTTTCCACTTGAGCTGCTTCAATGCTTTTTGCACCGCGATAATGTGCAGTTGCCACCGATATCATATGAAATATATCACATATATAGTCGCCGCCATTGCGCCCCGTTGTCAGCCACTTGCCACAGATAGCGAGTCTTGTGTCGCGCCGTTGCATGCCCCGCTTATTGTTTATGCTTAATCTTTATCAATTTAAAGAAATATCTTTGTTTCGACATTTGCACATAAACAGCGTAAGCTTTGATTTCAGATGCAGTCTCTACTTGAGAGAGAGGGAGAGAGAGTTAAGGGAGAAGGGGGAAGAGAGGTCTCTGAGCACGCCACAGTGGCGTCTCCAACGGAAGCAAAACCACAGGGGGTGGGCGTGGTGGCCTGCACAGCGACGGCGCCCGGGCTGGGACACCTTCGACTGACGACAAGAAGCGGCTACAGAAAAAAGCTAAAAACGGCTAAAAAAGCGCACAATTTTTTAATGAGAATATATATTTGTGAGGCAGGCAAATGACAGGCCAAGGGCTCTAAAATACAGCGAGAGAGAGGGGTGAAGAGGGAGGGAGAAAGCTGCTCACATTGTTCGGCAGCTGAAATAATATTCCGTGAATTATGAAATATTTTTCGTGTGTGGAGGAGGTAGCATCCCTAACGAAGCCCCAAAGAAGAAAATGTCGTTCACACAGCGTGAAATCAAAAGTCTCTGTGAGTGGATCTTGGGAATCTGTGCGCGGATAATCCCCCCGTTGTTACGCGATGACTACTATCGTTCGTGGCAGGCAACTACTACTGTAGTGACTGACTCTCCCCCTCCCCACTCTCCCGCTATGATCTTTAGCTATAGCTTTTATATGCTCATCAATAAAAATAAATCAAGGCGCATTTTTAGACAACCCCAAAAAGAACAAGTAACGAAAGCTACAATAGAGAGTGCTGGACTGTGAAATACCCTCCAATCGAAGGTTCATCTGTTCGCCAATAGAAATTATTTCGTTAATAACTTGTATGTTTATTATACAATTCAGAAGAAACAAAGTATTTGTTTGAATAGTTATAATTAATGTCAACATCAAAAATTAACATTCTAGCTTTAAAATTGCGCTTGCAATTCGATTATAATCGTTTTATAGAGGCGCCAGGAGGCGTGGCTTAATTCTGAAATCAAGTTTATTTGCGTGTAATAATAAGACATGTTTTCACCAAATTTTATAGTGCTAGCTCTTAAAGTCACTGAGATCTACATAGGTGTTCGTACAGACAGACATGGCTAGGGTCACAGATGCCTTCTTTGTGTATTACAAAGATAAAATACCTTTCTATGCTATGGATAGCGGGTATAAAAGTGAAGCCCAAACTTCGGCTTATAACAATTTCGAGAAGAAGAGGAAGAAATGTATATGGAAATTAAAAGAGCTGGAAGATTTGGATGAATGAAGTCGGACACAGCCACTTGGCTGGAGAGTTAGCTTGTCTTGGCTTGGCTTGTTATCCTTGGCGCATTTGCGAAAACAAACATTCATTCCCATCAGGCCAAACATCGCTACCGGGATTAAGACGGACCATATGTATCATATATATGCATAATGCCAACTGTGACAGTGACTGAGTCTCTCCCGGTCCGGGATCATCTCACACACCACTTGGCACCACTTCGGGTGTCTTGTTAACATATCAACATCATGTCGCACTCATGCACAGCCACAACCACAGCCCACAGTCCACAGTCCGCTTTGGAATCGGATTCGGATTCGGTTTGAGTTTGAGTTTGGGTTTGGGTTTTGCTTTCGGCTTAACTTTGGGTAGCGCCCCCTCTCCACTCACAGTCACGTCGCCTGTTTTACGATTATTATTATATTTTTTTTGTTGTTCTTTTGGTTGTTATTGTTATTGTTGCTGTTGGTTTTTGTGATCACTGCGGCATTTTAACGCCACAATCCACAAGGCGCCCGCGTTGTTTGCTTTGCGGCTTTGTGGGGCCTGCAGCTAATTGGGAATTATTTTTATGCATGAATTGTGTGAAGAAATTGGTAATCATTTGTTCCATGACCAGGTCGCACTCGGCACGAGGGAACACACTTTTTTGTGGCCTGCTGCTGCTGCTGCTGAAATTGCTTTGAATGCCACGAAAACGTTTCTTTTCAGAAGGTATTTGACTAAAGCGCCAGATGATGTAAAGAAAGATTGTATATTGAGGGGAGTGTGAATTGTATTTGACTAGATACATATGTATTTAAATAAAAAAATATGTGTAAACTTGGAGCTAGGTTTGTATCTCTGGCAGATGCATCCTACGATTAGATTTCTACGTCCAACAATTTTTTGTTTACTTTATTTTGCGAAACCTTTAAGAACTTAGCGGTTTTTATTTATTTGCGACACTTTTTCGTATCTGACTACACTAAGGTGTCCGGCTAAGCAGAATAGACAAAAGACTCAATAATTCATATAGATAGTGATGATTGTCCATTCGATTTTGCTATATATTCAATATCAGTTCTTTAGAGCCACAGTGCTTTAATCAACAAAAATAATCCAGACTGTCATCATCTACTTAGCATGTTATACCTTGTTTTGATCATGTCGAATGAGAATATCATTTAATTTCGCACAGAAATCATTGAATTAATAAAGATTCTGAATCAAGGAGATATGCAGCTTAGAGGCCAAGAGGTATATGAGATATAAATAAGTGATTGAACTTACATCATTTAATATTATATCAAATATGTTTCAATTGTAAAATCTGAAAAATAATTAAAAGAAAAGAGTTAAGAATTAAAAGCTTACTTTTCTTTTGTCAATTGTTTGTTTCATTACCAACTTTAGAAAAAAGTTTTCCTATTTTACTGTAAAACATAAATATCTACTGATTTGTAATTCATTGGTACTGAAATGAAGCGTAATTTCTGCATCTACATCAACTAACATCAAGTTATTTATTGATATATTTTGTTTCGTTCAACTTTTTAAATATTAATTGCCTCAAATGAAATAAAAGTCGTCTACTCTTATATCTATTATACACATTCTTGTATAACACATATGTTTGTTGCCTTAATTGTTTTCTTAATCTATCACAGGCTTTCCAAAGTTTATCTCCCGCTAGTTAAGAACAGCTGAGCTTAGGCTTGTCTGGTCACACGATCGTCATAGCTTGATCATTAGTCATGGCAGATCATTAGCCAATATCCGCTTCCTAAAGCTACAACCGCAATTCTTTCACGATGAGAGAGAAATAGAGAGAGAGAGAGTGGGGAGACAACTCTATGACAATGGTAAACCGCAGGAATATCACCGGAACTACGATATATTCGAGTTTCAATAAGCTCGTGCGACATTGTCATTGAGCTCAAAGTACAAATTGATATTTTGCATTAGTGAGGGTCAAGCAACAACAACAACAGCAACAAAGGTAGCAACAACAAGAGGAACAACGGCGACAACGACAACAAATGACAATGAGAGAAGGTGACAAAGTCTCTCAGGGACAGGGCCAATCTCAGCCTGAGCTCGTTGCGTGGGATCGTTGCAGTTGTTGTTGTTGGTTGATGTGTGACTGGGAAACTGGGAAACCGGGAAAGTCAACGTGCATCAAGACAAATTGTGCCGCATTCAAAGCGCACCAAGGCGAATGGCAAACAAAGCTGAGCTTCAACTTCAGCTCCGACTCCATCTCCAACTCCATCTCCATCTCCAACTCCAACATCGGCTTCAGTTGACAAATGTGTCGGCTCAGACAATGTGTTGACACGCTTTCGGCTCAGACGCTTCGTGTCGCGTATCTTACGGATACGCAGATACTACACCAATTTGTCAGCAGAACAAATAGCGCTCGTACGTGAGCGAGCAAAGCGCGTACGTGAATTGGGTGAACACTCCAGTAAAGGGAACTGAGCTAGTTTAGCGACACTGGGGGAGAGAGAGAGTGGACAGGCGGTTCACTCTATTTGATCTATTCGAGAAAATATCTGACAATATATCTAATGCATTTCGATCAGGTTGCACAAAACTCTCAATATATTATTAGTATTTAAGAATTGGATATGCATGAAGTATTTTAAAAGACTTATGTACAGTTTTCTTCCCATGTGATCAGTAAACTAAGGTTTATGGAGGCTTAGATACCTTTTTCAGTTGCTGAAATCTTTCATTGAACGGAATCTTGGAACACATCAATGTATATTATTGAAATACAAGTATAAGTAAAAAGTAATAATATAACTGAAGTCTGTTAAGACTTAGGTACCTTCTAAATGCTCCATGTTGTGAAATCTTTCATAGGAATACATTTAAACACTTTTTTAATCTATATTATTATAATATAATTAGATTTTGATAAGATAACTAAGGTTTTACATACTTTTCAAGGGTTTTAGGCTCGGAAACCATTCATTAGTTATATTTCAAATACTTTACTTATGCAATATTAGAGACTTCTTCAGTCTAAAAATACGAGTAGAGAATAAATATAATCAGTTACGCCGGTAATATGCCGTACATATTTTACACGTTTTATGGGCATGCCAATTTAAATTATATAACTGAGATCTGTAAAGATATTCTTAACATTTGTTTTAGGTATTGAAATCTTCTATTAGTTTATCTTAAATATTGTAAATATTTTGTTAAATTTTTAGTTCATTGAATCCTGCATGAAAGGTCTTTTAGAATGAGTTCTTAAAGATAAAGACCATAATATTTGATGTATATGTATGTATTTTCATATATTTTCTAATTTAAAGCCAAGGTTCATGGGAAATTTAAACTCTTTTTACAATATTAACAAATTAGTTCTATTACAACTTACAAGATGCTTTAAAAATATGGTGTATATCGAAAAGAGAGGTCAGTTTACTATAAAATTGTTATAATTATTTACAGATCCGTCGTATATATAGTCGCTTACCTCTATAGAGTACCATTATAAGCAACACTGTTCCTTCAATGCAACACGTGCCGCAGAAACAAAGTTGTTGCTGATGGTAATGAAGAAGATGATGATGACATCTCTGAACGATGATCAGCTATATGATAATGATGAGCTCAGGCTGAGTTCTTGTTCTTCCCAGTATTATCCAATGATCTAGAGTTGGTAGGTACAGTGGGGAAGGGATTTGCGGATACAGTGGAGTACTACAGTCACATTTGTCTAGCTGCAATCGGCGGGCTGCGAGCTGATGCGACACATCGCTTCGATTTCAATCTCGATCTTCATATACAGTTCGGCGCCTCTTTGATGGCACTGCTAACAAATTCCTGGCCAAGAGCAGGGACTGGAGGAGGGAGGCAGGGAGAGAAGGAGGGAATTGGAGCCACAAGACACCAATAGCCGTGGCACACCACACGACCTCAATGTGCGCTGAATTGTGTAAACAAGCTGACTCCAAACATACTCAACATCATCAATTTCAAGCCTGCTCCAGCGGGCAGGCACTGCCCCTTCTCCCCCTTCCCCCCGCTTCCCCTCTCTCTGCACTGTTCTGTCTTATTGGAAATTATCATAGCAGAGCATCTGAGTTATGCCCTATGGCCAACGTCCTGCCGATAATCAGACGCGCTTGGTGGCTCCTGCACTCCAGTCCACAGTCCCCCAGTCCAAGTTCCAGTGCAAGTTCCATTCCCCGCGGCGCAGTTGGAATATTTCAAGCGAAAATCGCCCGGATTCGAATCTCGCGCACGCGGTATCGATTGACGACGCAGTCGTCGTCGTCGTGGATGCGGACCTCGACGTGCTGTTTGGGTGCAAAATCTTAGCTGCGCGGCCTTTCAACAAATTGACTCGACGATAATTGAAACTGACATGTGACTAATCTGCGAGAGAGCGGCAGAGAGAAGCAGGGAGAGAGAGAGAGAGAGAGAGAGAGAGAGACGCACTGAGTCTTCGCATTATTCAAACTGGTTGCCCCACTCCTCCCCCTTCTTCTGCTGCCCTGCACCTCCCCAGCTTGGGTGACAATCGGGCACTGTACTTTGCGCCATAAATTTCGACTGTTTCTCAAGTGGCCAGAGCCGGCTACTTTGTTGTGTCTTGCCTGGGTGTGTGTGTGTGTTGGATTGCCTAACATGCGGGTCTACACACACATACTTGTGTGTGTGTGTGTGTGTGGGTGGCTCAAGCGGCGTTATAGAAAATGTTACTTTTGATTATTATTTATGCGACATGATGAAGCACAGCCGAGACAGACACAACCGATCGATGGCGATGCGTGCGTGTGCCCACAAATGTTGTGACAACAACAGCAACAACAACAACAACAACATCTTGGACACAGTGGGACAATCTATGCCAAATGATAGAGTCATGATTACGTAGTGCTCAAAAGTGTTGTGGGTGGGCTGAAGCTGGAGAGAAAGTAACGATTGAGTATTGATTACAAGATAGAGGGATAGAGACAGAGAGAGAAAGAGTGGGAATGACAGGGGGAGTGAAAGACTATAATAAAGACAGATTGATAGAGGAAGAAAGAGAGGGAGAGGTAAATATAAAGGTATAACAAGATAGAGAGACAGATAGAGCTAGAAAGATGAAGAGAGACAGAGAAAAACAAGAGAAAAATTAAATAGAAAGAGAGAAATGAAAGTAAAGACAAAAATATAGATAAAGACAGGAGCAAGAGAAGGAGAGTAAGAATTAAAATGAATGGAGGAAGTATTTGAAAATGGAGGAAGGGACTGAGAAAAGCAAAATATATACTTATGTATGAGAGAAGTTGAAACAAAATAAATATATATGGACAGCACAATTAATGTAAAACTTTAAATAATATTAAAAGAACATAGAAAGAGAGAGTTCAAAAAGATAAACAGAGAAGAGATATAGACAACTATATAATGGCAGGAAATATCATATAATGAGCTTGTCTAAGAGGTATACAAATCCATGTAGGAATGGAACTAATACAATATAATATATAAACGATAAGGAAATGTAGCAAACGTATACACATATAAGATAAACAATTTACATTGATAAGATTGAAATACAGAGAGAAACAAGAGAGACATAAAGAGAAATATCACTCTTAATTTAAATAAACGATAGCAATTTCTTTATATTATTATTCAATGTAACAAAACTCTGCTAATCATTTCCAATCCTTGATTATGACTTGAAGAAAATTAGTATATCCGTCTTTAACCATTTTCTAGGGTCGAAGGCTATAACTAAATAATAACTAAAGATTTTAGATGTGAAAAAATGATATGAAATTCTAATAGAACTTCTTAATTATAATAAGAAATCTTAACATATTAAAAACATTGTATTTTCGTATAAATAATTTGGTTCTATGATCAAATTTCTAGCACATTGTCAGTTGATGTTGGCAGATTACAATAGGACCAACCCCAACACATTCTGCGTTATCGGGGTGATGTCGGGGCCTGTGGCTGCATGATATAAAAGAAGCTCTATGCGTCATTTGATTTCCCAAAAATCCAAGTGCTCTACTGCCGACTCATAAAGCAATAACGGAATGACCAAAGCAAGTGCGAATCATAAAAAGTAAAAGGAAATTCAGCTGAAAATATTATTAATTCCAGTAGTTTTGTTGCAGAATCGATACGATCGATACGATAAGCTGGTCGTACGACGCAGTCGATAGCGCCGCCCACAACCTCGAATAACCACAAGAGATAAGACTGTAGATATTGCTAAGGTATTCTCGATAAGACGTCATGGCATACTTTGACTATCGATATCTCGATTGACTTTAGCAATCTCTGACCGATAATGGGGGGAATTAATTAGCAATGCGCATAGAAGAAAGACTGAGGGCAGCGCTTTTATATCTCCTTTTTTCTCTCTCTCTCTCTCTTTCTTGCTAACTGTCTCTCTTTCTTCTCTTTGTTTCTGGCTGATAGCATCGAGCGCCATAAATTCAAAACGCGCTGCATGGAGACAAATTTTTTTTGAAAATACTTTCGACTTGTTGCTGTTGTTGTTGTTGTTGGCCAAGGAACGCCACCATAAAGATAAACTCTAACATGCTTTATACATCATTAAACATTCCTGCACAGCCGCCAGAGGCAAAGAGTTTGTTTTCAGCCCGAAACGAGCTGGCATCAAGCCGAACTTCAGCCGGAATCAAGCTGCAAAATTCGCAATGATGTTCGTCTCTTGGCGAAGCGAGCTTTCGGTGATTTATATTTGACAGCGCCGTGCGGTATTTGATTCTGGTTCGACCACGTTGGGCGTCGTTCGGTCTCCTTTCCGTTGGGGGGGAGGTTCGTCTGCTTCACACACAAACACCACACACACACATACACATGTTTGCACATGCACCCACTTTTATCACCAAAGTGGCGTGCCAGCGCTACACGAGACCCGATAAATGTCGCTTATATTTAATTAAGTCTGGTCCCACATGCATATACTTATGCATATATTATGGCGGTATATTGCCAGCGGGTGCATACCCGAGACTATGCTAATTCAAGGGGTATATAGGTTTTGTTTCAGGAATAAAACCAAAAATAATATGAATTTAACCTATTTGATTGGTCGTTTTGCAGAAGCCTTCAAAATTTCTTTAGATAGAATAAAAAAAAATTAAGTAAGTTGACTTTATTAATTTACCAAGCTGACATTATTCATTTACCAAGTTGAAATAAACGATAACTGTTTTCTATATGAAAATATTAAATAGTTTCAAGAATTGAACCTATTTTATTGGTCGTTTTGCAGAAATCTTCAAAAGTTTTCTATATATGAAATGTGGTAGGATACTTACAAAAGACTTAAACTATTTTATAATAAATGACTTTAACAATTTGAATGACTTTATATGCATTTTCTTCAGAAAGAAACACAAATAGAAACAGTGTGTAATAGGAATATAAGAAATATCAATATATTTGAGTGTAGGATATGATAAAGAATATAGAACGATAAAGCTTACCGCTTGTAAAGATCTTTCTGCTTAGGTATCTGATAATTCTTTTGTATAACAGTAAATTTGGTATGCTTGTCTTTTGAAATACATTGATATTGATAAAAGATTTATTTAAAATAAATATTATTATTAATAAATTAGGGGGGGGGGTTTCCATTTATAGTAAAAACAGTAAATCGAAATTTATTCAATAGTTTTCTTTTCTGTTCTGCACCCACTTAATATACCCTTTTGTGTCTACAATTTTATTACCCACAAAAAGAATATCATAAAATTTTCATATATCATGTCATTTTGGAACGACAGAGGGCGCCACACGCATTAGCAAATTCGTCTGCTTAGTCCCTCATTAATTGACAACCAATTGACCGAATGGAATTCGATCGAGAGCCCTCTGACTCAGCCCAAAACCTCAATAAAACCCCGTAATTTACAACACGAAGCAGGGCAGAGAAACCCCTGATCTGTATGAGGAGTATCTGAAGAATCCGTGCTACCGCTGCACGCGCCATAAATATGTGTTAAGTAGGCGCTGGCAAATAACTTAAATGTATATCGAAAACTTGTGTTCATAACAATTTAATTTTGCTTTTGTTTTCAAAACGAGGCTACACAAGCGATCGACGATCGACGATCAACAATCGAGGATCGCCTCGATCGACAACGAGGATCGTGGCTTATCCAGCGTTAAGATTGTCGCGTGTCCAAGACAAGGCGAGTTGCTGCGGTTCGAACAACGGCAACAACCGCAACGACAGCAACAACAGCAATCACAAGAACAGCAACAACAACTCTGACGACGACGACGACAACAGCGACAACTTCTCAGACAAGAGCAGCGGCTAATGGGAATACTATGTAAACGGATGTTTTAATGTCCAAAAAGTAAACTGCGAAAACTGCGCGAAACCAACTTCGAAAATTTCTGACTTCACACTCTCGGATCTTCGGATGCGATGCGACGCGACCGAGCGATCGATCGAGAGCAACAACAAGAAAGTGTACATTATAAACACCTACGAGAATGTTTGTTGTATCGAGCCATGTTTGTTGTTGTTGTTGCTGTTGGCATGACGAGCTACACACAAGTTTCGATATTGAAAATGCGTACAAATTGCCCATGGAAAGTGGTGACAAGGCAGAAGATCGCAGCTGTAAAACGATCAACGCAGAGATGGGTAAATAAAAAGTGAAACAAAGTATGAAAGGGTGAAGATTCCGTTGAAAAAGGCAGGCGTGAAATGTTTACAGTAATCGATTAGCAGAAGTGAAGTGCACTACATATACAAACACTATGATCAAGATCAACTATATCTCTCTCTTTGTCCTTGAGTCTTCTCGTCTTATGAATTTAAAAAACAATTACTAGAAGTGAAGTGCTCTGAAATATAGTTATTTCCAGTTAGACTAAGATCTATGATAATGATCACCTATGATGTCTCTCCCTCATTCTTTCTTTAAGCCTTTCCAGTTTATAACATGATAGCTGTTACTATATATTGAGATAGTAACAGCTTGAATGTGTTTAAGTTCAATTTTGATCATTTATTCTACTTTTTCTCTCTTCTTAAGACTTCTCATCTTATGATCACAGTAAACTTTTACTAGAAATACTTTAGAATATAGTAAGTTAGCTCTGTATAGTAAGAGTAAAATCTATTAAATTGATAAGCTATGATCCGTCACTTCATTTCTTTCTTATTTTATTTTCCCCTCCCTCTCTCTTTCTCCATTTAATTAACTACCTTCCTATTCCATTTTGAGTTACAACTCGCATAGTTGGCATACTTTCCATTTGGATTCGCTTCTTCGCCATCCCATACGTGGTGGTTGCGATCTTCCTGGTTCAGGTTTGGCCTGTTCATCGGTTCATCACCATTAAATAGCAGCAGGGGCAGCAAAATGTCGTCCTACAAATTAACAAAAATTTCAACAATTTTGCCTGTTTCCATTCGACATGCCTCCTTAACCTTTTTGCCAGAGTGTGCGAGTGTGTGTGTGTGTGCCATATTGATTCAATCATTTTTGAACTGCTATCAACTGCAGCTATCTCTCTCGTGTTCCCTCCCTCTTTGACATACACACAGTAAGGCTTAGCTACTTTCGGCCAGGCTTGTTGGTGAATGAACTACACATGGCCGAGGGATTATGAAGGGTTGCAATGGAAGTGAAGAGACAATGCTTGAAATAAATCTTCTTCATAACTGGTTCATTTTTATGATTCGTTATAACTATCGTTATAGCTATATAAAATTGCTACAAGTGTTTAAATATTTATTTTGAAAGAACATACGGAAATTTTTAAATTTATACTTTATCAATTATACCAATTATATATTGATATTAAACATATTAAATAATAAATAAAATCACTTTTCTTTTAAGGTTTTACTTGCTCGACTATAACATATATTTTTATTCATTTGTTTTTAATTTTTCATTAGTAAACATAGTCGACTGTAAATGGATAAATAAATACGATTATATAACAAATAAAAACTTATAACATATTAATTTACAAAATATACACATATATTTTTGATGACAGATTTCTTAAGTATTTACAAACTTAAAATTCACTTTTAATATTTAATTATTTATTGAAAAATTGAGATTATATATGTATGTACAGTATTATATTTTATATATAATATATAATAAATATCTAAATCTTTCAAATATTCATATAAATAACATTAATCAGCTTTACTCCTTTCGTAAAGTTTGCGAAATTGTCAAATTTCAAAATCATCATAAATTTTGAAAGTAAATTTCCCTCTCCCCCAACGCACACACCGCCACACACACACGAGCCCCACTTACTGCCGTTATCCTCCCACCCCATCGACTAAAAGAAAACCACATAATATTTAGTAACCCGATCGCAGGCTGCAGGCTCCAGCGAACTGAACTGAACCCAAAGCAAAGAGAAGCAAAGCAACTGACCACAGAGAGGGAAGGGTGTGTGTGTGACAGTTGCATGTGTGTGGAGTGTGTGTGGAGTGTGTGTTGTCTGGGCCCGCGCCCATTCATGTCATCCAGCGTGGTAAAACATGCAACGTGCCATTAGCCCAATGGACAGACGCGAGGCAGCAGCAGCAGGATGAGGGGAGGCAGGGAAAGATATGGAGGAACGGCGGGACAGTGGGACATGGGGACGTACAGCTTGACCAACTGAACGCCTGGGCAAAATCGAATTCCTTGTTAGATGCATTCCGACAAGTTGTTTCCTGACACCTCGGGAAAATACACTCATAAGCAGCGCGAGTGCTGCTGCTGCTGCTGCTGGCGATGCTGCTGCAGTTGGAGTTGGAGTTGCTGCTGCCACGAGTTGCTGGCCCGACAGTGTTTCTAGGTGTTGCCGCGGCGACTTTACGACAACGACAACGACGAAGCTGGGCAACTGGACATGGGACATGGGACTGGGACTGGGGATATGTATGTGGATATGGCGACGAGAAGCTGGCGATAGCTTGACAAGAGTTTATGAAACGAGCCACAGCAGCTTGACAAGCAGCAGGCGAAGTTGATGAGGAAGGGAGCAGGAGGAGGGGGTGGAAAAGAGAAGGGGATAGGGAAGAGAGAGATAGAGAAAGAGAGGGAGATGGGGCAACTGCAGGCCGGTTAGTGAATCATTATGCGATGCGGCTACTCTTCGAGCTGCTGCCTAAGTTGCCGTTGTTGTTGCTGTTGTTGTTGCTGCTGTTGTTGTTGTTGCTGTTGTTGTTGCAGTTGTTGCTGTGTTGTCGCCAGCCTCTGTTGAATTAATTATGAAACTTAAGCGCAGCGCGACGAGAGTTTTGCAATTTATTTTAATCGCACATTGCCTAGGCACATTTATAATCGATTAGGTCTGCCGCCTCACGCCATGGGGTAGCCACATATAACCAGGTATAACTCTGTATATTTGTGTGTGTGTGCGAGTGTGTGTGTGCGAGTGTGTGTTTGCGAGTGTGTGTGTGTGTAAAATGTGTGTCAATTGGCATCGTAAATTCTCCAGCTGTGGCGCTGGCTTTATGTAAATTTCACTTAAGTTAATCAATTGGTCGCTTAGTCAGCTGCCGAGTTAGTCAGAGAGTGAGTGGAAATGCCGCTAGACAGAAAGGGGGAGAGAAAGAGACCAAGAGATAAAGGAAGAGAGAGAGAGGGGAGTGAGAGGGCGAAAAGGAGGAAGGAAGACGAAAGGGGATCCGCCTGTCGCCCGCCGCCTGCTGATCGCATTTTAATTGCAGCCCTCAGGGGGAGCATTATCTGATCAGCTGCCTGACAGAGTCAGAGCTACCGTCTGGGAACCAGCGCCAGAGTTGATCTACATATCGACTATCGATATCGATCGATTGCACTAATTAGCCCTTGATTAGATATAACGCTAATCGTATGCAAATTGAATTGGGTCAACGGGAGAAGCTGGGTAGACTTAACTTAAAATATTGATGAGAATATAAAACATAATTTGAGTTTAACGATGATAGATTAGTATGACTAAAGTATAGTACATTGCTATAGTAAAGTATATTTATGGTAGAGTTATATTGTAGTACAGTAGATAGTGTAATAGTTTAATAACATTGAGTTATAGTATTTTATATTTAATATAGTAATATATCATATAGTTATAGTATTGTAAGTTCTGGTTAGTATAGAATAGTATAGTTTCAGTAGAGTATAGCATAATTATAATATAGCTTCAAATCGGTTATTTCAAGAACTCTATAAAGATCTATAAAGTAGTTTCAAATATCGTTAATATTTCCAATATCTCCGCAACTCTTTATACAATTTCATCTAAATTTTATTATATTATATTACAATACCAATATGTATAAAGAGTAATTCAAACTAGATAAAATCGCCATAAAAGTGGCTCAACTAATTGATTAATAAACGTTGATACACCAGATAAGACAACGTCAACGATTATCACTGGATTACATTGATTAAAGTGTGGGTTATGTCATATTAAATGGGGATATTATGGGGAATTACGTTAAAGATATAATAATTAATATGCAGAAGGGTGACAAATGAGTATTGCATTAGTCTGCTTATCACAATAGTTGATAGTTTGAATAATTATATTAAATTAGATTGAAAGACAGAATTTAAAGAGATTGAGTTTAAGAAAACCCTTTCGAAATTGCCTTAAACTGATTTGAACCTAAACTGATTGTCATACTAATGAAGCTATCTTACGAATGTAGATCTTAATGGCCTTGATCTATGATATGTTTTATGTTTATGTACAATATTATATATAATATGTTGTACCCATGATTAAAATCTTAAAATAGTAAAATTCTTTTATTTAATTTTTATTGAAAATCAATTGAAATGCTTACTTATGTACTTTACTTTGTTTTTCTTCTTCTAATAGTTTTATATCTTACTCATCATTTTATCATAATATATTATTTTCCATATTCCAATTTAATTTGCTGTAATCAAAGGCGTCATTAAATGATCTTCCAGTTACGTTCTACCTACTCTCAAGATCTCTAACTTTTCATTCTCAATACTCAATCTCAATGAATTAAGCCACACCCAGGGAGGGCATGCGATCCCACAGAGCTTTAACTAGGAATGGAGGGGGAGTCAGTTAGTTTCCCTGGCATCTATATAGGTGGGTTCCCAGGCCTTACTCCCTCCCCCAACATGGTCTCGCCTCTAATTAATAATAGAGCGTAGCCAAAAAAAATAAACGATAACACTTGCCACCGCGCATGGCGCAACCTGAATTCCGTTGTTCCAGTTATCATTGTTGTTGTTGTTGTTGTTGTGACTGAGCCCAGCCAGACATAATCACGCGAGACTTCTCCACTGCTCCCTGCCCCCAAATGTGGCACTGTGCGCGCCAAGATGTGTGTCCGATTCCCAGAAATCAATCAGACAGCGACGGCAACGACGGGCAGTAGCTGCGGTAGCTTGCACACAGATCCCCCTTCCTCCCTGTCTTTACCCCTCTCTTCCCCTGCTCGGGGCAGCCGTCATAAGTTGTCTGGAACCTTTGGATGGCCACAAATTGTAACATTGGCTGTAATAAATGCCGCGATACGCCCACAGTTTGCTCGCGCAGCAGCAGCAGCCGGCAGAAGCGGCAGCAGACGACGCTAATCGAGGCGAGACTGGACTGGCAGCACTATGGAATTTCGACAGTTGTTGTTGCTGCTGCTGTTGTTGTTGCTTCTGCTGTTGCTGCTGTTGTTGTTGTTGTTGGCCTTCCCCCCATTTTAGCCCTGAAGCCTTTAAAAATTCACACGGCCTAAACACAAAATAAACAAAATGTTGCAGGATCCACAGCAACTGAACCTGAACCTGAACCCTAATGTGCAACGCCCACCTTCACCCTCCCCCTCTCTGCCCCCTTCTTCCCACTCTCTCCCCCACTTACTCTTCTCAGCAGGCAGCCCTGTTGCCCCAATTAGCTCGATTTGCTTCTGATACGCGCGCTGCGACCGCAGTTGGAGGCGACGCCAACGAGAGAGAGACTGCGCCTGTGCCCGAGCCTGACCCTGGCGAAGGGTTCACCACATATGGATACACATATGGATGCATCCATAGGTAGTGCACATATACATATATCTCGACCTTTTGACAATTTAATAATAGGCTGCACTCGAACTGACCAAATGACGGACTCAACTCGCCGCTGCGCCCACCACATTTCTACGAAATGAACCGTTTCGACTTGGACTTCGAATTGGGATTGGGTTCAGTTGCCGGCTCTGGTCTAGTCTGGTCTGGTCTGGGCCTGGTAGCATCGTCAGTTTTGTTTCGGGATGGGCGTTAAAATTGGGCTGATCACGTTCCTGCACGCCGTTCACTTAGGTAGCCGTTTATCAGTCGAGTAATCCGACTATGAGTTTCCCATCCCATCGTTTCATGCTCTTCTCTTTCTCTGACTCGTCATCGTCTCGGCTTTCTATATGGCTTAGGCTTTCGATGATTTTGATTTTGATTTTGGACTTTGATAAACGTTTCTAAATTGTGGCAAATTAAATTATTAAACAACATTTTACTCGACTTCAACTTCTCTTTTGGGGCAACGCAAATTGTTGGCGAATTATCTTTGGCCTTGTCCGGATTTGGTGATGCCCCGAACGACAACGACGTGCTCCGATTCGGATTCGGATTGGTTGTGGGCGCGCACTGCAGCTACGATCTAAGCCTATGGTTAGTATAATGTGTGGTCGCGCAATGAGGGGTATCTGCAGGCCTATCATTAGCGTTATGTGCCGAGAAATATTTCGCTAGATATGGTTATACTAGGTTGGTGCGTTTGAGAACCGAGATTGGAGAAGTTAAGTGCATCAATGCGGTTTCATAACAACGATCTGGTTCATAGAGTATATTGTCCCTGATCTACACTTTCAATATATAAAAGAAACTAACTGATTTATGCCTTTTTATAAACTAGTTGATTTAACACTTTTTAAGCACTAAATAAAAATAACACAATAAATTTAAAATTAAATGAGCTAGTTCCTGTCATATAATGAAGTAGTTCCCTATGTGAATTACTGAGATTTAAATGAATAATTAAACAATTTGTTTGTAATATTTTATAATTCTTTTCCTGAATATAAACAATTTTATAAGCACTAAATATATAAAAATATTATAATGATCTAGTTCTTCGTGTACCTAATTTTATATATAAAATGTATAATCAAAATTTTTTTTTTGAATATTTTATAATTTATTCTTTATAATATCTAATAATTGAAATATTATAAAACTTTCAATTTGCATCAACTTACAAACGTAGTTCCCAGAGATATTTAGTTCTTTAGTAAATGATATCATTGACAATTGTTAACAATTTTTAAAGTTTTCCTTCATTTTGAACTAACAATAATTAAATATATAATAAATTTACAATAACTGTCTATTTGAATTTTTAAAATATATAAATTTACTTTTTTATAAATTGTTTTACTAATTGTATTTTTACAATTGTTTATTAGATTGTTATTGTCAGTCAATTGAACTTTTTTTTATGAATATCATTATAGAATTCCGTACTCTAATTTCCACAAAATTCCCCACCCATTCCACTCCAAATTCATCTCTCTTCAAAATTTTTCCACTAACTTGAAGCAACTTTCCAGCAAAATTTGCACTTGATCAAACTCACTTTCGCCGCATTCCTCGCAAATACCTTGAGCCACTGAATGATTCAGTTAGCCTTAAAGAGCCGAAGAGGGAACCTGCCTATCCCCATCAAGAAACCAGTTAGCGCAGTGTCAAACTTTTGTGTGCTCTCCCCGCGCCTCTTGTACCTCCTCCTGCCTTCTTCTTTCATATGGCTGACAAATTTGCTGACAAATTCAAGGCAGCAAGATCAGCGAAATTGCCAGACATCAATCAAGCCATTAAAAAAGAATGCACCGCAAAGTGACTCGAAAAAGAAGCCACCTACAAACGAGAGAGGCAGAGAGAGGGACAGGGAGGGGACTCTCTGTCGTCTGGCGAAATTATCAGCAAACATGTTGATTGTTATTGATCAGCGCTGTTGATTAAAACGACAGTGAGCAGAGACCGTGCTGGGATTCGGCTTCGGGTTCTTCTGGGGCTCGAGGGATGCCTCGGGGAATCTCTGACATCGGATATGCGTGGTCTGGGTGGCCATCAAAGCGACACTATGTCGCCTGTCAAAATTCTTAATCAAATACGCGGCGGAATGTCATCATTATGCAAAGAGGAGCCTCTGGGCTCTCGCTCTCGCTCTGACTCTGGCTCCGACTCTGGCTCAGCCTCTGCGGATCCTCTTTGCAAACATGCAAGGCTTGCCGCCCAGACATTTACAATTTACACGGCAATGCAGCAGAGGGGCAACGGGCAGGGGGAGTGGCAGTGAGCCTAGTATGTGTGTGTGTGCCTCTCTCGGGAGTTGACAGACGGCCAACAACATTTGCGCCACATTTGCTTCACACGAGGCCGTCGCCAAAGTCTCTCTGACATTTTAATCGCATTTGCTAAAACTCACTGAACAATTCCTCCAAGACAGTCCAACACACACACACAGCAGTGGGAAAACTATAGACTTTTAACTACGAATCATTCATACACTTTTTTTAGCTTTTCATGGGAAATGCTAAACAAAATAATCCTCTTTATAACATTTCTATGTGTTGTTTTAGAACAAACTTAATCTATTTAGAGTTTGCTTGGTGTAGATGTTCCCTCTACCAAGTTTAGTCAGCATCGCTTTGTTAACAGTTGAGTTCCTTAAGGCCCAGTACCCAATAACATAGATAATTAGGTTCAATTAAACTAATATGGCCAGCAATTTAGTTTATTTTTAACATATTGCGAGAATTTTTAAAAAGTTAGTTTATACGTCGATTTTCTAAACATTTTTAAGGTTTTATACTTCTTATATAGTAATAAACTTATCAATTTAATACTTAATATAATCCATTTTATAAATATTACTTATCTACCAAGTTTGGTTGAGCTAGCTGCTTTGATAGTTGAGTTACTTGAGGCTTGTTTGCAATATCAGCTAATTTAACAGGAGAGAACAATCGCTGTTTATGCCAATATGGCACACAGCTTTTGAAAGTCCAAGGACCCTCAGCTAGAGCAAAGGGAAACGGGCAAACGGTCAACGCGTTGACCACAGTCGCTTGGGGGAAACTGTCATTAAAAGGAGCGAGCGCGGCGTGCGCACACGCATTTTACGAGGCAGCCCAAGCTGCAGTCGGAGTTGGAGTTGGAGTTCGAGCCTCTGACTTCTTGACACTCTCTCTCCCTACTTGGCTGTGGCCCACTGTGACAAAGAGTCGCCCAGGCAAAAAACAGTCTCGAAGAACCGTACAAGAACCGAGCCTCCGCCGATGATAGCTTACTTAGCGATTGTGTGCGACTGTAATGTATGAAGCGGACGGATTTCAGGCCGCATCGCCTTATTTAGGAGATCGTGATAAAACTTGGAAGTCGCTTGATTTATGTCAACGCACACGGCCGAAAAAAAGAGAGAAGAAGATTGCCAAGCTGAGAGATCCTTCTATCTTTCTCTCCCTCCCTCTTCTCCCCTTCTCTCTGTTCACTTTTAAGTGCCAAATTAGGAATAATATCGAAGCAATTGCCCAGAGGCGCAGCATCATATACCATGTTACATATATATACGATATTATGCGATATATTTGCATATGGGTAGAAAGCCCCCCTGAACTGTCACTCGCTGAAGTGAGCTGTCACGTTTGCGGTCTGCTTATGTCAGCTTCGGCTGCAACCGAAGCGCAAGAAGCAGCCAAGACAGGGGAGAGAGCGAGAGGGAGGCAAGAGGCAGATGAAGACGAAGACGATGATGCTGCTCGTCGTGCCTCTCCTCGCCTCGCTTTAAGCCCTTTAAAATGTGTTGTTATGATCGGGCGGCAGTGATAAGTTCTCGTTGAAGAAGAGAAGCTGCTGCAGCTGCAGCTCTACAGTCTTCGCTCTACAGTCAACAGTCTACACAGTCTTTAGTCTTCTCAGTCTTCGCCTGCTCAGCGTCAGCCTTGCGACAGGCTCTAAAGTTACGCGCAGCCTCAGCTGGGCTGGGCGGGTCTCTCTCTCGATGCAAATCATTTTACGTGTTGGCGACATTAAGCGCGAAATGACCCCGTTATCCCACTTGTCATCATCACTTCATAAATTAATGCTAACTCGGAAGGCAGCTTGGACAAGGCAGATCGAGAGATCGAAACAGTCACCAGGGACAGTTGGCTTACTGTGCTGGCAGTTGGGTCAGGGCCAGAGCTGGGGATCAACAGTTGTGCTTGGCGAGTGCTGGAATTACCAACACTACCTCAGAAGGTACCTCACTAAGAAGGTTTCAGAAATTACTTAACTTTAGTATCTTTTTTTGTTAGATTAGAAATAAGGAACACTAGTAAACAGTGCATAGCCAGTGCTGGAATTACTTACGCTGCCTAAGGGTCTCTGGAAAAACTAAAAACGTACCGCGATTGAGAAATTACACAGCTTTACACTACCTTCTTTGCTAGATTTAGGAATTTCGGGGTATCAATATTGGTTTTCAGGATTTTGAAGACTCGTACTCTATTTTACTAAGGTACCTTACAGGTTGGTAGTTACATAAGGAGTTTATGAATAGTAAGACGGTTCTTTTCTAGAGGTACTTTCGAAATAAAAATAAAATACTGCAGATGATTTACATGCAATACTATTCCAGTCAGTTTTTCTCCTACAACTTCAATACCGAGGACCTTTAAGATTGTAAATGCTTATATTTAAAATACTCTCCTTCTTCCCAAGACTATCTACCTTACTTTTCTCTAAGATAGTTTTTCTCCTGCATCCATCCATCCATCCATCTTAGCATCCTTGTCCCACAAACACAATAAGGACCATAAGGTACTGCCAGACCGCTGCTGCTACCCTTGCTGTACTTCTAAAAAACCCATAAAAAATCAATAAAAATACCATTTGAAATTCTCAAGAAAATTCCCCCCACTCCAAGTTTTCCATGGCCTAGTGTAATATACATGGCAACAACAACAACAACAAGAACCGGCCAAAGCAACTGGGACCTTCTCACTCGATCCATTGGCGATCATGTTTAAGTTTGTGATAGCCGCCGTCGAGGACAAATTGGTCCCTTAACTGTTGGCCAAAACGGCAGGAAGAGAGATGCTGTGCGAGCGAGAGAGGGAGAGAAGAAGAAAGAGGGAGCAGAAGTTTCCGACTGTAGCCAGGCCGACAGTTGGTCTGCTCTGCTCTGGTCTCGCCTGGGCTGGCCTGGCCTGGCCGTACCGGGCCGCATTGCTTGCTCCGCTTTGCGATTACGATCACATTTAGATCCAATATATCAGGGGCGCGTTGACGTCGTACATTGGACGACAATTGATATAAGTTGTGGTGAAAAGTTTAGTGGCATTCAACGATTGCTTTGCTAGATTAAAAGCGACAGACAGCGCAGACTTGGCACGGGAAACGGATCGGGAACAGAGACAGAGACAGACAGAGAGAGAGAAAGAGAGAGAACTGATCGTTGAGTTTTCGTTTTGGCCCACAAATCTTTGGCCAGTCACAATGCCAGCAACAACAACAACAGCAACAGCAGCAACACGAGTAACAACAAAGCAGATAAATAGCCGCACGTTGTACGTGCCTCGCTCTCTGAGGCTGCCGGGTGCCAGTTGTCCCCTCTCAACTGCTCCCCTCTCTCTCTCTTTCTCTATTTTTGCTCTGTACATTTTGTGGTAGTTGCGCTTTTTTAATTGCATCAACAGCAGCAACAGGAGCGGCTCCCAGTCTGACAACAGACGTCGGCAACAAGACGCGTCGCCGTCGTCGCTGCTGTCGCTTAACAGTAAAAGTAAAATTATGCGATGCTACGTGTTGACAACAAGGTGGAGCATTCCAATACGTCGCCCCAGATGTTATCATCATGGGCCATGGCCTATGCCTGTAGCTGAGGCTGAAGCGGAGACTATCTGGCTCTGACTGTGGCTATGACTGCCGACGCGACGTCTCGCTCTGCCTCTGGCCGATATTACGTATAAATTAAGCGGAATTAATGAGCCAAGTGGGTGAGCAACGACTAGAAGCATGCTCTACAAAAATCTAAAAAAGTTATTATAGATAACGAACGGAATGATGAATAATAGTTAGTGTAGAAGAGATAGAGACGGAGAAGAATAAGGCAGGACAATTTAAGATAGAAGAGAAGTTGGAGAAGGAAGTCAAGGCAGATAAATAAAGAAAAGAAGAGAGAGAAATGGAGTTAAAGAGAAAGTGGTCGAGTGAGGATTAAACAAAGAAATAAGAAGACAAGGCACGAGTGGAAGGAAAGCTAACAGATAAAGTAATGAATTAATAGAGAATGAAATACAAAGAAAGATACAGATGTCGACAGAGAGGCTGAATAAAAAGGATGTATAGTGACAACAAATATGACAGAGAAAGAGATAGCGAGTGAGAATCAGATCGAGGAATTGTTAAGGTAAAAAGAGAATATAAGAAGTTTGCAGTTGCAATACCTTCAAGAAAGGAAAGATAATGATAGAAAGATGCTTAAATTTGTACCAATAAATTTGTAGGCACTAATGTTGCGTATTTTAAAGAAGTAAAACGATACTGTGATAGTAAGTAAATGGTCACCCTAAAGATGCTTGAATTAGGTGTGTTACACCATATTCTTCAAAGTGAATTGAAGAGCTAATTGATTTAAATAACAATGCAACAAGTAATTCATAGAAATGGTCACCCTAAAATAACAATAATGATAAGAACCTCGAATCGAGCAAGTTTTAAGCTATATTAAAACATTTATATTGTAGAAAGTTATCATCTTCAAGGCAAAGTATTGTGAAGTAAAAATGGTGAAGTACAAATCAAAGATATATAGATTTTGATGATAAGAAAAAACAGAAGAGTTATAAACTGCTAAATATAGTTATATTATCTTAGTTCTTATTCTTAAGAATAATAAAATAATAATCTAGCTTTAAACATTCATGATCTCACTCGATCACTCATCTAACATAGCTAAGCAACCCGCCTGGCATGCAGGGTATTCCCCTAAACTTTTATCAGCAAATGACATGTAATGAATTAGACAGCGTCGTTTTAGGTGTGAGTAGTGCGGGAAGTGGGTACCATAGACGCGGATGGAGGGGGAGAAGAGCAGGAGGAGGGGGCTGACTTGGCCGTAGACAGAGTCGCACCTTAAGGCGGCCAATTGAAACCAGTTAACCTGTTGCCAAATATTGCCGCAGCGACAAGATCAACGCGAAGGCCGCGTTGCTTAGAAAGTGCCTCAAAGATGAGTCAAGAGATGAGCAAGAGAGTGAGAGAGAGAGAGAGGGTGAGAGAAAGAAAGGAGAGAGAAAGAGGGAGTGAGGCGATTAAGGTTTACGGTGCGGCTGCAGCAGTTCGCCAAAAGTGCCACCAAGTGCTGCATGAATCAGCAGGCGGAAATGAAGATTGCGCTACCGAAGTGTTGAATCAGCCAGCACCAACTGCGATGGCCGCAATTGATAAGCCACAGAGGGACAGTGAGAGTGGGAGAGAGAGAGAGAGAGGTTGAGTCTGCTGCACAGCGAGTGGGTGGGCAAGGGGCGAGCACGGGCAAAGATCCCGTCGAGGCTGATCGCGTCGAGCTGCGTCTAAGCCAACAAAAGCCGCGGGTGGCGCGGCCAACAAACGCAGCACGCAGCAAGAGACGTAACCTCTGCCTGAGTGTGTGTGTGTGTCTGTGTTGGGCCGAAGTCAAACTGCGCCAGTTGTCGTCCTTTTTTGCGGGTAGGTGGAGACAGTTTAGTTTTAATGCCAGCAGAGGCAACGGCAGCAGGAAGTGGCAAGAGGCAACTTCGAGCGGCAAGCCGCATGCGGCATGCGGCAGTTTGCTTAACTGGAAAACCACACGTGCCTCCACTGTGCGCGGACCACATGCGGCTGACCAGGCAGCGAGAGAGAGAGAAACTGAGACTCAGCCGAGAGAGTCTTGGCTCTGTGGCATGCAACATGCGCATCCTGCAACGCAAGCATACACACACTCGCGTCACAGTAGCCGCCGGAGCATTCGTTTCGCATTTGGAAACGCTTCCATTATCGCCAACTGAGAGTCCAAGAGTGGCATGTGGCAAGTGGCGCATCCTGCCGTGCTGCAACCTGCCCCCTGCAACACACAACTTACTGCGCTCATTTTAGGGAATTGAATTGGGAAATTGGTTACGGCTTATCACAACATAGTCAATATTTAATTAACGCGAACGCAGCGTGTGGCACGCACATGATTTATGGCTGCAACTCTGCGTTGCAATGTGAAATTGCCCTAGGCGTTCTTAGCTAGCTAATTTGTTGAAAGGGCAGGGTGTAGCCAAGGGGGGGTCAACTTCTACAGTGCCGACAAAGCAGGCAAAGTCGTGCCAGGGGGGGCATGGGGCATGGGGCACGGGGTGTAGTTAATGGTGCATTTAATGATGTGTGTAGAGGCTAAATGCAGCGTATAAATAGTCGCATGATAGTGATGATAATGATGGCAAATACAACAACGATGCGCCATAAAAAGAGCAACACATGCGCACAAAGACAGCAAGAGAGGGAGGGGGAGAGAGAGAGGGACCTAAGTGGAGTATGCCCCTATCTCCCACTGTTCAACATTCAATTGTAACATCTGTCAAAATTGTCAGTATCTCTTTAATTTCTAAACAATCTTCTAACTGATTTCTTTGAGGCAAGAACTGACAAAGAATTCCATTCTGAGATTTAACTTTATTTATTTTAAACGTGATTAATGATTAATAAAATTTAACTTGTTTATGATATATAGCATAAGCTATAGTTCTTATCTGATATCTAAATAATTAAAAAAAAATTCTTTATAAGATCTATTTACAAACACCTTAGACA
Source organism: Zaprionus nigranus (assembly GCA_018903425.1). NCBI lineage: Eukaryota > Metazoa > Arthropoda > Insecta > Diptera > Drosophilidae > Zaprionus > Zaprionus nigranus. Next base: position 1,237,458 of record JAEIGD010000025.1, read on the forward strand.
GTTTGTCAAGATTTGCATACTCCTTATAATTATACTCCTAATCAAGTGTAACCCAAACAAGATTCTCAAGCATAAAAAAATATAATATTGTTAACGTTCCCAGAAATGAATATTTAAAGTGGAATTGATATTAAGTGATTTTCATCATCACCATCAAAAGGAAGTGAACATTTGCAAAGCTAAATTGACTGCCCCTTTTTCACGCAATAGAAATAAAAACAACACTTCAGTTTACATTGTATAAATATGTTTATTTATTTATTATTATTATTACTTATTGTTTTTGTCTTTACCACACAAAATGCCAAAAAATCGAAAACAAAAAGGTTCATCGTACAAATTAAAAACATTAAAATAGAATATTATCAATATTATTATGCATTATTATCATTAATATTATTAAGTATTTATTTATAGAGTTCTCATTTGCATGCAGGCGAAATGACCACACCCAATCCCTCGCCCCCCGTACACCCACTGTGGGCGTGGCTCCGCTCTGCATGTAATACATATATTGCGTGGTTGGCCTTTCTCCATTTCCTCCAACATTATAATTTTAATATTTTTTTTAGACTTTTTTTTTCTTGTTTTGTATAAATATGAAAACATTTACAATCTTATTGCAGGCACAAAATGGGATTTTTGTTTTTGTTTTTCACGATTCTTTTTTTATGGATAAACTTAAACAGAAAACAGATGCATTTATATCATCTCTATAATCATCGTCTCTCGTTTTAAAGTTTAATAGTTATTTGTTTTGATTTATTATCATATCATTATTATACGTAGGTTTTATGTAATACATTTTCAACGTGTTTTGGGGGGAAATTTTCAAATAAAAATACTTAAGATATAATTTTTGTTGTTGTTGGAATTATTATTAAATTGTAATTAATCGTATTATTATTAATCAGATAGTTCCGATAGTTGTAAGGCAAGAGAATTGCAGCTGGTCGATTGATTGATATACTGATTGTTTGATTGATGGATTGAGGAATTGTTGCTGCATCGTCTTCGTCATCGTTGGCCGGGGGCACGAAAGCACAAGAAGCTTGAGCTTAATTGAGCTTTCAACAAAACGAGACGAAGCTGTCATCAGTTGCAGATGTTGCACATGTTGCACGTGTTGCACGAGTCGCATGTTGCTGTTGCTGTTGCTATAGGTGTTGTAGGTGTTGCTAGTGTTGTTGATTATTTGCTGTTGTTGTTGCTGTAGGCACGCCCACAGGTGTTCATGTGTAAGTTTCTGCAAGAATTAGTTGAAAATGTTGTTGTTGTTGTTCTGTTATTGCTGCTACTGATGCATGCTGCTGTGCTGCGCCTGCGCAACATTTGTGGGGCGTGGCAAGTGCATCAGTTAACAAGTAGAAGAAGAAGAGTTACCAAGCAAACCGTAAGGGAAACGAAAGCGATTTATCGATAGCCAACACCCGATTGTATTCCGTTGTGCTGCTTGCTGCTGCACGAGCAACTGTTGCTGCTGATGCTGCTGTGGTAAGCATTGTGTGTGTTTGTGTGTTGGTGCATGAAGGGGGGTGCTGGGCGGTGCTTTGTTGCTGTTGCTGTTGCTGCTGCTTGGGTTGCTGCTGCTGTGATAGGCCGATAACCGATAATCGATAACTCTAGGTATGACACTTGCCCCGTTATATATAGAAATATTGGTGATATTGCGTGCTGTTTTGTAGCTGTTGCTATACGTGCTGCGGTGCTTAGATATCGGGTGGTATTTATAATATATATATATATATATATAGAGATATATATAGAAATATATCGTTTCTTTTCTTTGCTTTTATATATATACTTTATATTGCTGTGTGTTGGTTTTCTGTTTGGTTTTTTGTTTTATATATTGTATTTATGATACTTTAGCTTATCGCCAAACACACTGACTACATCTACAAATAGAAGAGAAACAGAGAAAAAGGTGATGTAGTAGAGCCGACTTGAGTGATCATATATCATTATAATGAAGCGTTTTCTGTGCGTGTGTGTGTGTGTCTTGGTTGCGAGTGCTTTGTGTGTGTGTGTGGGGTGTTGTGCTTGTAATGTGGTGTGTAATGTGGGAAGTGGTATATATGTACAGAAGCTGTTCAATATATCATCCAGAGCTTTAATTGAAGAGTAACATATGTTACTAGAGGGAATATAATGATACGATATTTAAGAATAACAGTTGGAAAACTAATCTCAAATTTCCTATATGATTTTCTCTTTTTAAAAAACTCAACTGCAATATCTTAACGATTTCTGTCTTCTAAAAAACTCTTCTGAAAGTTTTCCATACACATTTATACTCATACTTTGTCTTCCATATACTAATAGTTATAAATCTCTAGTCTGCAGTTTTTCATACGTTTTCTTCTTACATATTATGTATATTTAAAGTATTCTCTCTTCTCTTTATATGTTTTTACATTAAGCGATTATAGTTCTTTTTAATTCCTGCTAAATTTTTGAATAACTCTTCATAACTCTTTTATTTTGTAACAATTTCTTTAGGTTGAACATTGAAATTTACCAACAGCTAATATTACTCATTTTCTTTTACTATATTTACTTTCCTATAGTTACTTTAAAAATGTTCCAGTATTTTAAGATCTGATAAAGTGCCGAAAACATAAGAATTCCTAGTAAAAACGGAACCCACCGTGGGGAATTTCAGGCTAACTTATCTTTGATATATTTTCATGTAGAATTTCACCACTTAAGCAAGCTATATATGCACATATAATACACGTTTGTATATATAGAGAGCACTGAAAACTCGTAACCAAAACCAACACCAACTTTTTCATGCACAGAGGGATTATATATGTTACAATTTCTGGAAAACTTTTCGTGTAGGATAGTTGTTTGTGTGGGGAGGTGGGAGTGTGGGGAATTGTTGTTAAACTCACCTGTGCTGACGCAGATTATCACGTTGCTTGAAGTATTTGCCGCAGACCTCACAGGAGTAGGTTATCTCTGGGGATTTGTGGGTGCGCTCGTGTATCATCAGGTTGTACGGCTTGGTGAAACGCCGCTGGCAATACTTGCAAATAAACTCACACTTGGGGCGCATCTTGCGACGGAAATCCGACCGGCAGTCATCGTTGTCGATTCGCATTACAGCAAACATTTTGACAGACGATATATATTTTCCGCTCTTTTCTCTTTACGGTTGCTGATACTGTGCTGGTTGCTGTTGTTGCTGTTGCTGTTCCTGTTGCAGTTGTTGTTGCCTACGTGCGACAGTCGCACGCGCGCTCTGAGTGGGTGAAGTCGTGTGTTCTACGACTCTTCTGTTCTCTCTCTCTTGTGCGCTCTCTGGCAATCACGCTCTCCTCTCTCTCTCTCTCTCTCTCTGTAGACTGACTCGACTTGCTCTCCCTCGCTCAGAGTGCAATGAGTGCTTTGGTGCCTTAACGGTACTCAAAGCGTAATCGCTATCTCTAAGTCAGATAACACAGACAGAACACACACACAGATGTAAGTGTGCTGTTTGCTTTTTGGTGAAATGTGGCAACGCTGCGCTGTTTTCCACACTGTTGTTGTGATTTCTCCTCACTCAATCGCTCGCTCTCGCTCTCGCTTGTAGGCGTTTTGGGTGGGCCGTCTCTCTCTCTCTCTAGCTGCTGCTTTATGGCGCACTTTAAGGCAAACACCTAAAAAGAAAAACATATATAGAGTGTGAGTGAGAAGGGTAGAGACAAAGTTAAATAAAGTTAGCAACGCCTGCGACATCTTTTATGTGCCAATAAATTTCGAGCAAAAAATACCACAACAAGCAACAACAACAACAAGTTGTCAATTTAAATCACGCAACATGAAATTGAAAATGACTCATTAAAGACCGCGCTGAACTGAACCGAACTTAACTGAACCGTTGAAGCAGCTCAGCAACTCGACTCGACTCGACTCGACTTAACTCGAACTTGGTGTTGACATTTACAAATCACCCAGCGCCCAGTTTCAGTTGCTAACCTTCGCTTTATAATTTGTCTTGGCCCATTCACAGCCTGTATTTTAGTATTCCATATGTGCAGTATATACCATATACCACATACCATATACTATATTCACTTAAACTGTCAGCAACTGCTGCCTTTTCTCTACAGTACTTCCGCAACACAATTGTTCAATTAGCCAACTCATGTAGAGGGCCAAGGCAGATGCTACAAGCTGCCTTGAGCAGCTTTTCCAACTTCAAATATTGTTACAAGAGGTTTTGATGTATGTTAGTTGAAATTTGTTTAATTTTAGATATACATTGCAGAATAATAATATAATGTCATACGATATAATATTATTTGCACTTACTCAAAGAGAAATATATAATTTTTTGACTGAAACCAAATAAAATTGTCTCACATAAATTCAAATTTATCAATAATAGAATTCTGTATACCAATTTTCATAGTCTTCCCTACACTAGAAGCTGAGTTAGCATGGAATGTATGATGTATGGTATATCATCTATGCATGGCATATATCTTAATATTCTCAAATAAAATGCACTTAAATGACAATTTAAAGTACACTAAATTTCTTCGTCCCTGCTACAGTTACAACTGAGTTAGCATAGTATACAATGAATATATTTGTATATATTCTCACATAAAATGCACTTAAACATGAATAGATATCAGTATACTAAACTTCATAGCTCCTGCTACAATAAAGAGCTAGTTATCTTAGTATATATAGTATATAAAAAATAACTCGCCAACTAATTTACTCCTAAAATAATCTAAACCGACTAAAAATAGATTTATATAAAATTTGTTAGCTCCTGCTGCAGTAACAAATGAGTTCGCAAAGTCAACTATACTTATATATCGTATATATAGTATGTATCTATATGTATATCGCCACACAATCTCCGCCAGCTTTATGCCAAAGCTCTTTGGCTATCAATTAAGATATTCGCGACAAAAGGGGGCACTTAAAGAGCTAAAACACATCATTATCATATGATATAGTGATGCGATTGTTACGATTTCAACTTGTAAAAGCTTGCACCGACATGGCGCGACTATATGCCGAGTTTAATGATTTTGCGAGCAATAAAAGCTGAGTTCACATAGGTTGCCAAGATTGCAGTGGAGAGATGGGAACACGGGAGAGGCGTCACAAAGTCACTTTGCGAATGTTTATGCGTTTCGCACAGCCATGTGGCGAAACAACTGTTCAGTTGCCATACAGTTGCCATACGGTTGCCATACAGTTGCCATATAGTGCCATATTTTAGTCGCTTCATTAAAGTGGCGCTGTAACAAGTTTATTTTTAATTGGCGCCTGCGATTCGAAGTCACAGTCCGAAGCTGACACTGAATTTATGCCAGTAAAAAATGCAACCTGGCTGTTGTTGTTGTTGTTGTTGGTAGGATCCATTTGGGTATCCTCGGATCGGTAGTTAACAACTGTTATTTTTTATGTAATTTTATTTTTGTCATTTCGGCGCCGCTGGATTCCATAATCATATGTGAATATGCAGATATGTATATATATATATGGATGGATGTGTGTGTGTGAATAAGGTACCTTCTCGGGTACCGCTTAATGTTATGCCATACATTTTGTCTGGCATTCGTGGAGATTTCTGCGCAAACAAAAGCCTGCGCTGACTGGTAGCGACAAGCGTCTCTCGGCAAGCCCCGATTTCGATATTTATTTATATGTTTTACCCCAGCCCCGACCCCAACTTGGCCAGCACAGCGTGAGTGCTCTACCAAAAAAAAAAAGAAAAAAAGAGCAGAACGTTGACAACAAAAGGCAACGACGTCACAGCGGGTGCTGCCCGTCGAGGCAGGCAGGCACAGACGCTACGTAGTTATTGTCATTATAACATTAATGCCCACTAAACATATTCAAATTATAACACTGAGATCAGGTCCAGGCCAGACGCGAGAGAGAGAGAGAGAAGAGACCTTAGACCGTACCAGCGACCATACCAGGCCTGCACAGACGAGAGACCAAGCCAGGTCGCAGTCAAAGTTGCAGGCGTAGTGCAACCCTAACTCCATCTTCAACTCCATCTCCAACTCGGTCTCCATCTACCACCGCATCCATGTTAATTTGTGTACACAATGTGGCGTCACATTGGCATTTTAACGCCGTTAATCATGCGACACAGGGCGCCTGCATGCCAAGGGGAATACGGATTCGTTATGGGGATAACCAACTTCAACTCCAATTCCAACTCTAACTCCATCTCAAACCTCGACTTCGACTCTCTGGCGGCCTTTGGTTCTGCCTTTTGGCCATGCCTCTTAGGCGTGGGCCTAAGTGGAGCAGGAGCATTTGCCACGGCTCGCTTGACTGCGTCTAAGCACTTTATTTAACGCTGAAGTGGCAACTCATTTATCTGCCAGGCTCAATATGGTAGTATACGGAGTACAGCACCTTAAGTTACCAAAGATTGAGCGATGATTTAAGTTATAATCGTGTAGAGATATAAACAGGATGATATATTGACTGAAAATCGAAGACTTTTGATAGTCTTGTTAAAGAAACTTCAATGATATCAAAAGTCATATAAATATCTGTTCTTAAGCTCTTGATGGATTACAAACAACTGCATTTCTTTAGCAGATACATGTGGGAATAATATAAATAGAAGAAGGTATTGTTATGAATGAAGTTATAGTAAAAAATAGCTAAATATGGGCCATTTATCTGAGTTACTAAGAATATAGGTCAAAAAATTATCTTTCCTTTACTTTTAGATCTTTAAGGTGTTTGAAACAAGTTCAGTTTATTTATATCTAAAGGTGACTGGGTATTGTTAAACAAATACATCAATCAACTAGATAGAAAGATGAAAGTACTCTTGTAAATGAATCAATCGTTTAAAATTCCAAACTCATATTAGGTAACTGCATTGCTCAAGGCAAAAGTAGTAGTAAACTATTGTGATAGATCAAAAATATTACCATGAAAAGTCGAAGTCAACCTCTGTTCTTTTCTTTATCTTCAACTTCAGCTTATGCCTCGTTCTAGGTACATTTATCTCACTTCTCAGCAAAGTTAATCCTAATCTATTTATAACCGCAACTGTTTGAAATGGTAACAATTGCGAAATCCGCTTAAGTTTTAGCCCAGGACAACAGCAACACCTACCAACTGGTACCGCAGGACCACACATAAGCCGTGAGGTACCGCAGAAGAACTTGGCAAAACTGGCCAAATATTGTATAATCAAGTGTTGTATAACATGAGGCTAATCCCATTAATCCGCAGTGAAAATAATTAGTGTTTTGTACACAGAGCACAGCACGACGAAAGGTACAGAGAGAGGTACCGGGAGAGATACCAGACAAGGTACTGGGAGAGATACAGGCAGAGGTACCGAGTGTGGCTTAAGAGATATAACAGATTGCAATATATAGTGAAAGATGCCAAAAGACACAGCGTGTGGCACGAAGAGGGACACATAGAGGGAGTGAAAGAGAGGAGGGAGAGAGAAGGTGTGTTGTTATTGTGAAGGGCTTACGAAAGGCGTTAATGCTGCGTGAAATTAGATTTGCACCAAAAATGGCAACAGAGTTGGAGAAGAAGGCAAAGGAGGAGGTGTAGGACAAGTAGAAGAAGAAGAAGAAGGAGAAGCAGGAGTGGGAGTTAGCCATGCAGCTTAATCTGAATCTGTATCTGTATCTAAATCCCAAGTGTGGCAAGTGTGTGTGAGCGAGTGCCGTCGCCTTCCACGAAACCCACGAAGAGTTACAGTTTAACACCCCGACATAGCGATAAGGACGAAATGCAGAGCGAGAGTGGGAGAAGGAGCAGGAGAAGGAGAGAGAGATAGACAGGGAGAGGGAGAGGGAGACGAAACTGGAGTGACACACACGTTGCTGCACGTCGTGGACATGGTCCAAAGCGATTACCACACTTACCGCACGATGTCGGAGGCGAGGGCGGGGGCGGACAGTGAGTTGGCAAGGTGCCATTAAAAATTACAACCGAAATGTGGAAAAAATGACAATAAGCCGTCGGGAAAGAAGCAAAGACGGGGCAAAGAAACAGAAAGGGACAAAGGCAAAAGCCGCAACCAAATAAAGAAAACGATTTGATACGAATCTAATTGTGCTAATGGCGCAGAGAAAGAGAGAGAGAATTCTCGGGAAATACATCTTGGCCGAGAACAATTAGGGCAGTTCCCTCTTCAAGTAGTTGAAGAATGGGAACAATAAGAGCGCGCGAAACTGGACAACACCAGTAACAACACCTTGGAAGACAATGCGGCAGAAGGATCTCTCTTGCTTTCTTTCTTCCTCCTACTCTCTCAGAAGATGAATCAAATCGAATGCGCTACAGTTTGTGGGAAAAAAGACTTGAGGATCGCGATCGATCAAACATATTGCATCAGTTGTGACAGATTTGGGAAATGGAGAGACAGACGGAGAGACAGACAGGGAGACAGAGAGAGAGAGAGAGAGAGAGATATACAACCAGGCGGACGGGCAGGCAAAAGGGCGGATAGAGACAATCTGCGAGACAGATGAGGGAGAAGAAGTCATGGAGAGACTGAAATATTTAGAGACGGAAATACTGAAGGGCAGACAGACAGACAAACATGTGAACAGACAGACAAGCGAGCAGGCAGAAGCAGAATAAGCAGACAGATAGACAGACGAAAAGATACATAGACAAAAATAGAGATAATAAGAGAGACAGACAAGAGAGACAGACAAGAAAGACAGACAAGAGATGCATAAGAGAAGGCAGACGGACAGAGAGTCATGCAGACAGAGAGGCAAGCAGACAGAGAGCCAGACAGTTAAGCGAAAAGACAGAGAGAAATATAGAAAGACAGACAGACGGAAAGAGAAAAATCAGTTAGAAGAAAGTCAAAAAGAAAGAAGAAATACAGACAACTAAGAGCATAGATACAGAAATAAAGAGATACAGAGACCGAGAGAGTTGACAGACAGTCAGACAGACAGACAAACAGACAGAGGACATACAGACGAACACACAGAGGGACTTCAAGGCAGACAGCCCACAGACAGACGTCAAGTCGATTGAAATTATCTTTCCAAGGTGCAAAACGTCGCATCTCAAAATTAAATAAGTAATTTGTGTTTAATTGATGAGACGCCGCGTGTGGCCACATGGCCATGAAGGACGAGGACGAGGACGAGGTCAAGGTTCGAAGGCGCAACTGTAACTATTTCCCGTTGCGACAAATATTTGAAACAATGTTGGTTAAATAAACAGAAACAACTCAGCGATGTGGCAGATCATCGTTTTGTGACTCAGAGCTTAGTTAAAACCTGATCGCAATGGATGATGATGCTGATCTGTAAATTCCTTAGCCACAAATCACATCTTGATGCTGTCTATGATTCGATTTGGCCAGTTAGATTAACCTCACAGCGAGACCTTGATGAGGTGTACAAGAAAACTGACTAAGTATTGCTGACTCATGTAGTTTAAAGTTTTTTCTTTGGGTTTTTTTTTGGCAAGTTCAGAGAGAGCGTGACAAGAAATGCCGACGGCAGTTGAGTAGAAATGTAACAGCTCAAAATGTGGGAACAATTTAGAGAAATTGCAGAAAGAAATTCGAGAGAATAGTAGAAGATAAAAGGCAATGGAAATTATACCAATTATTAAAGGTAATGTACAAAGATATAGTAAACATTTTAAAGAAAATGTATTGGAACTGAGCAGTAATTTGTGAAAAAGTGAAACGAAAAAACAAGGAAAATTATACAAATTTTATGATTGTAACAAAATGTATTAAACAATTTAAAGGAAAAGCAATAGAATTGCTGAGAAATGTGTAAAAACTTAGGCGATATTGCAGAATGAAATCTCAGCAAAAAAGAAAACGCAATGAAAAATACAAGAATATATGAAGATATAATAGAAAAGTGGAAGAAAGCAAAAGAAAAATTGATATATTGTAGTTTATAAAGTTTTCTAAAAAAGATTTTCTCTATTAGAATCGCACTATATCAGACTGTCATACAATTTTCCAGTACATTCTTAAATCCATATCCTTAAAACCATACTTTGTCTTTGCTTTGCAACGATCTTTATAACTCTTTAATGTTGAAAGGCGTTGTAGAAAACTTCCAGAAAAGTCTCCTTCCAACTGCAATTTTAAGCTTAAATTGTAAAATAGATTTGTTTTGTTAATTCCAATTGGAGTTAATCCACAGTGGCTGTCGCCATTTTGTGTGTGCAGAGCGAAAGCTTCTCGCACGCCATTGTGACAGTTGATTACATGCTCCCCTACCCCCTCTCTCTGTCTCTGTCTCACGCACATTGGGCTTGGGCCAATGAAACTGGCGTAAAACTGGTAGCTCAAAGCAAACAAACGAAGGGAAGAACAAGAACAACAACAAGCGCACACACAGAGAGGGAGAGAGATAGAGAGAGAGGTGGCGCAGCAGAGAGAGAGGGAGAGTGGAACAAGAACAAGAACAAGAAGAACAACAAAAGCAAGAACATGAACGCCAATGCGGCTACTGTGCGACGCCGCCGCCCTCTGCACAGTTGCAGTTACGATCGCGTTGACTGCGCAGTCGCTGGCGACGCTTGCGTAACTGCGCAGCCACAGAGACTAGACAAAACTTACCAATGAGAAGGTGATAAAGCTTTGTTGTTGCTGCTTCTGCTGCTGCGACGGCTGCTGCTGCTGCTGGTAATCACAGAAATAAACGCGACGACAACGACGACGACGACGATGGCGAATTGCGACGAATGAATTAAAGTCACGTATAAGAGTTGCGCTGTGTATAAGTGTGTGTATGTGTGTGATCAGCTTATAATTTGAATTAACTTCTTTCTTTTTACTTGACTTCTTCTTTTTTACGCGAAGGAACTGAGGGAACTACGCACGCTTGCGCGGCACAAAGTTGAATGAATGAATGCTACTAATAACTGAAAGAAATAGTAGTCAGCTCTGCCTGCTGCCTCTGCCTCTGCTGCCGCTGCTTGCTGCCTGCGTCGCTGCTTCCTCGCAACTCGGCAGCAGCAGCAGCAGCGAGGCGTGCCTGTGAGCGCAGCTCTGTGTGTGTGTGTGTGTTGAGTGCGGCTCAATACAGTAGTGCATGCAGGCTGTGTGTGTGTGTGTGTGTGACTCATCGACTACTGTGGCTCAGCAGCTGCGCAGTCAGCAGCGTCGGCAGCTCTGCCTAGCTCTTCTTTCTAACTGGTCAAGCACGAACGTGTCGAGTGCCGAACGCAGCCGAGCCGAAGTCGATACGAAGGCAGGAGAGAAGGCTCAAGACCAGAAGCCGAAGCAAGTTCTTATAAGCTTCGGCTACTGCGCATGCGCAAGACGAGTAGCGAACACACACACATACACAGACAGAGAGACACACGCTTACAGTGTACTGTGCTGTGCTCCCTTTCTTACACACGCACTGTGTGCCTGCACTTGCTGCTTGCCTCTTGCCTGCCTGCTGTAGTTATTGTTGTTGCTGCTTCTCTTTGGGGCTGCGTAAGTGTGGTAGCTTTCTTTCTTTGATACGCGGTAGCCACAAAATGGCAACGTCTCTAACAAAATGGCGATTGACTTACCTTTGCTTCTGCTTTGGATTTGATTTACTTTTGCTCTTGCTCTGCTTTTGCTTTCCTTTTGTTTTTGCTGTTGCTTTCCTTTTGCTTTTGCTTTTGTTTTAACTTTGCCTGTGCCTTGCTGTTGCTTTTTCTTCTGCTTCTGTTTTTCCTTTGCCTGCTGCTTTCCCCTTTTTCTTTTTTATCGATAAACGATTAATGCATTAATTACTTCGCTCTGCTTTTGCTTTGTCTTGGCCTTTGTCTTTGCTTCGCCTTTGCTTTGACCTTTGCTTATGCCTTTGTCTTTGAATTTGCTTCTGCTTTGACTTTAGCTTTTCCTTTGCTTTTACTTTAGCTTTGCCTTTACTTTAGCTTTTTTTTTACGTTAGCTTTGCCTCTAAATTTGTCTTTGTATTGCTTTTATTTGCTTTATATTGCATTTATTGGCTTTATATTGCATTATATTGCTTTTTTTGCTTTTATTTGCCTTGATTTGCTTTTACTTTAGCTTTCGCCTTTGGCTTTGTTTGCCTTTGTTTGGCTTTGCTTTGCCTTGGCTCTGTTTTTACATCAAATTTGCCTTCAATTCGGTCTTTGCTTTGCTTGGCCTTTGCCTTTGCTTTTTGCTTTGTCTCTGCCTTTAGCTTTGCCTTTTGCCTCCTGTATCTGCGTTTGCTTTGCTCGATAAACGATTAATGCGTTAATTTGTTGGCTTTGCTGCCTGCTCCAGCTCTTCCCCCGTCTCTTTGCTATCGATAAACGATAAATGCACAACTTGCCACGCGATTTCTCACTCAATGTTGTTGTTGTTGCTCGTATACGAATATGGCTGGGCAGCCTCCGCTCTGCACTGTTAATATTATTAATAAAATATATTTCACTTCCGAACGCTTCTGTGCGCGAGAGTCAACTGCAAAGTTACGATCGAAACTTCAGCTTGATGGGTTTAACAGCTGCCTGTGTTGAGCGGCAGCAGAGCAACAGCAACAACAGCAACAACAAGAGCAGCAGCAGCAGCATAAAACAGCTTCTGCTCGGCGCTGCTGCTGCTCGCTCATATTCAATTGTCTCTGCTCTATCTGTCTCGCTCTCACACAAATTGAGCGCAATAAACGAGTTTGAGTGCGCGCAACGTGCGCTGATTGGACGAGGGAGAGAGAGAGTGTGTCTATATATATGTGTGTTTGTGTATGTGCGTGTGTGTGTGCCTGAGCAGGTGAGTTGCGCTCACTCGCTGGGGCGTTGCGTGCGTGTGCTGCTGTTAATTAAGCCTAAATGCGCCCACGCCCGCTAACGTTTTAATTAAGAGCGGACAAAAAAGAGCAGTAGCTGCTAAGCTCTCTCTCTCTCTCTCTCTCTAAGGACAGGCAAGCGTGCTTTGCTTGCTCTCTCTTACTCTGGCATTCATTACTTATTTTAGTGCTTTCTCTCTCTCTCGTTCTCTCTCTCTCTGTCATCTAGCTGCCGTGCAACGCAGTCAACTTTCTTTTACACACACACTCGCACACACACACACTTGTGCTGCTGCTGCGCTGTTAAGTGGGCGTTGCCTTGTGGCGCGGCCAATGGCAGCTGCGCTCGCGCGTCGCTGCTGGCGCTCAGCTGTCAGCTGCGACTGCGGCCCTTAACCCGTTTGCCTTTCTCCTCTCTCTCTGTCTCTCTCTCTGTGTCTCTCTTTCCCACTGCCTGCGTCTCTGCATGAGTCTTTCTCTTTACACCTCGCACTGTCTGCTTCTCCCTCTCTCTCTGTCTCTCTGTAAAAACCAGTGGCAGCGCGTGTTACGCATACGCCGCGTTGTGCTGCGCTGCCAACTTTGTTAACTGCGGCTCCATTTTGTGGCATAGCCAGTGTGTGTGTGTGTGTGTGTCTGCTTGCTGTATGTGTGTGTGTCTGCTTGCTGTGTGTGTGTCTGTGTGTGTGCGTGCCTTTGCTGCCATGGGAAACTCTTGAATTGCTGCGGCATTTGTTGTCGCTGTGTGGCCTCTTTGTGGCCCGCCAACAAACACAACAGCAACAACAACAATAATGTGGCAACAACAGCAACAACAACACAAACGTAAACGAAATATACCGAAATACATTTTGTAAAGCGCCGCTAAAGGGCCGACCTCATATTTATTGTCTGTTTATCTCTCTGGCAGAGCTCTACCCCCACTCCAGCTACAACTGCAACTCCAGCAACGACTGTGGGTTCCTCTGCCTCCTTGCCTGCATCTCTCCCTCTCCTGCTACTCTCTGTCTACCTCTCTGTCTCTTTCTCTGCTTCTACGACTGGTGCTCAGCCTCGTCTTCAATGAAACAAACGCTTCATTCACAAAAATATATATATGCATAACAACAGCAACAAGAACAACAACAGCAACAACAGCAAGAACAACAACAACAACTACAGCAACATATCAACAACAGAATGAGCACAAATAATTTGGTTAATTTTACACAATTCTGCGGCCTTTTGTTATTTTAATTAAGTGGCCCCAAAAAGGATCGTCTCTCATTTGTTGCTGTTGCCGTTGTTGTCGCTGTTGTTGTTGTTGTTGCTGTCGAGTTTTAATTAAGTTTTCGCTTTGCGGACCTGGCAAATTGACATGAAGCATCAATAAAGTTTAAAGAAAAAACAAAAAAAAAAACAAATAACAGAGCTTAAAGCGTGTCTGCTCGTCTGTATTATACCCGATACCTCAGTGAATCTACACTAAAATGATTTCTTAACTAACTTCTACATCTATATTAAGAAATGTACTTGCTATCTATAAAATAACGCCTAAAATTCATATTTTTTTAAATTTTTAGGCGATAAAGTGGGCGTGGCTGAATCGAAAAGCTTTTAATTTCTGCATGAAGTGATTTGAAATATGGAAACCATGTTTGATAGCCTCTATCTCGCAGAGTCTCTGAGATATAGGTGTTCATACAGACAGAAAAACTTAAATAACTATATTCGCAGGCTGTAAAGTCGTAATATACATTTTCTCTTAAGAAACAAATTAAAATACCCTTCTCTACTATGTGTAGAGGGTACAGAGAGCAAAAATAATCGGTTGAAATTGTTTTTCCTTGTGAGGCGCGCAGTTTTTGCCATTTTTGCCAAACCTTCACTCGCCCTCTTCTCGTATTTTTGATGGCTTCATTGTTTCTTTTTTGCGAATATTTGCATATATCCAATCAGCAGAAATTGATTTTTTATACGCAGACAGGCAAGTGGACAAGTCCATATGCAGTCAGTGCATGAGAGAGTTAAGTGAGATATGTGATATGTATGTATACAGTATATACAAATCGAACATCTTTATCTCGCACTGCCTGGGTCAGTTCAACATCTGTTGAAGTTATTCAAGAGTCGAAAATAATCAACATTACGTAAGTTTTTCATTGAGAAATTCCTTGTGGGAAACGAAATTGTTTTTGACTGAATTTGGCATAAGTTATTTGGGGTTTTTCGGCTGTTTCGGGGCTGTTCTATTAAAATGTTATTTATGGTGTCACTAAATACAAATAAAGTTATTGGAATTCCTTCGGTTTCTTATAAGTTTTGTTATAATATTCCTTGTTGGGGTATATAGCTTGGTTTTTACCAAAACGGTAAAAGCTTTTGAGATGTTAATAAGTAGCTAAAGGAAAAAAAAGAAATAAGAATGTGCTTGACAGGCATTTTCAAAATATGTATGTACATATGTACATACATATGTATGGATATATATTTGTATACACTTTAAATGGTTATCTGAATATTACAACTTTCAATAGTTAAAATTGACATCAATCATATATATATTTTTAAGAAAGATTAAAAAACAAAACTGTAAGCTGTGCAATAAAAAAAATAAATAAAATTTCATACTAATTCATTACATTTTAAATGTATTTCGTTTAATTTATTTTATTATCAATTACTTGTTCAATATTCAATATATTGATCTGCATCAAACAAACAGTAACAACTTTGTATACTCTTCGACCATTGAAAATGGTCTAAAAAGGGTATAGTAAATTTGTGCAAATGTATGTAACACGCAAAAGGAGGCGTGGGAGACCCCATAAAGTATATATATTCTTAAGTAAGCGGCATATTAAAGATACAACTTAATAATTTAAAATGCAGTAAGCTTATTAAAATATCTACGTATCCTCCAAATTTCAATTCGATAAGCAATCTGTCGATAATAATTTTGAAGCATTTGCATGTATGTATGTATGAATTTAAAAAATTAAACTACACTGGAACATATGTAGGTCGAAGGGTATCTCACTGTCGCGTGCCAGTCGACTATTGCTCTCGTTTACTTTGTTTTAGGATATGAGCTATTTTTTAGCTAACTCGACTCGCAGAGTTACTTTTTTAGATTGTTATTATTTATTATATACTTTTACTTGTTTGAATATTAAAATCGTTTATGAAACAGTAGTTTTACAATGTAAAACAAAACTGTAACAAAACAAATTAAATTCCTGTTAAATTAAATTTAATATGAATAAAATCATGCAATTATCATAGTATATTTAATATGTAAAATGTAATAAAATTTTATAGAAATATAATGAGTAATACAGTAACACCTTTTTGTACTTTACTTAATAAATATTATTGTATAGATATATTGTATATTAAACTGTATAAATAGACTCTGAAATGTATGAGTATAATATTCCCACAATAACTATACAAGGCCTTTTAGCAAACGCACAAGCAAATTGTACATTATATAAATACACAGGTACGTATATGTACATTCAGTTAGCTTACCTGCTGCGCAAGATCCGTGAAAACCTGAGCAAACTCACAGCTAACCTCATCATAACTGTGATTCATCTATGAAATAGGCCTCTCTCTCTCTTTCTGTGTGTGTGTGCGTGCTGTGCCACCGATTGCCACTTAACTTAACTTTGCCACACACACACACCTAGTTTGCCTACCAAGTTTATGGCAATTTAATAAGGCCCCCCCGAAAAATTCCAAATAAACCATAAATTTTTATTAATTTCGAGCTGCCTCGCACCTACAAATAATAAAAGAGAAGCACATATAGAAGAAGCAGCCGCGATAGACAGACGCACAGACGAACAGGCAGATATTAAGTATTCAAAAAGCTATTCATAAATAATACGAATCTTTTTTTGGTTTTTTATTGAATTGTCGCTACAATGACAGCGATTCAGCAAAGAAGGAGAGAGAGGATAGAAACCAATATTAAACAAAAGAAATAAAATGAAATAAAAAAACTACCGCACCGCACCCAATTATAATAAAAGACAAACGAAATCGATTTCGTATACGAATTCAACATCGCCCGACTGCCTGATTCGATCGATACGATCCTACAGAAGTGACAACAAATTTAAAATTTACGAAATAAAAATTAAAATTAAATAAAATACAATAGGAGGTGACTAAAACTAACTGAAACTGGAAACCAAAAGACAGAAAATTAACATACAAACTAAAAGCGCATACGAAATGATCAGCACGATCGAACCGATCGTCGATCTTCAGATATCGCTCTTTTTATGGTTATACTACGGGAGAGTTCATTGAGTTCCGAATGCGGCGAATTCATTGATGGATCGTGTCGCTATAACGGCAGCTAACTGTTCAAAATAGAAACAAAGAGCGAGAGAGAGAGAGGGAGCGAGAGGGAGAAAGACAATGTTGAATTTACGATCGTACATAAGTCAAATTTATGCAGATCGATTCAGTTTGAAAGAAGAGACCCCAAATAGCTAAGCAAAATAAATCAAGTTTCTTCATCTGCCAACCAAACAGCTGGCAACCCTGGCTGGCAATCATCGTCATTGACTTTGTCATCATGCAGATATACCATATATATACTTTATATATATATCTCCTTCTCTCTCTCTCTTTCTCTCTCTCTCTGTCGATTGTGTTGACAACGCACCTCGCTGCGGTCTTTGCGGTCCAGTTTCAACATCATTGCGAGATCTCAACTCGCTGATCTCTCGCCCACGTCTCTATCACAGCACCCTCTGTCTCATCTTCCCTCTCTCCCTCTTACTGTCCCTGTCTCCCTCTCTTCTGCACCCTCTTTGTGATTCGCATTGTCAGCCAGAGTTGGCAGCTTCAGCAAATTTATGCGACCGCATCGCTGCCGTATGAATTTTTAATTTTTTCAACATATCTCTTACAGTTTTCTTCGAGTCCCCCCTCTCCCTCTCTGGCTCTCTCTGTCTCTTCCCCCTTCAACACAGTAATTTTTAATTTTGGCAATTAATGAAATTTAATACTTTTGTGCCCACAGTGCGCAAAATCTCGACTTTTGTCAAGTCATCGCAACGTGAAGCGCAGCAGCTACGACGATCCACTTACGAATATGGAAATTAACCAAAAACGTAACAAAATCAACAAATTGTGGAAAATTTGTATACATGTTTATAACGAAAATTTCCTATCGAATAACTACTGCGTATTAGTTCGAGGGGGAGACCTAGAGGGGGAAGAGTTTGAGAAAAAATATAAATTTAAAGGCCAATAAAATATGACATATAATTTTGAAAAATTCAAGAAATGTTGTGGAGCTCTGTGGGAAAGATTTACTCACTAAAGGATACTAAATCATGAAACTAATGCGTATTTAGTATTTAATCATATAAAGTTTAAAGTATCAAAATCTAAATTGCATAGAATTCAAAATTATTTCAAATAGAAAGATGTTGTATATTGCTATTATTTTTCTAAATTTGTTTAATAAACATATATTTTTAAGAAACGAACTGTTATCGAATTATAGGAACTATTGTTTACCTTGCATAAAAGTCTTACAAATTCCTTGCTAATTCAGAATTTACTTTCTACTGCTTTCTACATTTTTTCTTTATAAATTAAAGTAGTTTCCATGTTTTTTATTAATATTTCATTCCTATTACACAATAATTTTCTTAATTATTAATTCTTAGTTTTTTGAAGTCTTTATAGTTTTAAAATATACTTTAAATATTTTTAAATGTTTTAAATAATGTTTAAATTTATCAAAAGACTTTTCAACAGATCTCAATAGACTTTTATGAAGTTTTCATGTTTCGTATTTTATTAAGATATAATATTAATTAAACAATAATTTTCTGAAATCTTAATTCTTAATTTTTTGAACTCTTTTCAGTTTTAAAAACATATACTTGAAATAGTTTTAAATTATTTAAATAATGTTTGCATCTTTCAAAAGACTTTTCAACAGATCTCTAGGTCTTTCATGAATTGAAAAAGATTGCACATTTTCTTTAAACCTTCCCCATCTAACTGATTCATTCCTCTTGTATAGTAATTTTTTTATACCCCTTTAAATGTTTTCAGCATACCAAGTGTAATTCTCTTCTTAAATGGAAACCCCATAAAAGAACAACTGTCAAGTGCCCTAAACACAGTAATATAGATACACCTAAGTGAGTTTTACACAACAACAAATGCTAACAAGATCTAATCCGAGCTAATCTACATTTTCTCGCCTTTCCCAATGCGTGGCAGACCATTTTCTTTGGTATGGTTAAACCTCAAGCAATAAACCTTTGTCAGTTGGCCACAAAAGTCGCGCTGGTCAACAGTTTTATTGTGATCTACCCAAAAGGCACAAGAGGCCCCCGCATTAATCCACATAGACGCGTCTTTAGAAAGCTGCCAAGATGTAAGAATAAGATTTACGATGCGATTTTCATGGTGCTAAGCGCCACATGAACTTCCGTTGATTTAGAGAGCCACCCGAGGAGCTGCAGATAGAGACGGAACGAGACAGAAAAAGACCTAGAGAGAGCAAAGTAGAGAGAGAGGGAAGATGTAGAATTGGTGTCGTAGGTGTCGCTATCGATTCGTCTCCATTTTCAGTACTCAAAACTGGTACAAATTGAATTTGGAACTGGAAAAAATGTTTTATTGCATTGATTTGCATTTAAATCGATGTGCTCCGACTGAGCTGGCTATATATGCTATATAGAGTAGACCTCTGACGTGTCTGATAACGAGCACAGCGAGCGGTCGAACGATCAAACAGGAAAACAAAAACAGAAACCTCAACCGAAATCGAAATCGAAACCAAAAAACCCAAAAAAGAATCTTGAATGAATTGAAGCTGAATGAAATCTTCGTTTCTTTTCTTCTTTTCTCTTCTCTCCCTGTCTCTACTCTTTTCTTTTTCCTGCATTGTATTAGATCATAAATAATCAAAGATAAAAAGCAGTTGGAGAAAAAGTTAGGCAAATGTTTTAGAGCATTTGGAAATTGAATTAAATGAGAAATTATTTGTGGCAGGGGCAGCCCTTTGTAGGTGGCGTCAGTCAGCCCAGGGATGTGGTGTGCTGGGGTAGGGTGGGTAAGTACTGGAAGGGAAAGGGGGTTGGCCCTATCGCTCTCCCACTCTCTCTCTCTCACGATTTATGCTCAGCAAAGGCTTTTTAGCCGCAGGCCACGCAGTCCCAACACAAATTTGTTCATTCAACGTTGAACAGGTTTACAATTGTTGCTGCTGTTGTTGTTGTTGCAAGTTGATCGTGCCAAACAATGAGAAAATGAAACTCATCTGCGTACTCGCTCTTCTCTCCAGCTCCAGCTCTGCTGCCTCCCACTCTCTCTCTCTCTCTCCAGCTCTCAGCGCCACACAATGAGAGACGCGCCCGAGACGCAAAAGACTCCGCCAAAACCAGCCCCAGAGCAAACTTCAGTCTCTGCTCGAGCTCTGCTGCTGCCTGCTGCCGCTGCCTGCTGCTGCCACTCACTCAGTGGAATGGCATCCGAATCCTACCGTGGGAAATGAACAGTAGCCTCGCGCTTGCCTCTTTTCGACCAACAACAAGTTTACAGTCAGTCAGTCAGCCAGCAATCGCTTTGTTGTTGTTGCTGCTGTTGCTGCCGCTGCTGCTGTTGTTGGGCTCTTTATTTTTTCTGCAATTTCACTGCAGCTTTTCGGTCGCCGTCGTCGTCGTCGTCGGCGCATTTCAAATAAGCCTAATAATAATGCAATTTATGCCAGCCAAGAGAAAAGAGTCGCAAAATGACTTTTGACTTGCTCTATTTCGACAAAAAGAAGGAGTGAGAGGGAGATAGAGAAAGAGAGATAGAGAGAGAGAGAAGTATAGAGAGAGATAGAGAGAGTGGGAGTGCGAAAGGTAGAGGAAGTGGGAGTGGAAGAGACTCGGGATACTCTGCTAGATTAATTGAAATTTTTGAGGTTACGTCGCTGAATTTGCATTTTGATCGTCGTTTCGTTAAGTAACTTGTGCAGCTTAATGAAACTATTTGCTTTTAAGCTAACGAAACACAGAAAATGTAGTATTTTTATCAAGTTAAATGAAAACGGTGGAAAAGTTGTAACATACATTTTAATAAATTAAATTAAATTAATGTAAAGCAATCTATCTTATCTATCTGGGTGGCTTATTTAAGCAAATTCTGTATATAATTTAATTTTATTTAATTGTAATTAAAATTCCAGTATTTTCTGCATGTTTTTTTAAGTCGGTGTGTTTTTATTAAGCAAAACAAACATGAAAGCTACTGTCGAGTGTGCTGGACTGTCATATACCCGCTACACATCCGACTAAAATGAAATCTTCAATATACAACTGCTCCTTTTACGTTTTTATGTTGCATACTTTCAGGGAGGCGCTTTGAAATCACTGCATGTTTAGAATTTCTTAAATAACATCTATCTTAATTATCCGTTCGCAACTAATTTTAAGAAATCATTTAGCAGTTCTAATTATTATGAAAACACTTGGAATTCGATGGATTTAGGTTGATCTGCGTCCTATAATAACATATTGACACCAAATTTGGTAGCCCAAACAGACAGACAGAAAAATGGACAGACGGACATGGCTATATTGACTCGACTGTTGATGCTGATGCAGAATATAAATATATAGTTTGTGGGGTCTGCCAAGCCTCTTTCTGTCTCTAAAATACATTTTTTGGTTGGCACTTAGTTATTATACCCTTATATCCTTTGTGTAACGGGTATAAAAAACCCTTTGCATTCGAGCCATTAGTTAATTCTGCTTAATACCATATTTAAAAAATTTAACACATTTATACGATAAATTACTCAGAATTAGTGTCAAATATATGCTAAATTGTAATATAAGTATTAAGATCTTTAATAATTTTGTCATGTTAAATATCTTTAACTATTTATGTTTTTTTATGTCCAGAAAAAATTTTATTCTTTAAATTATTATATAAACCATGACTAAAATGATCGATGATTATTATTAAAGCTTTGTCTGTTGTTTGTTCTAATCATTTTGACAGCAATTCTAGTAGATAACAAACATAAATTTAAATTATAAAAATATATAGACTAATGTAATATCATAATAATAACATAAGAAATATGCATATATAGATTAAATGTACGTTTAAATCTTAAATTTAATTGTGATGATATTGATTCAAACTCAGAATTTTTCCCACATTCCGAAGAATAAAATATTGTATTATATATAATAAAATATAAAACAGTTTTACTTAAATTACAAATCGATTTATTCAATAGTTTTGCTTACAAAAAATACAAAAATATATGTTTATGTGTTTGAGTGTGCTTAAATGTGTTGTGCAAGCATGTGCAACATGCAACATGGGGTTGCATGATCTATTTGGCTTACTTATGTTTTCCTAGGCTGCTTTGCGCGACGGAAAAACCCGCACGCGTGCAAAGAATTTTCCTTTTTTTCTCGTGTCTTTCGTTTAGGGAAAACCTTTTAGCACCTTTGGCAGGCCGCAGCGACAATCACAACAAGTTGCGCAGCGACGGGACGTGGCACCAGGCTGGGAACTGCACTGATAAGCCGGGCCAAGTGGGCAAACAAAGCGCTTGCGGCAAGTGGGTAGCCAAGGGGCAACACCTTCTACTCGGGTACGGTTCGAGTACTGCAGCAATTCGGGGTTTCGTCCTAGGTTTGCTTTCGGCTTTAATGGTTTCGATGGTTTCGATTTATGTTCGGTTTGGTTAGGTTATTGTGGTAGTTGTCGGCACTTGTCATGTACGTGATACGTGGACGATAGCGCGAGACGCGGATCGATCTTATCTGATCTGTGTGCAGGACACGCGCTTCCCTCCCGCTCTGCCACTCTGTACGTCTCTCCCTCTCTCACTCTCTCTCTCTCTTTGGGGGTGTGTGTGTAGAGCAGATAACAAAGAGGTGATAATTGACCGCCCTATTGGCTTAGCAACCAATTACGATGCTTATCAGCTAACTAGATCTATCTCACTCTCTCCCTCTCTCTCTCTCTTTCTCACTGGGGCAAGGGGCGGTGCAGTGTGGGTGGTCGCGCACTGATTATGATCGGGTTCGGGTGCGGGTGCGGAGTGCGCGGCCAACCCATGACCAAGTGTGAAAAATGCCCGGGCCAAGATCACATAAATATGCTAAATAAGCAGCAGGAGAAGAGAAGGGAAGGGGAGGAGTAGAGCGATACCTCTACCTCTAGTGAGAGACTAGATTCTGCCTTATCAATTATTGTTTGCCTGGTCAGCAGTGCCCAGGGTCTGACGCACTGTATCCTGATCGTAGGCATGCACCAGGAGCGCCACCTCCAGATTCAATTGCGATATGTCCTCCTTCAATTTGACAATGGCCTTCTTGATCTGCTGCACGGAGCCTGAAGAGAGAGAAACAAAATGAAGATAATGATGAAGAGCCTCAACACTTAGCTAATTGCTCTACCACCCCAAAAAGATAATAATAAGATACACATAAATATTTCTCAAGATCTATGTAAAATATTGACTACATTATAATTAAAACCACAGCAACTAGAAAGCTTTTTCACTTTGATAAACCTCACATATAAATTCAGTTTAACAAGTCTATAGTAACTAAACAAGTTCTAGAGATCTTCCCCAGACTGCCTGAGTTCCAACCAAGAAACATCACATGCCGGGAAAACCCCCATGACGCACAAAGTTTGCTTGCAACACTCTCAGTAGTTTCAATACGTAATACAATTGATAAAGAAATGCAACTTAACTATCGATTGAATCATCATAAAGTTCCACAATGAAAATTTCGCAAACTGTTTGACAGGTGTGGAGGAAATCCCGTAGAAAAGTAGACTACGCAAAGGTGTTTTAACACACCTCAAGCGTAACTCATCGAACAGGTGTAAGAAACTCTTGAAAAATGAAGTGAATGAGCAACTGACTCACAGTCGCTATAAGAATGAAAAGTCAAAGATATCTGCTATGTCGATACTAAGTGAAAAGAGCACTACAAATATGATTCATGGTTCCTAAGTGTTAAAACTTTATCTGAATACGTATGCAAAGGAGAAATATGCATAGATCCTTAGTGAATCCTTAGGAAGAGGATTTAAAATTCATATACTATTGGGTTGACCGAAAAAGAAACCGATGATTTTGCATACAATTTTTTGTAACATTTTTTGAACGGCTTATGACTCTGTTATTGCATTCTATCTTTTGTCAGTTATCAGCTGGCACTTTTAGCTTGCTTTAGAAAAAAAGGCGCGCGTAATTTTGTTTATAGTATTTGTTTTTTTTGCGTCAATTTTAATTAGAGCAAGAAAGGAGCATTTCCGTCATATTTTACTATTATATTTTACACGGGTATTTACTTCCGTAAAGGAAAAACGCAGCTCAGGTTGCTCCAAATTGATGTGAATGCTGGCAAAGCCATTAAAGAAACACAAGTTTGTCAAAGTTGGTTTGTCAAATTCCGTTTGGGGAGATATTTCACTCAAAGACAAGCCACGTTCAGGTCGGCCAAGTGCAGTTGATGATGACGTTATCAAGACTTTAATCGAATCGGATCTTCATTTAACTGAGCGTGAGATTGGACAGAAGTTAAATATACCACAATCAACTATAAATTATCATATGATCTTATGATCACAGGTTTCTTTTCGGTCAACCCAATATATATCACCCAGAATACACAGCTATCAAATCTTTTTCCTTCTCTCCCACTTTCTATCTTAATCGATACTTATATATAAATAAAATATTTAAATACAAATTATGATTATTGTATCTTAGTATATAATATATAATAGATCATCTCAAGGTTTTATATTATATTGAACCCACAATCATGTTTTTCCTCTCTGCTGATCTTTTCTCCTGTTTGCTTTCCCACTTTTATGTCCTGACATATGTGGATATACATACATATATCTTCATTATCTTATCTTCCTCTCCTAAAAGTATAGCTATCATTCCTTTTCATTCCTCTCTATTCTTCCCCTTTCTTCTTCTGCTTTCTTTTCTTTCTCTTCTCTTTCTTTTCTTTCTATTCATTATCTTCCTTTCTCTCTTTCTTTTTCTTTCTTTTATCTCTTTCCCTCTGCTAGTCCTTCTAGCTCTTCCCCCTTAACTCTCCTTTACTCACTTCCATCGGACATAACCTGTCCGCGTCGCTCCATTTCCTCCTTCTTTAGCTCCTGATCGGCCATAACCTCAGTCAGCTGTGTCATCTGCTTCTCCATGTCCGTCTGCAGCTGCGTCTGTGCGTACTGCACCGTGGAGAGTTCAATGGAGAGTTCCTTGTACTGTTGTATGAGTGGCTGCAGCTCATTGTTCAGATGCTTCTCCCGGCTCTCGATCTTCTCCAGACTGAAAGTGAACTCGCTGTGCAGTTTCTTCAGCTGTGTCTGGGTGGGCTCAGCCACTTGGGAAATGCTTGCATTGAGTGTCTCCATTTGGCTTATGTGTGTGCGCCAATCGCGTGCATCCGCCTTGACGAACACCTTCAGCTGCTGGAGGACACGCTCCAGCTCGAGGCGCCACTCCTGACGATCAGTGAGACGCGCATTGAGCTCACGTTGCTGCTCGTCCAGGATGTGGGTCATCTCGGCCGTGGTACGTTGCTGGCGATTGAGCCAATTGAGTTGCTTGAAATTATGCGCCTCCAGCTCCAGGTCACTGTCATCGCTCAGTGCCGCTGCGTTTTGCTCATCCTCCAGTTTCTCAAGTATAATCTCTGCATTATCCTCCAGATAGTCACCCACAAACTCCTCCTCCTGCGCTATATGCAAACGTTCCAAGTTCACCTTGGTCACCTTCACCGCCTGCGTGGCCAAAATGTCCAACACCATGAGGCAAATGGGACCAGCGCCACGGATTAGTTTATTGGGTGCAAAGTCCACAGGGACATCCTGCATGAAGAGAAGGAGATTAAGTGAGAGATTCCTTCGTTTTCCCCCTTCATACTTACAATCTCCTCCAGCATCTGCATTATCTTAGATATCACCGTGTTCGGATCATCGTATTCCTGCGGACATTCCATATCCTTGCCCAGTTTGCCACAGAGCCACCAACAGATCAGAGTGAACATAAAGAATTGCTCGCCAGGATTGGTCGCCTTGACAAAGTAGAAGCGTGACAGTGGCTTCAGTTTGTACTCCCTCAGCAGATGCTTCTCATAGTTTAGCATTTTCAGTTTCTCCAACAAATCGTCGGATTGGAAATTTTGCAACTGTTGCGTTTTTTCTGCACTTTCTTCCTGCATTTTGTTTGCTTTTAAATGAAAGTGAAACAAAATTTGTTTGTTTTTTCCCCCGTTTCCATGATAACAATAAATGGCCTAACAAACTTAAAGGACATGCGCAATATAGCACACTAACTAATGTTGATTTATTGAGAATATATAAAACTATTGTTATATAAAATTTTATATTCATATATTTAATATTTATTTAAATTTAAATTTCAAGCCAAATTTAGCGCGTTACAATTTGCAGAAGATGGCGCCAACTCGATTTGCCATTCACAATTATCAACTATCGATAAGTCGATTGTTCCATCATGTTAGCTGATTACAGTGTGTTAACAATAAAATGTAATAAACAGTTTTTAAAACTATGAAGCCCGTTCCAAGGAACTACTCTAAGAAGAAAATGATTGTCTCTATCTCCTCTGGTTTTGCCGCAATTTCGAATTGACAATAAATAAAACAACCGTCATTCCAAATTAATAACAGCTTGTTTTTTAGAACCTGCTTGAATTTAAGTGAAAACCCATTTAACCCAAGACACTATCAATCGGGTTTTTTTTTTATTATTTACTTTTATTAAACGAATACGCATCCGAATACGAATACCCTGCTACCCTGACGCAGTAATTTATTTGTTTAACATTTACTGAAATGCTATTTTAATATTAATCAGTATGAAAATTAATGTGACACATAAAAAGGTTCCTTATCCAGTTGGCTCTACTTGTAATAACCTTTGAGTAGCGGACATAATCAAATAAAAGTTTATTCCGTAACAGAATATGTCGTTAATAAATATATTCTCAACTTCATTGTAACCGCCGCCATAGGAGCAATAAAATGAATAAAATAAATAAATTATTAATTAAAATAATTATTAATTAATTACTACAGCGAGCAGTTCTCAACATTTCTGATTCAATTTCGCTCTCTTCTCAAGTATTTCAAGTTCGATCAGCTGAATGCGTAGCTTTCCCGCCTGCAACTCCTGGTCGAGCTTCGCCTTCTCCCTTGACCATATCCTGTTCATGCCTCTCCTGGGCACGTTGATTCTTGCAACGAACAAACTCCTGCTGAAGTCGAATCAACTTAAGTGTCTCCTGTTCGATGCACTGTTTGCGGGATTGAGAAAGAGTTTGGCTGTGGGGATTGCAGTTAGCCCAGTCGGAGCTGGTTGTGGCCTGGTCCTCATCCTGTACCGCGCTCACTTCTTGCTCTGCTTGAGCATGCGGCAGGATATCCTCATCGTCAATGAAGCTCATGTTGTGGTCCGCATTAGCTGAAGATGTGTTTAGATTTAAAATTAAACATAAAACTGTTGTTGGATCATTACATACAAGCTTCACTGTCGCAGAGATTGCTCAGGCTCGTTGTCAGTTCCCCCGGGAGAGAGGGCTCAACTTTTGCCTGTATTGCTTCGTCATCTGCAGTTCGCACTGACTTCGTTTTAACTTTCCGACGACGCTTCATATTATTACATTTCTCTCTGAGGGTTTTCCATTCTCTTCTGTAGCCCGTTTTCATATAGAAACAGTCCGCAATTTCTTTCCAGGCTTCCACCTTGCGTCTCCATGTTAGCGCGTCCGACTTTCGGTTTTCTAGAATACCCTTCTTTTCGTTGGCCAACACTGTGAGCACCAGCTCTTCTTCTGGTGTAAAATTTCTGCCTCTGTTTTTATTCTTCCAACAGGACATAATGTTATTATTGGCAGAATGCAAACCAAAATAAACAAAATTCAACAGCTGTTCCTCGATGATGAACAGCCCTGCCAACTTTACCAAGTCTTTCGTTAAGCGCTGCCAGGTTATCTTTATTGATTGCTAGCTAAGTAAAATAGTGCTGCCACCTCGATATACTGGCCTGCGATCTCTACAATCGATTGAACATCGCTTTGCAACCCTACTTGAGCGTCAGTATTGCAAGTTCATTCAAAAATTCTCTCATCTGATATTATAAATGCTTAAATTTCTTTAATAAAATGTATAACAACTTGGATTTGAGCGCATTAAGCATAGATGATATTGTGGAGGAATACAAACTGCTGCACGAGCGCCATCAGCAGCTCAAGGAGCTCAAAGAGGAAGATGCGCAACGCATACACGAGCTAAAGCGCAGCCTGGATACGGCTTTGGCTGCGGAAAAGTATCTCACCCAGGAGCTGGAGCACCTAAGTGTGCAGCCACAAAGCACATGTAACGGCGCCGAGCAGCGTTTGCAACAGGAATTAGATGAATTACGTCGTAATTACCGTAATCTGCAAGCGGATCATGAAACACTGCAACTGGATAACGATGGTAAGGACGAGGAGAAGCGCCAAATCCAAGCCAAGTTAGAGAGTGCATTGCGTGATTTGGATGCACAAGCCGTACTGAAGGCCAATAGGGCACATGATGAGTGCACGGCGCGCTTGACTAGTGTAGAAGCAGAGAATGCAGAACTAATGCAAAAACTGGCAGAATATGAGGATGCCAAGGTGCAGAACACCTTCGCCGTGGCCGAGCAAGAGGTGAAATGATTCCCCATTCCCAATTTATGCATAAGCTAACATAAGTTTCCCTCACACTGTATAGCGAACCATCGAGATACTAAAAGATCAAGTGAGCTGCTTGGAGGAGAATCTACGCTGTAAACGCGATGAACTGGAGGAGAAGGTGCAGCTGCTGGAGAGCTCCCAGGAGCAGCTGGTGGATGCCAATGCCAAGATAGCGCTGCTCAGCAGCACACCAGAACAAAGTGGTTGGTATTGTTAATATCTAGATTTTAAATGATATTCATTTGTATTACATTCTCAGAGCGCAAAGGCAACTCGTTGTTTGCCGAGGTGGACGATCAGCGACAGGTGATGAAGCATCTGCTAGCGAGCCAAAAGAAAAGCTATCTGGAAATGAAGAAGATATTCAACGAGAGTAAATTTGAAATACATCGCCTGAAGAGGGAGAACATAGCCATGCATACTGAGCTGCAGGCTTGCAGCACCATCTTCTGCAGTGCAGACAAAACCTATCAGAGTAATGTTGTCTCGGGTTATCCATGGAAATCCCTTACCAACACTTGCCTTTCCTTACAGACAAGCTCAACGAACGCATCCGTAATTTAATGCTGCAGAACTCCAAACTAGAACGTAACTTGAATCTTTCACAGGAACGTCTGCGGGAGTTGGCCAGCCAGAAGTCTGTGACTTGGGTTGATTCCATGCTGGATTTCTGCAAGTATGAGTTGGCCGAATCTTTGGGTCATGTTGTAGCTAAATTTTGCAATCGATTGCTTAGCTTTAGCAGCTATAGATTATTTTTGTTGTGATTGTCCATTCAGTCTGTGTTAGGCTTCGATATATAGATTAAGATTTAGTTAAGAAATCCACAACAACCACGAATACCTTCATTCCCATTCCATTTAGACGCGAAACGGATGAGCTGAAGACCCAATTGCATAGCATGTACATCCAAAAGGCCACACTCGAGGAGCAAATGCGCAATGTGCAGCAGGACATGGCGCGGTAAGACACGAAGAGAACATGCTAAAGAAATATTCCCTTTCTCATTCAATACTTCTCTTTTTCTTTATTTTAGCTGGCGCTTTGAGTCCCTGAAATCCCGCTGCGTGCTCATTGATCGTGAGAATCTCTTGACGGAGCACAATATCACCTTCAAGCCCATGAATGCCATGGAATTTGACATCAAGGAGGCACAGCTACAGGCTGCCTTGCCACGCATTGTCAGTGTCGCAGCTGCGGCGAACTGTGGCAGAGATACTCCGCCTCCTAACGTAGTTATTGCTTTGGATACGCCACTTAAAACTACTTTTGAAGGCCAAAAGGAAATGATTGACTTCCTTACGCCACTTAAAATTGAAAATCACCTTAAGAAGATGCCCCAGGCTGAAGTGCAGTTAAAACAGGAGCTGCCAACATTGGAGCAACCGGATCAAGTGCACTGCAAGATGGAACCTCAAGAGGTAGAAGACAAAGTGGCAGCTGCAGTTCAGGAAGCAGTTGCCAAGCCCATCAAGAAGGGCACGCCTGTTAAGTCACGTGTGGGATTAATCAAGGTGAAAACCGATCAGCAACTTATGTCGCCAAAGCAGGCAGATGATTTACAACTGCCAGTCAAGCCCAACAGAAAGGGAACACCAGTCAAGATTAAAACGGAGCTTATGGATGATGAAAAACCACTGCCGTTGCCTGCCAAGCCCCAGCTGAAGGGCACACCAGTTAAGGTCAAGGAAGAAGCAATAGATACCCACATTATCGAGTCTAAACCACTGCGCAAGGGCACACCAGTAAGGGCCAAGTCTAGCGAAGTGGAACATCTCTGTCATCCCGGTCAAGTGCGTTCTATATTGACTAAGAAGCGTGATCTCTTCACCGAAGACGCACATAAGAATGTGCAGTTCAGTAGCAGTGATCCCATCGTACACAATCTGAGTCCAGATGTCCCTAGTCCTCCAACATGCAGCAAGGAGAATGAGAAACCCGCTGAGCAGGATATAAAACCCGTAAAGAAGTCACAAAACATAATCAGGCGCATTGTGGTGGCACCCAAGAAGGCTACATTTACTCTTAAATGAGAATGATATACAATATATGCGATTTTAGAAAATGATTCGAACGATTTTAATTAGATTTACAACTTAGCAATAAATTACATACGAAACAACAACAAGACATACAAACTTAATAATGAGACATTTCGAAATATAGTATCGCATCTGCAGTTGCCAAGCTCCCTTAGATATATCATATATAGTACAAGCTGTAACGAGTGGGAAATATTGAATGTTAGCAGTAATTTATTTCATGACTCTTTATCTTTTTTGCTTGTAAATCACTTTATCTCATTGAATCCACCAAATGTAAAAGTCTTCAGCATTAGTTGCACGTCTATATCTCTAACTTAAACCCAATTTTTACATTATCTTTTAAGTTATAAAAATGAAACATGCTTCCGATTTGTTTGTAACGCGCTTTGAAGCACATTTAAGCATATATGTAGTTCAAGTAATTCCACGTGTAATATTATTTAAGAAATACATAAACTATGATAAACTGAGAGTAATGCAGTATAGTCTGCAAATCAGAGATCGTCACAAACTTACGAGCTCTCAAGGCACACGTACGAGTGTACAAACGGTGTCGAGTATTCGCACTGCTTAGATTGTTTCAGTATCAATGCAATAGATTGTATCAGATGACGAACTACCTGCCTATTGCTACATACACAAAGGTTACTTTGAAGTGAGTTTAATATTTATACGATTTGTAATAATCATTCTAAATTGTATTATCTTTCGCAGGCTTAATGTCCTAAACTATGCGAGGTTCTTTCGAAGGCTTAAGTAGAAGTATAACCCAAGGAATTATCCAAATATTGCCATGTACAATTTGTGTTGAAAGTGTATATCTTTGGGAGGGTGTAACTTCTAAACTTATGAAGAAAAATGCTGATTATAAAGAATATCAACCCTGAAGGCTTTCAGAGAGATGCAGCATAAGCTTGCTAAACAGAATATTTGTGGTGAGTACCTATGCACCTTCAAATCAGGAAATGCAAATGGATGTGGATAAGTCACGCTCCCAGAACGAACCCAAACAGTATTCTCAGCATAACACTGGACTGAAATCTGCAAGAATGCAGGCAGACATGTCGCCTAAAGGCAACCTAGATACGAACCGCTCTTCCTGAACTGGAACATCGATCAAGAGACTATGGTAAATTTCTTATAAAGATATAAAATATGAATATAATATAAAATATTTATTCTTTATTAACTTTTCTACTCACCCTTAGAGACATTGACTAGACTTTGAGCGGCGTGTCGCCCACGTAGAATAGATGATCATAGATGGGCGCTGTTGGAACGGGAGTCTCCTGCAGTGCTTGCTGCTCCTCCGCATCAGCCTCAGCAGCGACCTGCTCCTTGATCTCAGCATACAACTGGTAAGGCAGCTCGTTGGGCATTGTCTCGTAGGTCACGTGGTGGGTGCGAGAACACGTGGATTGCCTGTGGGCAGCACAATTGCAAATCGAGGCAGCACCACTTAGGGGCGTCTCATAGCCATCCGGCTGTGGTTCCAGCTCGACGCCCAGACTGCCATTGGCCACGGGATAACGCACGATATCAATGTGATCCACAAAGCGTTGGCTACGCGCTGCTTTATTGCCACCGAAGCAACCCAATCTCCCAGAGTAGTATGACCAGTGGAAGAGTCGTTCGCAGTGTAGATAAAGATAGAGCAGCAGGAAGAGCAGCGCAATCCCTAGGGGCAGCATAAAGACAATGATGAGTGCCTCGGAACGTTGACTGTGCGATTGCTCGAGCGGATTGCCATAGAGCACAGTGTAACTGGATACATTCAGATGGGAATTATGTCTAGCTGCACTGGAGCGACTTGTCGTAGTCACGGTGATCGGTTCCAGATGTTGCTCCTCCTCTTGCTTCTGTGGCTTGCAGCTCAAGCCATTCACATTGATGTGGGAAATGTATTTGGCATAGCTAAAGAGACGGAAGAGCTGCGGCTGCGAGTGTGAGAAGTTGAGCAGCCACTGGCAGCTCCAGGGATTGTCATCGATGCGTATGCGCAGTGGACGTGCCTGATCCCAGCGTGCATGCTGTGCATCCTCCAGGCGCAGCAGCTGATTGGATCTTACATCAAGCTGGACGAGTGTGTGCGGCGCGAGGCGGAGTAGCTGCAGCAGCGATATCCTGTGCAGTTCATTCCGTTGCAGATGCAGTGCACGCAGGCGTGGCAAGTGGGTAAACCAGCTGCTGTTCAGGCTCTGCAGATGATTTCCACTCAGATCCAAACTGAGCAGCGAACTGTTCTCGCCAAGCTCAAACTGACGCAGTGCATTGCCACTGAGATTAAGACGGAGGAGCTGGCTTGATTGCTGTAGACTAAAGCTGGTCAAGTCACATTGAAAGAGGGTCAGATTGATGAGCTGCTCAGTGCCATTCTCAATGCGCAGTTGTCCTGGTTCAATGGACGTCTCTTCAATGCACAGCTCCAGCAATTGACCTGGTAGATTGGTTAGGAACTGTGCCTCAATTAGCTTCAATTGACTGAGCTTCAATGTCTGCAATTGCTGCAGTTGCTCCAGCAGCCCAACAGATCGCAGCGCCAACTGTCTCTCATGGCGTATGACAAGTTGCTGCAGCTCCTCACAGCCTTCGGGCGGCTCCAGCAGCCTCAGCGAGTTGCCCTCGAGCAGCAGCTGTTGCATGTGTGGCAGCAACTCGAGCGTGTTGCCACTCAGTGTGCCCAGTTCGTTGTGCAGCAGTGACAGCTCCCGCATGCCCTGCAATCGATTGCCAGCGCAGCTCAGCTGCAATGTTTCATCTTCTACAAATCCCACGATCTGCGTCGACTGCAACTGCTGGCAATTCTCCAGATACTCCAGGCCATAGCTGGCCACGGCTAGTGGCGGCGTCTCACTGCCATTGAGCAGCACATGCAACTTGCCTGCCACGCGCTGTGCAGCCAAGTCGAAGATGGGCACCTCTGACGCACTTTCATCACAGTTGATGTCCAGGGATAGCCCAAAGTCCTGATCGCTGCGCTCTTTGGGAGGCGTCACGAACAGTGTGGCACGTATGAGGCATCCTACTGCCTCCTCCTCCTGCACGCACAGCACGTGCTGCACAATGAGTGAGAGCAGTGCGAGAATTGCGACGCAGTGCGTCATCTGCTTGTCCATTGAAGCGTTGCGAATTTGTTTTGCTTTTTTCCGATTGAACGCTGAAAAACTACTGAAAACAGCGCACACCTTTGTCTAAGAGCAGCAGCTCAGGTCGCCACAGCGCCACCCAGCGCCGACCTCTCTCCCTCACCTCTTTGTGCCCCTCACCGTTTAGTGGCTCTCCCAGTGGCTGCGCCCACCCGCTGTTGCGCCCCGCCGGCCTGCGTTGAATATATATTGAAATTGTGATTTCTCAGTTCTATTCTGTTATATTTAGCCCATTCTCGTCGCGCTCTCTGACATCGCTGCCGATAACCCCCTGCCCCGCCCCGCCTACTCCGCCGCCATCTGTCAAGCAAAGTCTGTCCATCTGTCCGTCCGTGTATTTTCGCAAGAAAACCACTCATGAATCTCTCTTCCAAAGTGGCTGAGGAAAATGTTTACATACGCACTAGATATACCTAAATAAATAGGGGGGCAAATAGGGGGAAACATTTGGTTCTCTCAAGCATCTGCGATTTGTTTACACCTCCAATTGATTACTAATTATTACTTGACGCACTTCAACTTCCTGAAGTGCCTGGGAAAAGTTTCCCTTCATTTCAGAGTTGAACAAACTTATTTATAGCCAAAGGGCTGACCCTGAAAATCTCTTCAAAATCAAACGAAATTTCAGCGTATTGATCTTCAAATTTTGAAGAATTTAATTATAAACAGAGAGTGTTGACCCAGCCTACTTGACTGATTGATACCCTGCAAGTAGTTGAGAATATTTGAGTTTCGTGGAAGAAAAGAAAAGACATTTTGTTTATGTTTCGAGTGATTGAGTTTATTTTATATTAAATACAATTGTTATTATAATTATTCTATTTTAGTATTCATACCCGCTAGCCTAGGGTAGGGGGGTATGTTACAGGCAGCAGGAGGCGTGGCAGAGCGCACAAACTATATATTGTATATTCAGCACCAACAGCCAAGTCTATATAGCCATGTCTGTCTCAAAGACTATAAGGACTGTCACAAAAATATGAACGAATTCCTAAATTCTGCAGATTAGATTATGGCCACGCCCCCCGCCGCCTCCATAAATCCGTATTGCAAGTGTTATTTAAATGCAGAACAGTTCATTTTTGGTAAACATAATAGCTTTCAATGCACAAATGATTTAAGAAAGTTTGATAAGGATCGGATAATTAACATAGAAGCAAAGTATCTGGGAGTAACTCTGGATCGCAGACTCACTTTTGTCAAATATGTGGCTGACATCAAAACGCGCATACGTGCTAAGATTGGTTAATCCAACAAGGTAACAAATTACAATCTGGATTCACGGGTGCCAAATATGGGGCGTGGTTTGAAGGATCCAAGTTATCCAGCACAGGGCTGCAAGACTTATCACCGGTTGCAAGTGGCTTGTGCGGAACACCACCCTGCGCAGGGATCTGAAACTGACCACGGTCTTCGATGATATCAACCAGCACTCGAGTCGTTACCATAAAAGGCTGAGGAGGGTCAGCAGACGCTGACGTACTACATATATGTTAATGTTAACGTTGTTATCAGTGATTGCTATTATGTTATTGTTATTAATGCTGTTAAAATTCATATTAGATATGTAGATAGCTCTAACTATAATTAACCGACGCGCTTATGTGGGCTGAATTCATAGCTGAAAAGGACACAAAGAGGTCGCTCCCTGCAAAGTATGCAACGAAAAATACGCTAAACATAGAGGTTATATATGTAAGAAATCGTTTTGGTCAAGTGAGAAGCGGGCATATTAAAGTCGAACACTTTCGACTAGATTTCGTGGCTGTTCACTATCTCCCCTGTTTTTTCCCTTGTTTTCTCTATATCCATTCAAAATCATATTTAGCCCTTTTAAGACTATCTTATCCCAAAGGAACCGCCAAATATTTTATGATATACACGAAAAATACTCAGCACGCGTAAAACAAAATATAATTCTAGTCTTCTTACATAGTTGTTGATTAAAAGTTAAAAGCAATAAATGGAATGGGAATGAGAAACAGGACTAGTTGAGAAATGTGGCATGTGACATGGGGTGTATATTAGAGTCAAGACGAAGAAAGGCAACTGGATAATAAGGTGCCAACTCTGGTAGTCGCGTAGCCATGTTTAGAACAATGGAACTGAGCTAAAACCAATTTTGGCACCCTATTGCCAAGTTGCCTGTGCTGCTCGAACCAACTCGTTAACAGTTTCCACTTCTGGTGGTCCTCAGCGTTCTTAAACCATTCGCACGCGGTGTACAGCAGCTGGGTGGGGCGGCTACTTGCTGTACCAGCATGGTGCCTGCTTCACTGATCGACACCGTTGGTATTCCACCACTACCACTACGTCCCGAGGTCATGGAATAGATGTGCCTCCTTAGCACACGAATGTGTTTCTGCGAGATCTCGAAATTATGCACCAACGTATGCAGCTGCGTCTGTAGCTCGGCAATCAAGCTATCTCGCTCCTGAATGAGACTCGAGGTGGATTGTTGGCTGCGAGAGAGCTTCGTTTCCAGATCTATGATGCGTTTCTGCAGTTCACGACGCTGTTTCTCGGTTTGTTCGCGATGTCGCGTCAGATTGCGTTTGCTTGCAACGTGCAACGCATCCAGTTGCTGCTTCATTGAGCTCAGCTCGTCGGACATGCGGCGCTTCTCGGATTTGAGGGATGCATTGTAGTTCTTAAAGATCTTCAGATCACGCTCGGCAGCCTTGAGACGATTCAGTGCGTTCAGCTTACGTTGGCCAAGCTCATCGATTTTGGTGCGCAACTGATCGGCCTCCTCCCGCAACCTGCGTAGCTTCTCTTTCAGCTGACTGTTCTCGCGCTTAACCTTCTCGAACTTGTTCTGCTCCTCACGTACCATCTGGGGGAACTTAGCCACGGTCTTTAGCTTGCTATCGATCTTGGTGCGCAGCATATCGATGTCCTGGTAGATGCTCTTCTCGAGCTGTTTGTTGTTCAAGTGCAGTTTATCGATCTCGTATTTCTGCGTCTTCATGATCTCCTGCGCCTTCACACAGCGCGTGTGATAGTCTGTGATCCGCTCCTGCTGATCCCTGATAATGTCCCGGCACTGCAGCTGTTCGCTCTTTAGGTCCTTGATTGTCGTATGGAGCTGACTGAACTCGGCAATGCTCTCTCGCTCATAGCTGTACTTGCGATCGCGACTGTGATCGGATCTCTTGTGTGACGTTGTGTTGATCACATCCTTGAGCACATGGTATGGCTGATTCTCCTGTTCGTGTAGATTGTGCGTTCGTCTTGTGTCATAACGTCGATGATTATAGCCCTCTCCACCTCGATCTCCAGCTGATCCACCAACATCAACCTGACCGCCAAGTTGGTGTCTCATCTTGCCCGACACGGGGGGCTTCTTTGTCGTTGTCTCGTGTGCATCGAGCACCGTCATAAAGCTCGTTTTGCTGGGGTAGACAGTGGCGTGATGGCGTAGCACCGTCGAACTCGAGTCGAAACTCATTGCGGATGTTGTGTAGCACAGCGAGGTCTTCTCCTCGGCCAGTTCCTCGGCTCCTGGGGATATGCTGCGACGCCCTACGAACTGATCGTGCTTCTGCTGCATTTCCGATAACTCTGAATTGATCTTCATGTATTTCTTCTCCAGATCGCGTGTCGTCTCGTTATATTCGCGCAGCTCCTGCTTGTATTTGGTCAGCTCGTGCTTCAGCTTCTCGCCCACAGCATCGCCATGCAGGGCAAGACTACGCGCTGTGCTCTGACCATCGCCATCACCCTGCTCATTTGGACCGCTCAGATCAATGTCATCATCTGCCGATCCATGTTCTTCGTTTGTCGCTGTCTTTTGCACTTCCTGCTGCTGCTCCTCGTCCTCCTCCACATCCACCAACGCTGGAGCAGCGAACTGCGATCCAAGGCTCTTTTTGGTGAAGGTTGAACCCTTCT
Source organism: Zaprionus nigranus (assembly GCA_018903425.1). Lineage (NCBI taxonomy): Eukaryota > Metazoa > Arthropoda > Insecta > Diptera > Drosophilidae > Zaprionus > Zaprionus nigranus. The sequence continues at coordinate 1,275,025 of JAEIGD010000025.1, forward strand.
TCTGTTGCACCACCGAGGGCAGATCACAGCGCAGATTGATGTAGCTGTTCCTTGACCCACTCTTCAGACTCTTTGCCTCCATGAACACGAACCGAGGCAGAGGCCTCTCGTGACTTCGGGCTGTGCACGTGCTTTGATTGGGTTATAAAATGTACAGGAATTTTGGGTGTATTCTTCGTATTTTGAATGCACTTTTCAATTTGATGCACTGGATTTTTTTGCTAGCTAACAAAAAATTTTTAAAATTAACGTTTCACATCCGTTTACCAAAAAAAATAATTAGTTCAGCTGAAACCGATTTGAAAGTATCTATATATGAATATTCTAAATAGGCCTACTCAATGGAGATGGTGAGGGAGCAGCAGAGAGAACGGGGGCAGGGCAGATGTTTTAATTTGATTTGAGCCAGATGTTTAATTTTTTGGCCAGATGTTTTAATTATACCCTTCGACCATTGAAAATGGTCAAAAAAGGGTATACAAACTTTGTGCAAATGTATGTAACAGGCAGAAGGAGGCGTGGCAGACCCCACAAAGTATATATATTCTTGCTCAGGATCACTAGCCGAGTCGATTGAGCTATGTCTGTCCGGATGTCCGGATGTCCGGGTGTCCGGATGTCCGTCTGACCAGATGAACACACAGATCTCAGCTATTATAAATGCTAGAGACACCAAATTTGGAATGAAGGTTCCTATGTACTCGGCGCAGATCAAGTTTATTACAAATGTTAGGTGCCACGCCCACCGCCCCCACAAATCAATAATTTAATTTTTGAACTCAATTTGTAAGCGCTGTATAATAGATACAACTTTCTGACTTTAACATATAAGCTGAATGAAATATCTACGTAGTCTCCAAATTACAATCCGATCGGACAATAATCACAAAAGTTATTTAAGAAAGTATGAGCATAAAACCAAGTGTTTCTGTCAGCTAACAAGGGAGGCGGGCGAGCGCCATCTGTCGGGATTAATTTCAAAACATGTGCATATGTATATGGGTACATACATAGGAATATACATACATAGGTCGAAGGGTATCCCACTGTCGCGTGCTGCGCGACTGTTGCTTTTCTTACTGGTTTTGATTTAAGTTTTCGAAAATTACCTACTCTCATTATCTATATTTGTATATATCAAATGTACATATATACTTGTATGTACCTTATCTGTTTGAACAATTAGGCGATGAAAACATCGAGTGATGTATGGAGAACATTCATGAATTCATAATACATGTTGATGGTAAACTAATCAATATGATAAATAAACAAGAGGTATAGATATTGAGTAAGAAGCACTCATGACACGATCTAGAGACAAAACTAGATAGATAACAGAGAATGGTGCATAGAAAGCGAAATACACACGTAAAGGGTGATTTCTTAAGAGCTATAGGAAAGTTTTTCCATAAAAACACATAAAATTCAGAGAAGTGCATGAAATATTTATTTGAATCGATAGGACGGTCCATATAATTTAATGTTTGAAGATTATTTCATGCAATATTGACCGTGACCGCGTCTCTAATGGTCCATCCGCTTAGTCAAATTTTGGCATACTCTCTCCAGTATCTTACAAATAAATGCTCCAATGTTGTCCTCCAATGCGTCAATTGAAACGGGATTGTTTGTTAAATTGCACGATTGACCGGTCCCGAACGTAAAATAAAATGTTCACGGAACTCGCCTCTTAATAGGTCCATTGTTACGCGTGCTGTGTGGCATGTGGCACCGTCTTGTTGAAACCACATGTTATGCAAGTCAAGCTCTTGCATTTTGCGATGAACTTTGTTAACAGAGTATGCATTTTCATAATAAAATTCAATAATTGCCAGCTTTGTTCATTTCTAAGATCATTCATGGTTACATTATAGACCAAACTGAAGATGTTTGACAGTGATACAAAACACGCTGTTAAATAGCCAAAAACTCATCTATTAAAAGAGGTGGATACATTTCAAGACCCTCTCTCTCTCTCTTATAAGTAACAAAGATATTTCCTTACACCAAATATAAATATGAACCACATCAAGTTTGTCATGCATCTTAGTTCAGTTTCTTGCTTGACAACACTCTATAGAAACGTCTAAGCCCAGGTTTAAAGGTATATAAATTAAAAAAACAAACACTAAAATAGTAAAAAAGCCTCCAATTTTCAAATACCATATTAAGTACACCTAAAGACAAAGACTTCTGCTACCGATTGCTTTCTCACTCCAACACAAATGTGCAGGCAGGCGCGCAAAAATTAAAGCATACCACCAGGAGCAGGAAGCACTGCAGATATTTGTTGACTTGAATAAATTCAGTCTTTTTAGTCCGATTGGATTGAAATTTGGAGTAGAGACAGATACTACAGTTAGCTAGTTATATTTCAATAATAGAAAGTTGTATCTTTTTAAACGTTGCTTACAAATCGAATGAAAATTTTAAATATTGGTTTTCGGTGATAGTAGGAGTGGCACGCAAAATTTGAAATAAGCTTAATCAACTGATGGTTTAAAGGAGTCTACGTGCTAAATTTGGTGTCTCTAGCTTTTATGATAGCAGAGAATTTCGATATTTAATCGAACGGAAGTGACTAGTGATCGTGATTAAGAATTAATATAGTTTGTGTTGACTCCTTAACATTTGCAAAAAGTTAGTATAGAGTAACGAACGTATCCTTAAATAATGTTACTCCATTATCAAGGCGACATACGATTTGGAGTCTAAAAGGTTCACAGCAGGCTGGTTGTCATATGACACATTTGTGGAACGCAAACAGAGGCAACACTTCAGATTATTGTTTTAGTTGTTTAACAACAATACTACATTAAATTTTTATTATACTCCATTTCAGAAAAACAACTAAATTTCATGATTATGTGTTAAAAATTTAGAGTAAACTAGGATTGCGATTTTGAGAAATATCCATAACGCCACACGAAGTAAAGCCACAAAACAAGTGCCGCTGCAAGCCAAGCAAGTTGTCGGATCCGAAGAAGGTCAGCAAGAGAGAGATAGAAGAAATAAGAAAAGAGAGAGAGAGTGAGAGCTGGTGGAGACTTGATATATAACCGACCGATTAAAGTCGCTTAAACTTGCAAGATGGCGGAAGAAGCAACCGGTGTGACCGAGGAGAATGAGTTTGAAGATGATTTCGGCGGGGAGGACATGGAGGAGGCCCTCAATGAAGATCTCTTCTCACGGCTGGGCGAATCATCTGATGATCCGGAAAAGAAGCGTATGTATATGGAATACCTGGCACTGATCAAAGAGATCGATTGCCAGAACAAGATCATTAGGGACATCAAGGCGCAGGTGATGGACATGTGTGCGATGCCGTGCAAGACGCGCAACGAGCTGAGGGAAATCAAGCGACTACGCATCTGCATGGAGCAGGAGAACATCAAGCTGCATACGATGATGAATCGAGCAGTGCAGCTACAGAATTTCGGTTCACATCGTCACTATCGAGAGCTGACAATGGTGACCACAGTCGATGAGGACAATATATCCCCGTATTGCCTGGGACCCTGTCGCGGAGCACCCTGTGGCGCACCCTGCGGACCACCTTGCCAAGGTAGTGGAGCGCCATGTGGAGCGCCTTGCGGCAGCGGCCAAACAGGACAAACGGAATGCAGTGACGATGTATGCTCCAGCGCCCCAGAGGGCCAAGAGGATCGTCTCATTCGGGCATTGAGCAGTGCCATGCAGAAGATGAAGGGTGCCTGTCCCGAGGACATGAAAATGATGCAGGAGATCGCATGTACCATAATGGCAAACAAAAACAAGGGCAAGAGCATTTGCAATCCGGGGCCGTGTCAAAAGGCATCATCCCCTTGCGCCCAGAGCAGCGACAGCGTGATGCCATGCCCATCCCCGTGCCCGCCACCGTGTCCGCCTCCCTGCCCACCGCGTAAACAACGACAATCGCGTCCCACATGTCCCCAGACTTGTCCGCCGCCATGTCCGCCGCCTCCGTGTGTCAAGAGCGATTCGCTGGATAAGCTCAAGCGTCGCATTGTCAACATGCAGTCTTCAGTGAAGAAGCTTCTGTGCGAGGTTAGCAAACGCGAGACACAGGAGATGCCCGCCTGCGCGGACTCCGACGACGGCGATGACTTTGATCCATGCAGCTCGCCCTGCCCGCCACGACCTTGTCCGGAGGATCCCGATCCGTTGGTTATCTGCGGCGGCAAATGCAACACCAAAGCGGATAAGTTCGCCAAGATGAAGGAGAACTATACGCGCCTCTTGACCCAGTATCAGCGCAAGGATTGCGAGATGAAGGAGCTGGAGAAACGGTAGATACCGGAGTGAATTCTGTTTGAATGTCATAATCATGTTCTTTCTTTTTTCAGCATGAAGGGTTTCGCTGGTGGTTGCGGTGGTGGCGCGGGCAAGGGAGCCTCTGATGCCGACGCAGCCGAGCTGAATCTGTTGCGCGCACGTGTCAATGAACTGAAGGAGGAGCAACAGGAGTTCAAGTGCATCATGAAGGAGCAATCTTCACAGCTGGAGGATTATCGCAACAAATACATGCTCGCCCAGCAGAAGGTCGAGGAGCAGTGCGTCTTGCTGGAGAAGCTCAACATGAATAACAAACGCATCGAACAGCAGATCAATTCGGAGGTCAAGGAGATACGTAGCAAGTTCCAGGAGAAGCTTAACGAGCTACTACACTTTCCCAAACTGCTGGAGAACGAGCAACTGAAATTGGCGCAGGTGTGCAAGGAGAAGGATGATCTGCAGAGCAAGCTGGTGATTGTGTGCAAGGAGCTAAAGGCTGCCAAGATACAATTGGAGAATCCAGCACCAGATCTGGGTCCACAACTGGCTCAATGCCAGTTGGACTTGTCGCAGACACGCGTCGAGATCGAAGAGCTGCTGCGACAGCGTGATCTCTTCTGCGAGCAGCTGAAGACAACGCAGGATGATCTGGACACACTGCGCACCGAATCGGCCAAGATAATTGCTGGTACCAAGGAACGTGCCGAAATGATAAAGGGTCAACTGCAGGAGAATATCAATCGGCTCGAAAAGGAGCTGGCCCAGTGTCGTGCCACCGCATCGCTATCGGTCAACGATCGCGAGGCCGTCATACGGGAAATGCAGGGCCAACTCAATACGCTCTCCTACAGCTTCGATGCGGCACAGAAACAAATCAAAACACTGCGCAATCACATTGCCTATGTGTCCAACGAGAACTGTTTCCCCGTCAAGTGTTAGAAGAGGTCTCTAAACCGTGCTACATATACGTGTTCATATGCATTTTACATGTATACATTCATATCCAGTGCAAACCAGTGCAATCCCCTTCCTCAATCGTCGATAGCTCACTTACAATATCTATTAAAACTGTTTCAATGTTTTGGCTAACCATAAATCCCCATTACCATGGGTAAATCAATGAAATGAGTATTCCCTCCTCACATCCTTAGATAACAAAAAGAGTGCCTTCTTGTCGCTCAATAGGAATACAAATACTTTATTGCTTTAATTCGGATATTTGAGGAATAACCGACACGTATAACTAGCTCTACGCGGTTTGAGCGAGCGCACAAATTATGGCATTACTGGTCAGAGAGTTCCCTCTCCTACAGAGATTTGACGGCTAAGCGCTTCATTTTGGGTGCATTCTTTTTGGCCTGACGCTTCTGCTCCTTGAGCTCCCAGCGGCGTTGCTTCTCTGGATCCTCTTCGGCAAGCACACGTTCCTTCTCCTGTTTGCGCTTATCCTCGCGACGCTGTGCAGCTGCCTCGGCCCGTGCAGCGTGTGTGCTCTTGAGGAATTCCTCCTCGACACGCAAGCGATTCTTGTCTGCCTTTGCCTTGCCCTGCAGGGGAGATAAAAGAGGGTATATAAGCTGCCTTCTGCTGTTAACTGTTAACTCTCACTCACCTCCTTGGACATGCGGTAGGTCTTCAAACGTTCCATGAGATAAAAGATCAACAATAACAATGGTTTAATGGTCTCCATTTCGGCGTGCTTGGGCAGATTGAAGCCGGCCAAGAGGACGGCCTTTGTCTCCGGTTGCTTCAGTGTGCTGCCCTCCTCCTGTTGCACAGGGCCGCTGAACTGATCCGAGATGTGCAGGTAATCGATATAGCTTTGGTATTTATTAAGTGCGGTAATAACACGTGACTCGAGTATGGCGGATGTGGCCTCCGGTATTTCCGAAAGCACGGCAAAGCCGCTGGGCACATTATAGCGATCCTCCGGCTTGGCAACTAAACTACAGAACTTAGTCTGTAAATGAGAAAGAGTGTAAATATTATATTCCCTATTCAGTTCCTGTTTGTTTGAAGCCTTGTTTACTTACCAAATCGTTGTACTCCTTAAATACCTTGGTTACGGTCTTTTTACTACCCACTGCAAATACGAATGAATCCATTAGACCGCGTGTTAGTTCAATTTTGATGTGTGCCTGATCCAATTGGGGACGCATTAGACCCGCAATGAGTGAAACCAAATCCTGACGCTTGATCATCTTAAGTTCCACGAGCATGCCTTCGCAGCAGGTGCGACCCGAGCACCAGAGTGTGTAGAGACTCTCGCTCTCCTTGATCAATCCTGGATTCTCGTTTTCTATTTTGCCATCGTCACCGACCAAGGCAAAGTTCTCATCCAGCAGAGCTTTGTGTGTGCTAAACCAGAGCTGTGCCAGGCGAGCGTTCTTTGCTTTGCCCGCAAAGAAGTTGGCAAAGTAGGCCAGAAGACCGGCCACCATTATCATTTCCATCCAATATGAATCCCAGTGGGTGCGGAAATGCAATGGTATATTGGGTATCTTCAGTTTTGGCTCTTCCTTTTGATCTATAGGCGGCTCCATGGTGTCGCCTGCGTCGTAGCCCTCAAATTCCTCCTCATCTTGGAAGTGTTCAAACTCATCGTCGTTCTCGACAAGACCGTCCTCTTCCTCGTCGCTCTCGACTGCTGCCCGCACCTTGGGTGCTTCCAGTTTCTCCTTACTTGCACCAGCGCCACCGCCCCCGCCTACAACTTTTGATGAATCGGCATTCTCGGCGGTCTCGGTGTCGTAGCTACTTTCCACAAAGTCGTCGTCGAACTCTGCGAAATCATTGTCAACATCATCTTCGGCCTCGGGGTCTAGGTTCGCATTATTCAATTGACAGACGCACAGGAGGCTTAGCAACAAAAATGCTAAAACTGGCCTCATTTTTTCTAATAAATACGCGAAATAATAACGTAATTCTGCTAATATATTAACCTAAATCTAAAACTTTTCACCTAATAAAAATATAGGTTAAGTGGACTGAAAATATCGATAAGAGTAATTTCCAATAAAATATCGAGGTAACAAGTTTAGCAGTTGATGCGGGCGTGGTGAATTTTGTATACGAACTAATGTGTATAATAACTATGCAAATGTTTACGCAAAAATTTAAGTAGAAGTATACTTTCCAAATTAAAAAGATGTTTTAATTTTCTTAAGAATAAGTTTGTAAACAATTTAAAATTCTTAACAATTTGCTTACAGCTGAGTGTGCTGTCATCGTATGTTATCGATACGATTTTGAGCGCACCATTGTGAATGGCAATTTGCCAATCGATAACTACCTTTTAGCCGCCGCTGCGGGGTAAACACGTTGCAATTTGCAATATTTAGTGATTTTAATTGTACATTAAGTGAACTTACAGTCGATTAAGAGTTTGAACAGTGCAAAATGGTAAGTCAACATAATCTTTTAAAACTCTAACCCGTCGTTGTCGTCGTTTTATTTTTAAAAATTCTCACAAAACATGAATTTGTTCGGAACTGATGCAATGCCGTGTTGGAATTTGTGTGTCATTTTGTAATAATGCAAATTTGAAATGTATGAACTATTCACACAGGCGAATGTGGAACGTAAAGGCACCTTTAAGGTGGAATATCTGCAAAAAATTGAGCGCGAAGTGCAGCAGCGTTGGGAGACGGAACGAGTGCACGAGACAGATGCACCGACAGCGCCAAAGAAGCAACAGTCGGAGAAATTCTTCGTCACCTTTCCGTTTCCATATATGAATGGACGTCTGCACTTGGGACACACTTTCTCCATGTCGAAGGCAGAGTTTGCGACACGCTACCATCGCCTCAAGGGACGTCGTGTGCTGTGGCCCTTCGGCTTCCATTGCACTGGAATGCCGATAAAGGCTTGTGCTGATAAACTGGCACGTGAACTGGAGCAATTTGGCTATCCACCAAAGTTCCCAGAGGTGCAGGAGGAGGCACCAGCTGTGGCAGAGACTGTCTCCGAGGTGCCCAAGGACAAGTCGAAGGGTAAGAAGAGCAAGGCTGTGGCCAAAACAGGAAGTGCCAAATATCAATGGCAGATCATGCAGAGCCTGGGGCTGCAGGACGAGGATATCAAGCAGTTTGCCAATGCCGAGCATTGGCTGAACTACTTCCCACCATTGGCTGTGAAGGATTTGAAGCGCATCGGTGTCCATGTTGATTGGCGTCGCACATTCATAACGACTGATGCCAATCCCTACTTTGACTCCTTTGTGCGCTGGCAATTTAATCATCTGAAAGAGCGTGGCAAGATCATGTATGGCAAGCGATATACCATCTATTCGCCCAAGGACGGACAGCCCTGCATGGATCACGATCGCTCCACAGGCGAAGGTGTTGGCCCACAAGAGTATACCCTCATCAAAATAAAGGTGCTGCAAGCCCCCAAGGAGCTAAGGTAAGACTGTTTGAAGTCCAAATTATGCATTCCATCTGTAATTTTCTTCTCTCCAGTTCCATTAAGCAACCCATTTATATGGTGGCAGCCACACTGCGTCCGGAAACTATGTACGGACAAACTAATTGCTGGCTGCATCCGGATATCAAGTACATTGCCTGGCAGACGACGCGCGACAACGAGGTGTGGATTAGCACACGTCGTGCGGCACGGAACATGGCATATCAGGGATTCACGGCAGAGGAGGGCAATGTTGTGGTCTTGGCCGAACTGACGGGTCAGCAGCTGTTGGGCATCCAACTTTCGGCACCACTGACACAGCACAAAGTGATCTATACACTGCCCATGCTTAGCATTAAAGAGGATAAGGGCACCGGTGTGGTTACCTCAGTGCCATCGGATTCACCTGATGATTATGCTGCTCTCGTTGATCTGCAGAAGAAGGAGGCTTTCCGTCAGAAATATAGACTTAAGGATGAAATGGTGCTGCCCTATGAACCGATTCCCATTATCGATGTGCCCACTCTGGGTAAACTGAGTGCGGTGCATGCCTACGAAACCTTGAAGATTCAATCGCAAAACGACAAAGAGAAACTGGCTGAGGCCAAGGAGCTGTGCTATCTGAAGAGTGAGTGCCAAAGAGAAGCATTTGTAATTGTGTATAACTATATATAATTTATCAATCTACAGGTTTCTATGACGGCATCATGTTGGTTGGTGAATTTGCCGGTCGCAAGATTCAGGACATCAAGAAGGATTTGCAGAAGCGTCTTGTCGATGCCAAGGAAGCTGATGTCTACTATGAGCCTGAGAAGACTATTCTGTCACGTTCGGCAGATGAGTGTGTGGTCGCGCTGTGCAACCAATGGTATCTTAACTACGGCGAACCTGAATGGCAGGGTCAGGCATTGAAGATCTTGGGTGATATGGAGACATTCCACGAGGAGGCACGTAACAACTTTGAGGCTTGCCTCAATTGGCTGCACGAATACGCCTGTTCACGCACCTACGGTCTGGGCACAAAGCTACCCTGGGATGAGCAGTGGCTGATCGAATCCCTCTCGGATTCTACCATCTACATGGCTTTCTATACGGTTTGTCATTTGCTGCAAGGCGGCACATTCCGTGGCGAGAAACCGGGTCCATTTGGTATGCAAGACTGCCATCTTACTCTCTTTCTGCACCAACTTATGCTCTGTTCCATCCTCACCAGGCATCAAACCCGCTGACATGACTCCCGAGGTATGGGACTATATATTCTTCAAGGAGAAGCCGTTGCCCAAGAAGACCTCCATCAAGGCGGATCAATTGGCTGTGATGCGTCGCGAGTTTGAGTACTGGTATCCAATGGATCTGCGAGTTTCAGGCAAGGATTTGATACAAAATCACTTGACCTTCTGCTTGTACAATCACGCTGCCATTTGGCCAAACGATGAGAACAAATGGCCCAAGGGAATGCGTGTAAATGGTCATCTGCTGCTGAACTCATCGAAGATGTCCAAATCAGATGGCAATTTCCTAACACTACACGAAGCAGTGGACAAGTTCTCCGCGGATGGCATGCGCTTGTGTCTGGCCGATGCCGGTGACAGTGTGGAGGATGCTAACTTTGTAGAGAGCACAGCGGATGCGGGTATTCTGCGACTATACACCTTCATCGAATGGGCTAAGGAGATGTTGGCCTCGCGGCCGAGTCTGCGTCGTGATGCGACCAAGACATTCAACGATCAGGTCTTCTTAAGTGAACTCAATCTGAAGACGCAGCAGACAGATGAGAATTATCGTCGCATGCTCTTCAAAGAGGCACTACGCAGTGGTTTCTATGAGCTGCAGCTGGCGCGTGACAAGTATCGCGAGCTGTGCGGCTCTCACGGCATGCATGAGGAGCTGGTGCTGGAGTTTATACGTCGTCAGGCGCTGTTGGTCGCCCCCATTTGCCCGCACGTGGCCGAGCATGTGTGGGGTTTGTTGGGCAACAAGAAGTCAATTGTGCATGCACTTTGGCCTGAAGTGGGTGCCATCAATGAGCAGGACATTGTGTGCTCCGAGTATTTGATGGAGGCAGCTCATTCGTTCCGTCTCAATCTGAAGAATCTGCTGCAAGTGAAGGGTAAAGGTGGCAAGGAGAAGGCATTGGATGCTCAGACAGCAAAGCCGAATCGTGGCCTCGTCTGGGTAGCCAAAACATATCCACCATGGCAATGCTGTGTGCTGGACACTATGCGAGAACTGTACAACAAGGAGACCAAGACGCTGCCCGATAACAAAGTCATTGCCGCAACTCTGCAACAGAAACCGGAACTAAAGAAGTTCATGAAGCGTGTGATGCCTTTCGCTCAGATGATACGTGAAAAGGTGGAGACGGGCAAGGGTGTTGCTGCTCTGGCCGTCACACTGGAGTTCGACGAGCGTCAGGTGCTCATTAGTAATCTGGAGTATCTGAAGAACACTTTGGATGTGAGTAAATTATTCTATAAAAACTTCCTGAAATCTTTTCTAATGTATTCGTTTCTCTGCCTGCAGTTGGACACCCTGGAAATTAAGTACACCGACGATCCATCGGCACCGGAGAAGACACGCGAGGAGGTGCGTCCCGGTTCTCCCTTCATTGCCTTCAGTGTTGCTCCGCATCTTAGCGTGGAACTTACAAATCCCGTAGAGCGCTCATCGCTGTTCCAGATCAATACCATCGTGTCCGAGGGCGATACAGTGCAGACGCTGCGCGAGAAGCTCGCCAAGTTGATTGGCCTGAAATCCGACATCTCTACGCTGCAAATCTGGCGCTATGATGATCCCCTGCTGGGTCCACGCAAGTTACCCATCTTCCAGGACTACAAGACGGGCAAGACACCGTTGAGCGAGGGTGATTTCATTCTAGACGTGCAGGCGAAACGTCTCAGCGTCCAGCTGGCTGGCAAACTAACCGATGTGGGACGCAATCTGATCTATGTGGTAGAATAGAACAGCATCACAAACAGCTGCAGAGCTGTAATAGGTCTCCTACACTTGCTTAATTTATTTGTGAATTGAACTTGGAAACGTTGTAAAACAATTGTCGACTATAAAGCGGATTACCTTAATATAATGTGCGCCTCAATACTCTTGACCTCATTGTGTAACCCCTCAAAAGCGTATACTCTCACAGGGTATATCGATTCGTCTATGTGGGCTTCTACTTTTTTAGAAAATCCAAGATCAGCTGATAAGCAAGAACAGTTTCAGACTGACTGATAAGATAAGGTACTGCTACCCATAGGAGGTAGAAGGGTTTTGTAAATTTGTGTCAAAACTACAAAAAGTATATTTATTCTGCATCAGTTCAACAGCAGAGTTTGCTATAGCCAGGATTGATTGTCTGAACACTTATATCTCTGATATTATAAGAGAGCTACCAAACTTGTTAAGAATGTGTGTTATTATTGCACACAGATAATGCTTGTTTTGGAATATATCCACGACCATGAATCCATGAATCCAAATCGAATTAAAAGCGTTATTTTGGAGGTAGAACATTAATGTTATATATACAATACAATATAATCGTCCAAATGATTTCCTAACATTTGTTGACCAATGGATTTGTATCAAAGAAATTATTTAAGAAATAACTTTACTGAGCGTACAGATTTACAAGACGCCGCCTTTAAGTATGCAATACAAAATATAGCAAGCATTACAGTTCAATATTTCTAAATAATTTTATGGGCGATCAAGTGGTTAGTGATCAGCAGGTATATTACAGTCGAGTGGGACTGTAGGCCACTTACTTATGGGATATATACTACACAGATGAACATTCATATGTAGATCTATGTATGTATTGCGCATATGTTTAAATATAGATATATTGTAGTTAATAATCATCTCAAGTTATCAAATGACTTATATACTATAAACTTCTCTTTCTTTTTCATCACATATACTATATATCTTCCACATTCCATCTCTTACAATCCTAAGAAAGCGTATTCAAAATTCATTTAGTCAAACTTTGTTCTATTTGCCTTCAATTTTAGTATGTCAATTTCTTTTGTCTTACCTGATAACGTCTCAGCGGGTTTTTTTTCTTCGGCGCACTGTGGGTGGCTATCATAGGGTAAGGTGTAACCAGGTGCGAAACCTTCTATAAAAGCCTAGCTCATTAAGTTTCGAAGCCAAGTCACAATATGTTGTCAATTCAATTAGTAGTTCTTGCTCTGTTCCTGTTGCTGCAGTGCAGCGTGAGTGTCTTGGCGGGCGTCTGTTTGATTCCCGATCCTGTGATGCGTCAACGTTCGCTGCTCGATGACTTGAGGCCGGTGCCGCAGCCACGTCTGGACGGGCGCATTGTTGGTGGACAACGCATCAATATAACCGATGCACCACATCAGATTTCCCTGCAAACATCGAGTCACATTTGTGGTGGCTCCTTGATCTCCGAGCAGTGGATACTGACGGCGGCACATTGTACTTAGTAAGTTCTGTTCAGGAGGCACTGAGTTTCACTAGGATTGCACTCACTCCCTTCACTTCCCTTCTCCCCCCTTTACAGTGGCAAAACTGCAGATCGACTGCGTGTGCGACTGGGCAGCTCGGAGGCATCGCGCAATGGAGAAATGTTGCGTCTGCAGAAGATTGTGCAGCACGAGAAATTCAATTTCAGCAATGTGGACTATGATTTCTCGCTGCTCCAACTGCAGCATCCCATTGAGTTTGATGACACAAAGAAGGCCATCAAGTTGCCCGAACCGGATCAAATGTTCGACGATGGAGAGGCATGTTTTGTCAGCGGTTGGGGCAACACACAGAATCTGCTGGAGTCACGCGAGTGGCTGCGTCAGGTGGAGGTGCCACTGGTGAACCAAGAGGAGTGCAGCAAGAAGTACGAGCAATATGGCGGCATAACAGATCGCATGATTTGTGCTGGCTACATGGAGGGTGGCAAGGATGCGTGCCAAGGTGATTCTGGTGGTCCCATGGTCAGTGAGTCTGGCGTGCTGGTGGGCGTGGTCTCGTGGGGCTATGGCTGTGCCAAGCCCAATTATCCTGGTGTCTACTCGCGAGTGGCTCGTGCGCGTGATTGGATCAAGGAGCACAGTGGCGTTTGAGCACGATAAACACACAAAGAAGAACCAACTAGAAAATAAATTTTCCATTTTGTTATTGCGCTTAAACGGGACTTTCCTTGCTCATTTTCCTTGCCCAGCCCAGCTTGGCCCACATTGCGCACGCGGTGGATGCACGCAGACCAAGCTGCAAACACGCGACCTCTGCGCGCTGCTCACATTATACCAACGCATGTCGCATTTCATGTGGCAGGCAAAAAGTAAGCGAGCGAGTGTGTGTGTGCCCTGTGTGTGCCCTGTGTGTGTGTGAGTGCGTTTGTGCAATTTGTAGTCTTTTCACACGATGCTTGTCTAATTGTTTAGCTCTGTCTATTGATAGCTGCCTTGCCATAGCTGTTACATACCCCCGTGCGTATACACAATTAATATTACGTATACGAGCGGCGCGCAAACAGTCACATTTCAACGGCCGGTGTACCCTCCTACTCGTTGATAAGTCAGATTAATTATTGTTGCTGTTTACCCTGTGATTGCACAATGCGCAAAATGTTAGCGCGCTTATGAAATTGTAATTTAATAAATACATTAGTTATTTATTTATGCACAATTTAAGTAGAAAGAAAAGGTTCCAATTATGAATTACAAAAGGGAGAATATAAGAAAACGTGCATGATTTATGAATTTTGAGTTTGCAGTGCTTCAAAGTTATGTAAAACAGCTACAACTGTGCATATATAAAAGTGCAATACGTAACAGTCGTTTCATGTTCCCCACTGCGTCTTATCAAATGTTTAATGAAAGATTTTAGCATTTTTATTTGATGTTATACTTAAAAACAATTACATGTTGTGGAAAACAAAAAATCTATAAAAATATACTTCTATTTTAATAAGTATTTTACGCCATTTAGAATGAATTATTTTAGAATAATTTCTTAAATATAGTTAATGTTATTATTAATATATAGATAGCTATTATTATTAATTTTTTAAATTTAAAATCATTCTAATAATATAACATATAATCAAGTGGAAATAATTACTGAATGAAGTTTAGAAAATTAAATTTAAGTTACTTAGTTATAGGAACTTAAATTATTTAAAAATATCCAGGAAAGGTTTGGAATTTTTTACAGTTAAGAAATGCAGATAGTTTTTTAATTATGTTATATACTTGTATATAGTATGTTAGTAAATTATACCTAATTTTCAAATTAGCTAAGCCGACTAGAATATATTAATAATATTCTAATAATATATAACACATACATAATCAGGCATATATTATTATGTTATTTTATTACTGAATATAGTTCGAAAATTTATTTGCATGAATATGTATCTTACATACTGTATTTTATAAAAACTTAAGTAATGGAAAGAAAGAGCTTCTCTATGGAAAATGTACAATGCAGAAGAGTAAATTATTTAAAATTTTAAATTGTAAATAAATTGCTAATAAGTTATTAATAAGTAATTAAATTATAAGTATTGCTACAATTCTGAACAAACAAAAACTTATAAGCAATATCAATATCATTCATATATAATTGGGCTTCAATTATTACTTAAATAAGTTCACAGAAAATTACAGATTATTAATTTCTATGCATATAGTATATAATATCGAGAATGAGAGAGTAAGTTAATGCTTAAATATGTTACTAACTATGTTAAATGTATTGTGAATTTGTTTGGTTTTTTTTGGGTTTTCCCCATACCCTGCAACAAATGTTGGATCAGTTTATCCTTCATTATTTCAGACTAATTAAGTTGAATTAATTTTAATTTTTTTTTACAATGTTTAACTTTTAAATATTGCAATTGACCTTAGTTAAATAAATGATTTAAAAATTAAAATTGTAATTTATAAGTCATTAAATTGTTGCAAATTATGAAATTGAAAATTTCTTAACAAACAAAAAATTCATTAATAATTATTTAACATTCTTCTATGTATATATGTTATTAGACTTTACTTAGTGATAAGTGTAAGAATTAGAACTGCTTATCTGTTATCCATTACATCATTCACCCCTAAACCATTCACTCTCCTAAACATCACGCGTGACTCCACTGTGAATGAGTTATAAACATGATCTTACCCTGAACTTGATAATGATAATGAACTACACCAACACACACAGCTCACTCACACACACACGCGCATACGAAGCAACAGTGCAACTGCATTATGTACTATGCTGATTAAGTAACATGCTGGCAGGCAATGAAGACATTCGCAGTGTAAGTGTTTTCAGGGGCTGTAACTGGAGATAATAAACTCAACGTCAACTTCAATTCCGTCGATGTTTATGGGCGAATATATATGTATTCCGATGTGGCTGAACTCATTAGTAGCGTTGCAGTGGCGAGGAGCTGACGTGCTCGGGCTCGCGCCGCAGTTGCAGTTGCAGTTGAAAGAGGGAGAACAAAAGGAGCAGCAGCCGTGGGAGACGAAGTGCATTGCGCATTCGCCGCGTTGTCCGACCAACTGTTGAGCTCGCGCGCTACTTGTTGTGTAAATGCAGCCCAAAGGCGAAAAGTGTTAGGCAACACAACTCACACACACACACACAACTCTGACTGTGTGTGTGTGCGAGTGAGCGTACCGACAGCGACACGTCAAGAATCAATAGAGAACACAGTCAAAAGTCGCTTAACGGAGCTTGACGCTGCTCTCCCTCACACACACACACACACGCACACTCACGCACACTTGCACACTGAGAAAGCGCAGCGCAGAAAAACAAACGTGCCGCACGTTGCCGCTACACGTGAGCTGAGCAAGCCGGCCGTAAGTTAGAGAGAGAGAGTGATGGAAAAAGCTTTGCTTGGCCGGCAACGACAGCCACAGAAGCTTTATCGCAACTCAGGCGCGACTGCAATGTGCACACTTCTCTCAGTGTGTGTATCTGTGTACGTGTGTGTGAAAGCTTTGCTGCACTGCAACTGTGAGTGCTACGCGCTGCCAGCTCATTGAGCATTCAATATTGTGCGCTTCTAGCGAACGGTTCGTGTCGCGGTCGCAACTGAAGAACAGAACTAAAAAGTTACAACAAATCAAAGTGACAACTTTAATATTATTAACAACAATTTAAACAAGTTGTGCAAGATATACAATAACAAATTAAAGCAACGATCAATAAGAATTGCCACACTGTGCACACTGGTCTGCTGTATGTGTGTGTATTGTTTGCCCTTGTGCTTAAGTGTGAGTGCAATAAGTGAATAACTAAATAATACTATATAACATACTTGTTCTCTCTCACTCTCAGTGTGTCTCAGATAAAAGGGCCAATTTGTTTTTATTGTTGTCGTTGCATTTTACGTAAGTTCAACTTGAAATACGTAGAAACTGCGAATCATGCAAGAGAACAACAATAACTCACAGGACAATACTATACTATATGTATAGTTAAAGTGCAGTTTCATATGCAAATCAAGTAATATTTGAAATTGAGTGGAATTTACAAAAATACATAAAGATAACATTATTTCAATTGTGTTTCCCAAGTGTCTTATGATAGTTATAAAGAAGACATTTAATTTATTAATTTAGATGGTGTTTTTAAATATATGTGTCTTTTAAAGCAGTTTCGAAATATTTGAATTTGTAATCGGGAAAATATTTAAAAAAAAATGTCTTAAGACTGTTGGAAAATATTAAACAATATTTTGAAAAATGAAAACTATATCAAAAACCATTTTAACTTGTGTCAAATTGTCCTATAATAATTTTAAAATACAAATATTTTATAGATTACATTAGACAGAATACGTGTTAGGCTAAATTTAAGAAAAAGTATTTTTTGAATATCTAACAATATTAAAATAATACACAATTCAAAGAAAAAGTGCTTTATATTAAATAAACCATATTTATCTGGAATAAAAAACTATCAAGTGCATTGAGAAAAAAGAATATAAAACCTTAAATTCAATAACAAGTTTTTAAAATAATATACAAATATTTTACAGAAATTGAAACCTTAACAAAAACATTTAACTCAACAGAAAAGTGTCTTATAACAACTCTAAAACATTTTACAGAACTACAAAAAACAATTAAAATAAAGCAAAAAACATATTTTGCTGTTCACACGCAACAAATAACATTTAAACCACTGTGGAATACAATTTGCAGCTGCTACAGACGACGACGATATAGAACGGAATCCGGTAAGCTTATTAATAATGAACGACTACAAAGTAAGCATCGTACGATAAGTTGGAGGCCCGCAACGGAGCGTACCCGACCTAGCACAGTTTGCCATGACGTAGCCCACTTAGAACAAAGCTTCAATGGAAAAGCTAAAGAGCTTTTTTTGAAATTAAAAAAAGCGCCAAATTCAAATTGCAATGTCAAGCTGACTAAGCGGTACCTAGATTCTTCTCTCTTCCTCTCTCTCTATCTACTCTTCATTATCTCCTTCTCTCTCTATTGCACAACTCTTAAGGAAATTCCCATTGCTCAAGCGGAAATATTTTATTGTATTTCTTATATAATTTGATAAATTTTGTAAATCGCATTCGGAAAAACATTCGCCTGGTTCAGCAATAATGAAATAAAACTGCCAACGGCATTTGCAGTCATTGAACCGCGCGACAGTGCACAGACAGCTGCATTGCATATGACACCTTGCAAAATGAACGGGAAGGGACTTAAGAGCTATATTAAATTTGTAAAATACGTATATCTAAGTCGGACCCAGTTTTGACAAATATTGATTGAAGAATTTAAATTAAAGGATTTAACATTGTTACAATGTATAATTATTTATATGTTACAATTATATGAATTAAAAATTTGCAGAATTCTTTCATTTATATCAAGCTGAATTTCAGAACTTTTATTATATATTTTCAATCAAATCGAGTCGAAGTTTTCAAAGTGCTTTCTTTTATTTCGTATATACATACATATTCGAGTATATTTTACTATAATAATTTGCAATACTACGCAAATTTGATTATTTTGCTTTTATTCGCTTTATTTACTTTTTGTCTTAATGCTCAGCGCAATCAATTGAATTTCTTCATATCGTAGTATAGAATACAATCGAAGTCTTTATACTCTTAATGAGTATATTAGAATAGAATAAAATTAAAAAAATAAATTTATTTGATATTATTTTTATGATTTCTGATATATTACCTTTTAAAAAAGGCTTATTGAAAAAGGCTGATATTTTGAAATTGTGTGACATATAAAGCACTTGTTGTTGTTAGGAAACTAATAAAACAAATCTTTTTATTTAGATTTACTTAGCTTATATGGTCTATAGATTTCATTCTTATGAACTTATTCACTTTAAATAATTTAAATTTTATATTACATTTCACATTATTGCTTTGCTAATTTCATAGAATACGAATCTTGCAGACAACATTAGGGTATTCACTTGTCGTCATTACAAACCATTCTCTTTTATCTGCTTCTGTTTTAACTGTCGCTGACAGGCGTCAGTGTAGATGACAGCAGGAGGATGTTTCCACCTATCTTGACAGACAGCTAGGAAATTGTTTATTTTCTCTCGCTTCATTCTCCACCAAATTTGCCTTGCAAACGGTGAATTATATGTTTTCTATATTATCAACAAGAAAAACTACATATAGTACTATAGTATATTCTTGCAGCGGTTCGTATGTAAAATAGGAACGCAAACGTTTTTGAATGAATTCTGTTTCTTTTTTGCAAAAGAATGAAAACGCATTTTGATCGTGTATCAATCGTGCATTGAGCATTCGAGGGCAAATCTGATCACAATGCACATATCATTTACAGCTATATATATATATATATAGTATATCTTGGGCGATGTGGTTTGTGAAACAAATTTTATGTAAGCTGGAAGTGTTCGCTTTGGTTTCATAACTTGCAGCGGAAATGGTATTGGGGTTGTAATTCAGCTTGATATGCAGAAGATAGTTTTTTATATGTATATACATATATATACATATAATATTGTAATGTAAAGTTAAGATTTATAAACAAATTGAATTAGAATATATGCTTGATATCAACTTTGAAATACCTTAAAACATCTTGAAAAAATGCATAACTTAAAAAAGAATAATTATAAAATTGGGTGATAATGTTCTTGAGATATATCGAAAATGTACACATAATAAAATCATAAATTCTGATACATTTGATAGTTATATATGGATAGTTCAATGGAATACTCATCGTATTTATCGTTTTGACTGACCATTTTCTTATAGTAATTTATGACAAATCTATTTATAGTCTTTCAGTATTTTAACCTTTCAGTCTATATTTAATCTTTGCATTTATTTATAAAATTATTTTCGATTTTAACAAAAGGTTTCTATCTCTTTCATTGTTCTAAATTTCTTTCACATTGTTCTAAATTTGTTCGACATTTATAACACGCGCCCGAAAGTATGCAACAAATATTGACTGTGTCTAATTGCACTAGCTTTCTCGCTATAGAAAAGCGGTAAAAAAGCTATGTTGGCCACACACCAACACCCACACATATACACACATTAAAACAATATGGAAGACGAAAATAGTCCCAGAAAATAATTAACAATTGGCCACATTTGTGTAGCTTCACTGCAAGTGAAAGAGCCAAGAAAACTGCGACATTTCCATATAACACAAGAAAGAAGGAAAACAGAAGACAGAGAGTGAGAGAGAGAAAGAGAGCAAGAAACGTATGCCGGAAGTGTGAATCGAGGGGGTGTTAGTACAGAAGACAAAAGAAGGCGTGTCATGGTCTCAAGCAGCATTGTGCAGCAGCTTGTGTTGTCCTCCAGCTGCGACGTTTACACAATCAGCTCGAGTTCCAATGTTGTATTAACCGTGTCTGTGTATGTGTGTGTGTGCATGCGTGAGTGCTTTTGTATCTCTCAATGTATATGTGTGTAAGTCACATGCGGCCTGCGGATGCCTGAAAAATGCTTATAATTTGCCCTGAGGGTTACGTGTGCATTTTTGGGTTAGCGTCGCATTTCCTTTGAGTTTGCCTAAGACTCGCTGCGACAGCTGATAATCCATTGTGGGCGTGGTCTGTTAAGGGCGTGGGGTGGGAGGGTACACAACAACCCCTCCCCCCTCCACCGACGCCAGCTGAACGGGCACGTGTTGAGCGAGCTGAGTGTGTCGCGTTATCCTGCACGCAGTGAACTGCACATTGCACTGACTGACACCCAATGCCACTAAGAGGAGGAGAAAGAGAGGGGGTGCAGGGAGTGAATAGTGAAGTGGAGGCTGATTGGCTACTACGCACACTGCGGTCGGTCACATGCACCTCACTTGTGGCCAGCTCTGGTTTCTATTTATGGCAAGAGCTTAAGCACTGGACAAGCTCTCGTTGTATAATTGAATAGTCATGGTGATTCATGCTGACAGCGAATGAATGAATGATGAATGCAAATATTGAGTTATTCATTTGTGAGCGACTCGAAAGTGTGATTTAAGCAGTGATTGCAAAAAAGATTGTTTAGGCTTATGCTGATTTTTGATGAATGAGTTGATGGATGTTAATGGGAAACAGATTTTTTGAATTCAAAGCTCTTATAAAAACAAATAAAAGATATAGTATAGTAGTAAAATAAGATTTATATTTTACTAATTTTATAATGTATACAATGAATAGTAAATGTGTTTTGGAAATTGAAATTCGTTAGATCTCCGTTAAGTATTACTGAATTTTAAACAATTATTACAATTATACAACGATAAAATAGTTTACCCATTAGATTACCCATTACCTAGATCCATTATGGTTTGACAGAGGTTTAGTATTACTATATTTATAAAATGGTCTACACTCATATTGGGCTTTACTTCTACGTTTAGAGTACCTTGTATTGCATACTTACTGGCGACGCCTTCGAAATCATTACATCCACTAAACTTATTTCTAAAATAAATTTTATATTAATTGTTCGTTTGCAATTAAACCGACGTAAAGCATTTTGACAAAGATAATGACTGTGATTACCAAAAAATTAACTTTCTATCTTTTACAAAACGCTTGCAGAGCGGAATTGGAACTGGATCTGCGTGCAATAATACATTGTTATAAAATTTGGTAGCCCTGGCTTTTATAGTCTCTGAACAAACAAACATAGAGACAGAGAGGTAGATAGACAGATAGATAGAAAGATAGACAGCACAGACAAACACACTGACAGACAAACAGATAGACACACAGAAAAACAAAAAGATGGACAGGCAGACAAAGGACAAAATCTGAAAATCTTCTAACTAGTCTCAGTTGTATCTTCTTTTTTTTATAGACAGATCTCTGTACAAATAATGAGACAGGCATACAGAAATACAAACAAACAGACAAACAAAAAGACAGACAGACGATAAAATCTGCAAATCTTTTAACTAGTCTTAGTTGTATCACCTTAATTTATAGTACCTAACCACATCTATCTCTCTCTACTTTCAGTGTTTTTCTTCACGTTTCCTGCTCAGGGGAACTGCTTTATGTGCCACCCCAACAATGTGCCACAATTGGCCACAGTGCAATTCTAACTTCGACAATAACGTCCAAAGAGAGTGCCTCAAGTAGAGCAAAACTGTTATGGACTGGTTACTCGCAACCCCGCAGTTGCACAGCGCCTTCTCCTCGCTAGGCTGCCTGGAGGGAGACACCTACGTGGTTAACCCCAATGCATTAGGTGGGTAAACAGCGCATTAATGTAATCATTATGATCATAACTCACTCTTCCCTCTCTCTCTTTCTTTGCTACAGCAATTCTAGAAGAGATCAACTATAAGCTCACGTATGAGGATCAGACACTGCGCACCTTCCGTCGTGCCATCGGCTTCGGGCAGAATGTACGCTCCGATCTGATACCTTTGCTGGAGAATGCCAAAGATGATGCGGTGCTGGAGTCGGTCATACGCATTCTGGTGAACCTCACCGTGCCCGTGGAGTGCCTGTTCTCGGTGGATGTGATGTACCGCACCGAGGTAGGTCGCCACACCATATTCGAGCTTAACAAGCTGCTCTATAGCAGCAAGGAGGCCTTCACCGATCCCAAGAGCACCAAGAGCGTGGTGGAGTACATGAAGCATATACTGGAATCGGAGCCGAAGCTATCGCCGCACAAATGCGATCAGATCAACAATTGTCTGTTGCTGTTGCGCAACATCCTTCACATCCCAGAGACACACGCGCACTTCGTGATGCCCATGCTACAGTCATCGGGAAGTCATCAGGTCTCCATGCAGAACACGATATTGTGGAATCTCTTCATACAGAGCATCGACAAGCTGCTGCTCTATCTGATGACATGTCCGCAGCGTGCCCTGTGGGGCGTCACAATGGTGCAGCTGATCGCACTGATCTACAAGGATCAACATGTTAGCACGCTGCAGAAGTTGCTGAACCTCTGGTTCGAGGCTTCGTTGTCGGAGAGTTCGGAGGATAATGAGAGCAACACTTCGCCACCCAAACAGGGTAGTGGCGATTCCAGTCCCATGCTCACCTCGGATCCCACATCGGACTCCTCGGACAATGGCAGCAATGGTGGCGGCAGCAGTGGCAAAAAGGAGAGCTGCGACGAGCGGCGTCAAGCGCTGCGCGAAGGCACCGAGGCCACGTTGCAGGAGGTGAGTCGCAAGGGACATGAGTATCAGAATGCCATGGCTCGCGTCGAGGAGGATAAGCCGGACAGCTCGGAGGCTGCCAGTGATAGCACGGAGCCGGCCTGCTCGCCGCAGCGGGAATTGCCAGTGGGGCAGGTCATGGAGGATATTGATTACGAGACACAAACACAGCACTTTGAGCAAGAACAAGTGCAGGAACAGGAAGAGGAACTTGAGCAGCAGCAGGAGCAGGAGCAGCAATCGGAGTTGGGCTCACAAGTAATAGACAACAACAACCACAACAACAGCTACAACAACAGCTACAACAAGAATATGAATAACTACAACTACACACAACCAGCTGACAATGTCAACAGCACTACCAACGTGGTCTATGCCACGTGCACCACCAGCTCCGCCAGCGAGACCCAAATAATACCCTCAGTACGGGCGACATCCTCGAGCACGGGCCTGCACTATGAACCCTTCAAGCCACCAGCACCATTACCCATCCGACTGGGCGATAGTTACAGCTCTGGAGCACATGTATCAGCCATCAAACTGGGACAGAAGTCACCGCATGCAGGTCAATTGCAGCTGACAAAGGGCAAGTGTTGCCCCCAGAAGCGAGAGTGTCCCTCCTCACAGTCGGAGCTCTCCGATTGCGGCTATGGCACACAGGTGGAGAATCAGGAGTCAATCTCCACATCCAGCAACGATGATGACGGGCCGCAGGGCAAGCCCCAGCATCAGAAGCCACCGTGCAACACAAAGCCGCGCAACAAGCAGCGCACCCTCATGTCGCCGCAGGACAAAAAGGAACTGCGACGCAAGAAGCTGGTGAAGCGCAGCAAGAGCAGTCTGTACGTAAAATGAAAGAGACCTAACCCACTAACAGTTGCCTCTAATCCCTCTGCAATTCCTTCTCTTGCAGCATCAACATGAAGGGTCTGGTACAGCATACGCCAACGGATGACGACATCTCCAATCTGCTGAAGGAGTTCACCGTCGACTTTCTGCTCAAGGGATACAACTATCTGGTCGAGGAACTGCACATGCAACTCATGTCGAATGCGGTAAGTAACTCCACGCCTGTTTAGCTTAACTTCCCCACTTACTTTACTTCTCTACTGCGCAGAAGGTGCCCATCGATACGTCGCACTTCTTCTGGCTGGTCACATACTTCCTGAAGTTTGCCGCACAGCTGGAGCTGGACATGGAGCACATTGACACCATACTCACCTACGATGTGCTCAGCTATCTGACCTACGAGGGCGTCAGCCTGTGTGAACAGCTTGAGCTGAATGCCCGTCAGGAGGGTAGCGACCTGAAGCCCTATTTGCGTCGCATGCATCTGGTGGTCACAGCCATCAGGGAGTTCCTGCAGGCCATTGAGACATACAACAAAGTGACGCATCTCAGCGAGGATGATCGCCAGCATCTCCGCCAGCTGCAGCTGCAGATCGGCGCCACAACTGATCTTCGTTGTCTGTTTGTGCTACTGCTGCGTCGCTTTAATCCGAGCATCCATTCCAAACAGTATCTACAGGATCTGGTCGTGACCAATCACATACTTATGCTGGTTCTCGACAGTGCAGCCAAGTTGGAAGGTGGCCAAACCATTGGACTATCAGAGCACATTTCACAGTGAGTTGAATGAGCAGAAGAAGGAACACTAGCCATACTAATTGATACCTATCCTCTTGCTCCCATTCTCTCGTAGATTCGCCACACTGGAGGTCATGCACTACTATGGCATCTTGCTGGAGGACTTCAATAACAACGGGGAGTTCGTCAACGATTGCATCTTCACCATGATGCATCATATTGGTGGCGATCTGGGACAGATCGGTGTGCTCTTTCAGCCCATCATACTGAAGACCTATTCGCGTATTTGGGAAGCTGATTACGAGCTGTGCGATGTATGTGAAGGACTGATCGAATTAGAGTGTCTAGGTTCTTATATTGCTCTACTCTCTTTGCAGGACTGGTCCGATCTTATAGAGTATGTCATACACAAGTTCATGAACACTCCACCCAAATCGCCGCTGACCATACCGACAACTTCACTGACCGAGATGACCAAGGAACACAATCAGGAACATACTATATGGTAAGTTTTCATCACAAAGGAAGGAATACTAGAACAATGCTGCGTAGAGAGTGTAATGAGAAGATTTTAAACATTGTTCTTCTCTTTGAAACTTTCAGATTTGAAAATTATTTTACTAAATATTATAATCAGTTCTATATATGTTTAATCATTATGTTTATCATCAGCTGAAATATATTTTCTAGAGTTTCTGCGATTCTCTTTTAAACTTTCAGATATGAAATACTATCTATACTAAGCACAGTCGTTCTAATACAATATATGCATAAGCAACGATTTCATATTTTACTAACATATATCAAATAAAAGCTGGAAGTAGATTTCATGCAGGTCTATGTACCTGAATATACCCCATCCATATAATTTTTTCATTTGTATCGTTCGTATCATCCATCTTCATCGATTCTTCTTCTCTCATTTGACTGTATCAAATAAAAGCTGGATGTAGATTTTCTTAAGGTATTCTATACCTGTTCATCCATCGATAACTCTTCTTCATTAGTATATTTTCTATTACTTAAGATCATCTATTTTTAGTACCGAAATATTTCCCTCTTTGAGTTTTTACTTTACGCTAGTCGAGAAGTAAGCTTAGTCCCCATTTTTCTCTTATTCTCGCAGCACCTGGTCGCAGGAGGAGATGGACACGCTGTATTGGTACTATGTGCAGAGCAAGAAGAACAATGATGTGGTGGGCAAGATCGTCAAGCTCTTTAGCAACAATGGGAACAAGCTGAAGACCCGTATATCCATAATACAGCAGTTGCTGCAGCAGGTGAGAACCGACTCTATCCCTATGTGAACCCTAACTAATTTGTGTCTGTCACTTAGGATATTATCACGCTGCTGGAGTACGATGATCTGATGAAATTTGAAGATGCTGAATATCAGCGTACGCTGCTGACCACACCCACCTCAGTGACCTCCGAATCGGGTATTGAGTTGAAGGAATGCGCCTACGGCATGCCCTCGGATGATGTGCAGGTGAGTGGCTGAAGGAATGACCCAATGAAAGCTAGCAGACTTATTCGTGCTGTCTCTCTTTTCTTCCCTCTCTAGATCCTACTTGATCTGATCATCAAGGAGAACAAGTCACATCATCTGGTCTGGCTGCAGAAGCTTCTCCTCGAGTGTTGCTACATCAAGCTAATGGTCAAGTGCGGCAGCAGTTTGCCCGAGGCGGAACCGATTATGGAGCCCGTGGCCTATCATTGCATCTGCAAGCACAAATCAATTCCTGTCGTGCAGTGGAACAACGAACAATCCTCCACGATGTTATATCAGCCTTTCGTGCTGCTCCTTCACAAGCTCGGCATACAGTTGCCGGCAGATGCGGGTTCAATATTCGCCCGTATACCCGACTATTGGACACCGGAGACCATGTATGGGTTGGCCAAGAAGCTGGGACCGTTGGATAAACGTGAGTTGAACTCGTAGCACCCTAAAGAATTGAAGGTGATGTATATACCGTTATCAATCATTTTTGCTCACTTTGTTTGACGACACAAAAATTTGATTATGGGATTATCTCGCCCACCGACTCTTCTCCCCCCCGACAATCCTCTGCGCCTTGTGCCAGCACCTCCTTCCGTTCCATCTTTGCATCTGAACATCATTCTCATTGTGGCTCTGCGTGTGCGTCAATCGGTGTATTTCGATATGCTCTGTGCCTCTCTTTCTCCTCATTTTCGGCTCTTATAGTGACGCTCAAGTTTGATCCAAGTGAACTGGAGGATGTGAACTCGTCGTGTGCCTCCTCGCGCTATCGTCTGACGGGTGCTCGCAACTCCCTCAGTTCGATAAGTAGCATCGATGCCGATGTTGTCGAGCCCGAGGAGTTGGCTCTAATACCCGAGGTGGATGCAGCGGTGGAGAACGCTGCAGCAGCAGCAGCGCCGGTGGTAGCGGTCAATGAGATCTTTGCGGTGCCCAAGGCCAAGCACTGTAATTCGATTATCAGGTGAGTCGCATAACGATTGAAAGAATGGCTAATGAGAACTATATGGAAATCTTAGTTGAATAAATATTTGATCGATACACAAAGTAATCGATAATATGGTGGATTAAAAACTCAGATTTTCGATAAGTAACTGCTTTCACATTATGATATGTACTTAAGCACGCCAAACAATACCAAGGCTAATTTATCGATAACTCTCTAGTGAGTGCACAATATTAGTTGAATAAATAATTGATCGATATACAAAGTGATAAGTAACTACTAACACTTCATGACTTCACCAAACAAAGCCAGAGCTAATTTATCGATAACTCTCTAGTGAGTGCCCTATATCGATAACTTGATATATTGGTGGTAAAAACCTTTAAATTTCTAAATCAGCTATAGCTTTGATTTCTTTATTGATATATATACATATATCATCGATAATTATTGATAGACTTAAACCGATAAGCAATATTAAGTTATCATTATTTAATCATCGATAACCGTTCTGATGTATATCGATATATTTAGCGAAAATAATATAGATCATTATCGATAAGTCGGTAGATAGTTGGATAGATTGATCCGATAAGTTGACTAGCCGTTAAATCGATAGCATATAAACTAATTCCCATCTCTCACCTTGCAGATACACGCCGGATCCGACGCCGCCAGTGCCTAACTGGCTGCAGCTGGTCATGCGCAGCAAATGCAATCAGCGACCTGGTCCGGGTACAGACTCCAGTGACTGGTAAGTGTAGCCAAGTCAGCGAAGGTAACGAAGCCAGTGGAGCAAGCTAGCAAAAGCCACACACAACACAAATCAGATTTATGGCACACGGCAGCCGTTGGAGACTCGCTGCGCCGTTGCTGCTGCTGCTCGTGGAGCTCGTCTCGTCTCGTGGCCGACAACACATTGTTTACATGGCGCCCTCAATCCAATTTATGAACTTTTGAGACCCGGCAACACATTTACTTTCCTATAGTGTGTGTGTTGACAGTTGTCGCTCAACGCCAATCACTGCAACTTGCAACAAAATGTCAGGCTGCAACTGCGCGTTGCATTGTCTCCATGCCATGGGACTCCCTGCCGTTCGCCCCATCTAAAAAGTCGTAAGCTTGTTCATCCGTTTTGGGTATTGTCCACACACGAGTTTCTCTGCGGTGTGTGTGTCTGTGTGTGTGTGCGGGTCGTATCTAACTGTTTGCATCTCTGGGGGCCTTTGGACCTCACACGATCGCCTGCTGTTCCATGTTAAACGGCATTTTGCGTACACTTTATGATCGTTTTTGTTTCCCCCCGTATATTTCTATTTTTGGGCTTAATACTTGTTCTTAGATCTGCGATAAGTGCACCCTGAACTGTGCTGGGGCGTGGGATATGCTGGGCGTGGCAAATTGAGGGTATCTGTAGTGCAAAGAATTGCAATAATATATCAAAATTTGGTTGATGCATAGACTAAAGCGGATAAGTAAGAATGATAAGTTTATATGTATGGTATATTATGATTCTTAAACTATCGATCAACCGATAGATTGATTAACAGATCAGTGGATTAACCAATAAATCGATAACACACAGGCAATGTTTGTATGTATAGTAGGCTGGGATACTTTAACTATCGATCCTTCAGAAGATTAATATATAAAGTTGATTAACCGATAAATCGATAGCACATATGGTAGACAAAGTTTATATGTAAAGTAAGCTGGGATTCTTTAATCGATAATCCGATAGATTGATTTAGAGCAGTTAATTAACCAATGAATCCAACACACATAGACTTATTCTCATCCATAAACTTACTATAGTTATGATCTTAGGGGGTAAAGCAGACTTAGAAATGGGAAAATAAATAATAAATAAATAAATATATGATGAAAGAAATCGCACCTTATACTGACAAATTTATATCCTATATAAGATGAATAATCCTAACAGTTATTTATAGCTAAAACACATCACACTAATTTTTTTAAGAATTTGAATAAATTTGCATTAATAATTTGCTATATTCCCCCACAGTTATCTCATTCGCAAATAATCTCACATATTTCTATGTGATTTATAGCGCGCTTTCAAGTCGTCTTTGCCCAATTTGTACTCTCTGTGTGTTTTTTCGCTTTGTTCAATTTATGTTTTTGAGCGACACCTTTTGCATTCGACACCTTCTGAGTTATTTCGCCTTGTTTACTCGAGCAACAGTTATTGAAATCTATAAACCGAAATCGAAACCGAATCCGAAAACGAATTCGCAAACGGAATCAATGCTGTCCATGAGATAGAAACTTTGTCTGACCTCTGACTGGGTTCGAGTCGAACACGGAATGAAGTCATCGCGATTAGCACGCGCAGCATTCGCTGCAGCACGAGTATCTGATGGATACAGTTAGCTACCCGTGGCCTGATTTGGTCGGTAGCAGGCAGAAAATATCAATATACAATACAATAACAGAGTGTGAGCGAAAGAAATATGGAATTAATAAAGACACTTCGTGGTGGTAGTGCATTATAATTGTGACCTCGTTAATTGACTCCATCAAATGCTTCACTGAAAGTGACCAAATTAAACAGGCCTCGAGATGTGTTATCGCCGTTTTGCCAGTTTCCAATTAGCAATTTGCCGACAGACGATTGCAGATTACCGATTGACGGTTACCGATTAACCATTATTGTTGAGTAGGTAATTAAAAATGGGTTTTTTATGCATCATAAATTGGCTATAAAGTGAACAGAAAAAACAGGCAGGCATGTGTTGATGGAGATTGACAATGAGAGTCTATTAAGCTATCCTCACGAGGAGGAAGATGCTCAAATATGGATAGAGATAACTAAACATTTTTCCTCTTTCAAAGCTGGTATTAATATCATTCCGCTTCCTTGTGGAATTTGATTTCATTGAGGGTTTCAAGTGAAGTTTGACTTGGAAATAATATATATTGGGTATAGTAAATATGGACAAAGAAAAATGAACATACTCTATGCATGATCAAGTAGTGTGACACGACCGTCGATGGGCTTAATAAACTTCAAGTAGCAATGGCATGAAATATCTTATTATTATTCCATAACTGATATACGATACCCATTTAATTCACATGCATAGGATATTATCAGTCCCTTTCAAAAGCCATCAACAAACAAAGACCAAATGACGTTTAGCCAAAAATGTAAAACTGCATCCTCAACTTGAAATTACGCAGCCGGTACAATGAATTCCCCACTACGTAACCCAAAAAAACCTGAACCAGTTTTGGTACCAAAAACTTCAATAGACTGCTGCGTTCTGAAATATTTTGTCGATTATTTTATTTATTGCTGGGATGCTTCGCTGCATTTCGGGAAACAAGTTCGGAAAGTGGTTGCGGCAAAAGTCAAATGTTATGCGACGGTCAAAGGCCCATTTGCAAACCATATTTGAGGAGAGACAAACATAAATATGTTTATAGATGTACATAAAAGTCGAGAAAAGGCAAACAAGTTCTGCGATCTTTCGAGCGTAAAGAAATAAAGCTAAAAACAACAAGTCAAATCGAAAGCTTCATAATCAATTGCGTCAGTCTTCGGGACAGGGGAGACAAAACTATTTGGGTATGCATGGGGCAGGTCTCAATTAAAGTCAGCTAGACGAAACACAAGTGACAAATGAAATCAACACGAATAGAACCACTTGGAGAGGTTGCACTCACTCAATCAGTGCGGAAGTATAACCAGTTCTATTTTAGAATATATGAAAGATTCGCATATAAACTCATTCTTTGCATTTTCTATATAACAAGTTTGCATATTTTCGCTATTCATAATTAGTTTAAAGTCTGTGGGATTGTATATCTTATATAATTTATAACAGTGCAAAAAAATACCCAAGGCAAATTTGATATTATTGTATTCATAAATTTTTCCCAGAAGTTAATACTTTGGGGATTTATTTTTCCTTGTTTATACGAATTTGCATTTGTTCTTCTTTTGATTTTAATTTTGATTATTGCAATAATTTAAGTATCGGTTCTTATTATTCACTGTATCGCAAAACATGCCACTTTGTTTATTTCTCTCTCGATCAATTAACTTTGCTCCGCGAATTCTGCAGATTTCTCTCTCACTCTCTATACGTACTAAAAATCCTGCTCAGTCTTTCTTTATTTTCTTTTAATATTTTAAAATATTTTCTTCTTATTTGTAACTTCATCATTTATAGAACTTCCATTTACAATCAACTTAATTTTGAGAGATATCATATAATTTAACATAACAGAAATCTTTTGATTTCTTAAAATTGTATTTTCTGATCTTCAGCGAGATTGTGCAATACTATAATTTGATATACTTGACTTCCATGCAAATTCTGCATGTAATTCTGAACCACTTAAGCCACCACAAAGCCATAACCTGGTGGCAATAGCTTCAGGCCTAGTCAGAGACCCGCACCACTTGTGGTTGAGTTAAGTTTAATAACTTTCAGGTAAATTAACACAAAGGCGTTACGAGGTGGGCACGAGACAAGTCTCAGCTTGAGGCTCTCCAGACTCTGGTCTCTGTGGGCGCGTGGGCGTCGCAAAAATGCAATTTTCCAAGGTAATTTATTCGGACGCCTGGCCTGACGCCTGAAAATTGAATTTGACATTTGTTGTGCAGCCCACAAGGAAGCCCGCAGAGACAGGAAAAACTGTGGAGAGCAAAGTCTTCGCGGGGTCTGTAGGTCGGTATTGCATTTGTCGAGTATCTCAAGTGCTTTGAGTGCTGGTCGAGTGTTCTTTTCGTCGAGCATTCATAATACGGCAGCCGGCAGATGTCTTGAATAAATAAAGCCGAAACGTAAAATGAAATGCGCAACTCGTGGGTTCAATTTGCGACCTTCTTCTGTTCTGTGCACTACGTCAACTTGGGGTATTGGACGGTACTGGTGTACTGTGTACTGGGTTTGGCCCGGTTGAAGTTGTTAACATTTTGCTTTATGGCTGCTGCAATTTATGGGGCACACACCGCACAGAGGAGGCATTAGCGCATAAGGCGCAACATGCAGACAAACATGGACAACGATTGTGGAGTGGTCTCTGTCTCTCAGGTCTGCTCTACCTTGCTCTGGTGTGGTGTGGATTTCTGTTGAGTAGTGCAGCACAGCACCACATCAATCAGTCGCATAAATCATTTTAATTATTAAATAAACAAGTTTCCAGAGCAGCAACAGCAGCAGTACCAGCACTACCAGCAGTCAAAACACTAAGCCTCTCGCTGTGACTCACACATCGATCGAGGCGATGAATGCAAAAGCAAGGCGAACTGATCGCAGGGTGTGAGAATATATTATATATGGGCTCAGGCAACAAAGGGTTAATTGAGCTACCATCTGTATGTTGTGCTGCAATGTGGGTTAGGTTACATAAAACAAAAACTCAAATTGAATGGGATGGAATGGGATGGGATGGAAAATTGGCAAATTGCAGACAACTTTGCATTGACACTATCAAAATGTTAAGATCCTGAAATATGACGACGACCTGCAGCAGTCATAAATCTATCAAAAACTATCAGTTATTTGTTGGGAATGTCTTTTAGTTGGGGCTGCAAGTTCGGCTGGATTTGGTATTAATATATGGTCCAACAGTTCTTACAATTGTTTCTGATTTTTCCTCATTCAAAGTCTGCACCCCTTTAAGGCACTCTCAACACGCTTAACTGGAATTAAAATCATTCCATTTCCTGCGGTAATCCCATTCCGTTTAGGGTTTTAATTGAAGTTTGACTTAATAACAATATATTGAATTTATAGAATTCTTAAAATTGTTAGGAGTCTTTTATAATATCCTCTTGCTAAGTCTGCAAACTCTTGAAAACCCTTCTAAACGTGGGAAATATCATTGTTTCAATTGTCTTTCTATATTGATCAAAATGTTCTTTTGCATTGCATAAATTTGAATTACAAAAATGTTATGCTATAGTTATAATTAAAACTGTTAAAAACTAGCATGGAAATGGATTTCAAAACTGTTATGTAGTTCAATTGTTCAGTACTGGGAATTTATGTTTTTTTTTAAGATTGATCATAAACTATATAGCGGGTATTAATCAGCTTAGATCTCTGCACAATTGTCTGTACACTTTGTGTTTAGTATATGTAATTTATGAGTACATTTATGAGTGTACTCATAGTATATTCGCTTATATTTATGACTGCATAATCCAAGTTCATAAGTTGTCAGCGAGTTTGTCAATAAATCAACCGACTTTTTGCTCTGATTGCCATTGTTATTTGATTGTTGAATTATAATAATTATATTAAACATTATTAACTGTTCCGCATTCCCTATCTCTCTCTCTCTCTCTTTCTCTATTTCTCTCTACAGCGTCAGCTCCACAACAATGACAGCTGATGATGAGGGCATGGGCAAGTCGAACGCGTCCACATCGACCTCGCAGGCAGCCCAGGCGCAGACAGCGAATCCAACCAGTACCCAGGCTTGCCTCAACAAGATGAGCAACATCAGCTTCATGGCGCCTCTCAATGAGAACAGCAGCAGTTCGGGATGCGGTGGCACCGTCTCCTCACTGTCAGTGCCCGCACTGATGAGTGCCAGTGCCGTCGATGGGAATGCGGATGCGGTAATGAAGTCGTCGTTCGAGCGACTCGAGGTGACCAGTGGCGCAGCGCACTTTGCGCGACCCAACAACTTGGATCAGGAGTACAGCGCCATGGTGGCATCGGTCTACGAGAATGAAATAGCCAAGTGAGTGAGTGGGATGGATTGTGAGTTGGAGTTGGAAGTTGGAAGTTGGATTGAGCCATGTCAGAAGCGGGCCAAAGCTAATTGACAATTAGACACATTGCGCAAATGCCAAACGGAGCCGACGAGTTGACAGAATGTCAAGCTGTCAATAGACGCGAGTCTGCAAGTCTCCGAATCTGCAAGTCTCGGGAGCATACCCGGCATAGTCCAACAGTGTCTCACATAAATTTATGGCGGGCAATTATTCAATTTAAGGCGATTTCGATAGCGACCGAAATGAAGGCGGTTACATGTCCAACTCGCATTACGTTTATGTGCGCCGCCTTTTAAAGGCGATAAGGAGTGGGGTTTCTATTGAATTTTGCATTGTATTATTTTTTCCTATTTATTTTTGTTTTAAGTTTCCTTTGATTTTGGTTTGCAATTTGCTTTGATTTTTGAGGCTGGTTTTACAAGCAAATACTTAATACGTATGCTAATGTTGTTTTCCCACATCAATTCTCATCGCAGCAGCGACAATGTCTCGGTGGCATCGGACCTGACCCGCATGTATGTCAGCGATGAGGATGAGAAGCATGAGTTCCGAGTGCCAGTGCCGCATTATCATTGAGTATCAGACAGAGACAGTCAGAGAGAGACAGAGAGAGAGGCAGAGAGAGAGGGAGACAGAAGGAAGTCGGATTGGAGTCGTAACGAGTGAGCCGAGTGATTCGAGTGACTCGCCACATAACCGAGTTACTCGAGTGACTCGATCGAGTCAGACAAAGGCAGACTAGACAAATGGGCCCAGCACCGCATTAATCGAAGTACCTTAACTTTGCAAATCTATTACCTAATCATGTATATCAACTCTATATGAACCACATCCTAACATACTATACACATAAACATATTCTATATTATATATTTATTAGTTTGTAAGCCTAAAGATTTAAGTATCAGAGATCAGAGTATACAAGTATATATTTTGGAGCTCTTTGCATTGGAATAAGTATTAACTAAAAATATTTCAAGATGATAATATTTATTGCAAGGGTATATAAAGTGCATTATATTGTTTAGAAATGTAACATTTTTAAATATTCGAATTTTGTAAGTTGACAAATTGTACACTAGACTAACACTAAGCTAGCCTTACTTAATATGTTATATGTTATATTTTACAACGTTATTAACTAGTTTCGATAATGATCTGTAGCTGTAAATGGTACGCGAAATAATAAAGGGGCAGTTCCTGGTTGAAATAGTGCAAATATACACATACCATGAATAAATACTTATCTATTTACAGATATACAACAAAGTATGTTAGACTATAGTTTGTAGATCTATGTAGATCATAAGCGGCACTTTTGCTCGTGTGTATTGTATCGATTAATCGATAAACAATACCCAACCATATCCAGCTGTTAAACTATACTTAGATATTGTAACTAATAAAGCTTTCCTTGTAGTAAACGATGTGCTGGTTTTTTATTTGAATCTAGATTCGATTGCCCGCTGCGTAGGGGTGGGGTGAGAGATCAACAACAAAGATACAGTGAGAGAAACTATGAGACACTACTACTGTATATATGTGTATCTAAGTCGTATATGAAATATGTGCAGCAAATTAGCGGAGCCAGAAGAAAAACGAGCTATGACCATAGCGAATTAAGGTCATTGGCGAAAATCTCCAGCTCAGCCTGCCCAGCAAATGTATCTGTATCTGTATCTGCAACTGTGTTGCTGTGCCTGTCCACGCATGCCCCCAAACGGTAGCCAAGCAAAAGTAAATCTCATAGGCAGACAGACAGACAGACTAATGCTTAATATGGCCCAACTGCACATAATAAATAAATAAATGTTTGTCCGCGGCCAAAGCCCAGTCGAATGAGAGCCGCAAATGGTAAACATGCCAAAAACAATTACCAAATGCTGCAAACAACAACAACAGTAACAACAACAACAATCGAAATAGCAAACCGTCCGAAAATAATAATAATTATAATTGTGGCCAATTGCTGTTTAGTTGCCAGTTAATTGCAACATGACCAAGACTCGCCGCACGTTGCACGAAAAGTTCTCCAAGAAACTTTTGCTATTCTTTACCGCAAAATCCGTTCGACCTCAGCTCTGAGTTGGCCTCCATCCAACAAACTGTGGCGAACTGGTTCCGAAAAACCATATCACATAAACTTTCCCATCAGCCAGCTTTATAGCTATTAAACATCGGTTCAAGCTAAAAGTCGGCTTTATCGTTATTAATTGATGTGCGCTAGACCAAATTATAATGCTTTGAAAACGGATTAAAATACCGAAAGTGAGTACAAGTGGGAC
Source organism: Zaprionus nigranus (assembly GCA_018903425.1). NCBI lineage: Eukaryota > Metazoa > Arthropoda > Insecta > Diptera > Drosophilidae > Zaprionus > Zaprionus nigranus. The sequence goes on from JAEIGD010000025.1 coordinate 1,311,437, forward strand.
TTAAAATTGATGAAAAATTTATGAACTTCTTTTATACATATAGTTTACTAAAACTGGGCCTGTTGAAACTAAAAAATCAATGCAAAAATTCAATAATATATTTTATACACATTTTTTTTATGTTTTATTTTACAGCACAGATACATACGTCAGTATTATATAATATATAACCTGAAAAATCAAAACTGTATACTGTAAAAAATATAATAAATTATAAATATGATTTCCATTTGTTTTATTAATTCTAGAATAAATATATTCCAACTGTATTTGATATAATTAACCATCATTACTGAACAAAATTCAAATCGTTTGTTAATTGATCGAGTTACTATAGTTCTCTTCAGCGACTCTTCAAATTGTGCTGAAATCTACAGGAAATATATTCTATATATAAGATACAAATATATATACTATTTGCATTATATTTCATCAACATTACCAAATAGAGTTCAAATTGTTGGTCGACTTACAATTCTTCAGCGAGTCTTCAAATTATTCTTAAACCTGCAGAATATTTATTTCATATATAAGATATTCCCACTATTTTTATTATATTTAACCAACATTCTGCCATTAAGCTGAAATCATTAGTTGCCTGATCGAGTTACCATAGTCTTCCTCAAATTATCTAAGCACTCTATCGCTTTACTCCTTATTACTTTGAGTACCTTTCAAAGATTTACGAGTTTAACTATTTTTAGTTTAATTTATTTCACTTTGAGTTTTGTTTTACGAGTTCATCTCAAGTTTCCCGCTTGATGTACTCAAAGTTATTGGCAATTTCGATTATTGGACTCTTTTAAACTGGTTGCTTAACTGATGATCTATGTAAAACTAAAGAGAATGTTGAGCTACTAAATCAAGAACTGAAATGAAGAATCAAACCAAGATTTGATTTTGCTCATGGGTTTTCACGTCAAGTGCTTCCCCAGGATTACTCAGCCTGAAATGAAGAATGCTCTGAGAATTTCCGGTTCGATTTCTGGAAATATATTAGAATATCTTAAGTGAAATCTCAGTTTCAGTTCTAGTTCCAGTCTCCAGCCCTGGCTGCTTTTGCCAAATGCAGAATGCAGTCTCTGTTTGTGCTTCACTTTGTCCGTCTGTCTGTCCGTTCCGCCTTCACATCGTCATTGCTGTTGCAGCTACTGTTGTTGTTGTTGTTGTCGTCTGGCTTGGTGACTGTTGCTTTTGGCTTTTTGGCTTTTTGGCTTTGGCCGTGCCGCAATTACCAAGACAGGCAGCTAATTTTATTTGCTGCAAACGTGCGCCCGGCTCTGCAATCAGTTGCTGCTGTTGTTGCTGCTGTTGTGCTGCTGTTATTGCAGTTATTGAAGTTTACCTTTTGGTGGGAATTATTTGACGATGACTTTTAGCGCATTGCGTGTCGGGAGCACATTAGCCACCTCAGTCCAAACTGAGTCTGGGGCGTCAATTGAGTTGTCTGGCAGGTGTCGGCGACATTAACCAGGGTGGTCCTTTGCAAAAATCTTTCGAGGCAGCCCCAGTCGAAGTTGGGTGTTAATCGAAGGCGTTGAAGTGTTTACAAATTTGATTTAAGCTCTTCTGACAGCAATATGCAAATTGAACAGGAAATCGAATCGACTCAATGATTTGAAAGTGACACAATGACTTTTATAGACACAAAAGAATCACGAAAATCTATCGATATTGCCAAAAAAAAGATGATATAAAACTGGTTCGCTTCGCTGCGTAGCTCAAGTTCAGCAAGAGCAGCAAAAAAGCATCAGCAACAATAGATCAAAGAGTTCAGCACAAAAGTAGTTGACAATAAGAAACCGCAAATGAGAAAGCACAGTGGGCAATATGGTGGTAGCGACGTGGGAATACCCAGTATTTTTATACCCTTCGACCATTGAAAATGGTCAAAAAAGGGTATACTAACTTTGTGCAAATGTATGTAACAGGCATAAGGAAGCGTCGGAGACCCCATAAGGTATATATATTCTTGCTCAGGATCACAAGCCGAGTCGATTGAGCCATGTCTGTCTGTCCGTCTGTGTGCCCAGATCTCAGCTATTATAAAAGCTAGAGTTACCAAATTTGGCAGGAAGACTCTTGTGTACTTCAAGCAGATCAAGTTTATTTCAAATGTTAGGTGCCACGCTTACCGCCCCCACAAATCAATAATTTAATTTTTGAACTCAATTTGTAAGCGCTTTATAAAAGATACAAACTTTCTGACATTAACATATACTAAGCTGAATGAAATATCTACGTAGTCTCCAAATTACAATCCGATCGGACAATAAACACAAAAGTTATTTAAGAAAGTATGAGCATAAAACCAAATGCTTCTGTCAGCTAACAAGGGAGGCGGGCGAGCGCGAAGCGCGAGCGCCATCTGTTGGGAATAATTGTAAAGCATGTGCATATGCATATGTGTATGAATTTAACAAACTAAACTACACGGGAACATAGGTCGAAGGGTATCCCACTGTCGCGTGCTGCGCGACTGTTGCTTTTCTTACTGGTTAATAATGATTTATTTTCTTAGATTGTTATATAGAATTGGGGATAACAGATGAGTTTTATATACCAAAGTCAGGTTAATTTTTTAGATTTGAACGATTTTCTTACTAAAGATTTCAAATGAAACTGGTTGAGTTATTTCAAGTATTCTTTGAGTCCCGATTCCCTACAGTTATAGGCTAAGTTATTTTATTTCATTTCAGATGAGAAAGAGTAAACATCAAGCTAAGCTCGCCGCACACGAAAATCCTCCGCGTGTCACAGCCGATTGAAGCGCAAAGATTCTCCAGCCCAGCAAAGAAATTCTAGGGCCTCTAACTAATACAATTATTTCAAATTGTAATTAATCTAAGCTATATAATTTGAATAATTATTGTTAGTCTCACAATAAATAACGCAATAAGTTTGAAAAAAAAAATAACATCCTTAACATATTTGACTCATCAGTTGTTAGATATATAAATATAAATAAATATTGATTTATACATTCATATATTTGTATATAGATTTTATGTTTCCTTCAAAAGATTTCTTTAAGCATATTTTTGTGTTTGGTTATGAAAGTGTCACTTAAATTATGAAATCTTGATCTAGGTATACAAAAATATATATTATATATACTTTGATATTTTTCACTATATGCCAAAGGCAAGATTTAGCCTGCACGTCTATCTTTGAATTCCCAAAAAATAGTGGACGGATATAAGCTGGTCATGCGATATATGTTTCTACAGGTTTTTTGAGCTTTCTTATTCGAATCCAATGTCGAAACTGGCCACTACATCTGTGTTTTAAACTAGCCTCACATTTTAAGCATATGCTCCATATAAAGTATTTAAAACTTCACTTATTTTCATTCACTGTGTCAACTTTCGCCTAAAAATAGGTTACATTACCTCTTCAGCCTTACCACCCCAACCTACCCTACTCAATGTAGCCCTTCTTTGCCGATCGATTTCTGTCGTCATTAGATCTGAGTAAATCTCCGTTTTATTTTGGAGAGGCCACTTCGATTGCATAATGTGGCCGGAGGCTTGTCAAAACTTTATGTAAGAGTGAAATGAATGCTATTGCGAAAGCATTTAGCGCGACTTGGCGTGGCGCAGCCTTTGCCTCTTTGACCATACATATAATGCGGCTGACTCCCTAGCCAGACATGTGTATATGTCTGCCCCAAATTGGGTGCATATTTTGTCAATCCATGTCGTTGTTGAGCCCGCAGCCGCCTTGCGAGGGAAGTCGTGTCTAGGCAAAGTGCAATAATTCACACTCACTTTGGGGCTACCCATTGACGTTTTATTATGGTGCCAAAACAACGAATCGACATGCCACACAGTCCACACACACGCCTCACACACACACACCCACAACGACTCCTGCTTCCCTGCACTCCCGATCGAATCGGAAATTATGCCTCGGCTCAGGTGATTATGAAATTGAACATGCGCACGCTGCCACTTTTCGCATGGTTTATGGGCGCGATAAGACATCGGGGCGGGTCGAGAATCAGGCTCAGTGGCTCAATGAAGTTATTAAATTGAATTTATAGTACGAATGCACCAATCGGAATCGGCATCTCAAGCGAGAGCGTGCAGCAGTTTGAAAAATGAATTGTTTGCGCCGTTGGCAGCGCGCACAGAATTTATGGCTAATTTAGTCATGATTTATCCGATTGCCTATAAATAATGAGGCTAGTTTAACTTGGCCAGCTCGATTCGTCACAACGAAAGCCAAAGCCAAAGAGTCCAAATTCGCTTTAGCCAAAATTTAATTAAGCCAACTCGAACAGAAACAAAGGCCATGGGCAGATGATAATCGCAGTCAAAACTAGTCGCATTCGTACAGGGCGCAACTCACTTAGTTGAGACACAAACCACGGCTAAGCGAATCTTCGCACAGCCTCGCTCGGCTAATTCGCTTTCGTTTCGCGTTCGCTTGTGCTCGGCTGCAGTGGCTTCGGTTCGCCTTCGGTGCGGAGTACTTCTACTTGGCGTTGAATAAAAAGTGGTTCAGTGGAGCAAACGGCTTCAGACTGACAACGTCGCGAACGCGAAACGAATCGTATCCACGGTATATATTCATTCATTCAATTCACTTTGAACTGAACACTTGCATCCATACGGCGCCAGTCGGAAGCGCGGAAGTGTAGTGAAGTAGGTGCCACAAAGCCATTCACAATATTGTGCATCCTTATTGGGGGATTAATTATTTGAGTGTATTCCAAATGCTAAGCAAATGATTCATTATTCAACGTGAATTTGTATATTGTTGTTAATTGAGTTTCACAAATTCCCAATTTGCATTTTGCAGCCTCAGCGTATACGTAATATTTGGATTAAAATATTTGTTTTGCGGATTCATAACGATTAAAACGAAGGTGAGTTCTGTGAAGGTTGCGCGAATGTGCAGAAAATATATGCTAAATACAAACTAAACAATAAACTAGAAATTGTGAAATAGTTTTCGGATTGGCACAGAAATTAAAATTCGAACAGTTTGAATTTTGAACAAGACGAAATCAATTGGCAGCAAGCGCATATTGAATATACTAAATAAAGTTGACTATAAATAAATAAAACAAATTAAACTAAACAAAAACTAAAATAAAATAAAATAAAATAAAGAAATTAAATAAATTGTGAAATCGAATAAATTATAAAATTAAATAACATTTGAAATGAAATAAAACATAATAAATAAAGTATATATAAAATGAAATAATTTATAAAATTAAATAACATTTGAAATGGAAGTAGATATAATAAAGTAATTAAATAAATAATAAAATATTTAAACATAATAAAAGATCAATATTAAAAAAAAAGGAAATGAAAAAAATAAAATAAAAACAAAGTACTCAAAACGATAAAATAATCAAAAAAATAAAATAAAAAAAAGAAAAAAAAGAAAAATCAATTGAGAAACACATTTAACTGAATTTACAGAATCAAATCGCCTGTAATATATAAAATAAATTAAAAAAAGTAAAATCATTTAACTGCAATATTAAATAAATAATTTACTAAAACACGTCTTTAAAATATAAAAACATATATAAATGTAAAAAGTAATTCATTAACTTTATCAAGAAATATAGTTTAAATATTTCCAAAAAGAAAAAAACAAATAAAATAACAACACATTATAAAAATAAAACCGAGCCCCAACACTCCATAAAGAACTCAAGTATACTTAAAATATTATAAATAAAACATGATTTTATTTTTAAAGCTCAACTGAAAACGAAAGTTAAAGCATTTTTTGACCAGCATTTTTATTTAGCACAAATTCCAAATTAAAAATTCCCAAAAAAAAAACGATTCCTACTCCTAAAAATGCTGCGAGTGATAAGTTATTTAGCATAGAAATGAAAGAAGAGAAAAAAGAATTATATAACCTCTTGCTGGTTTTGTTATTTATGTAAAGAAGCGAGAATACTCAAAGAAAAAAAAGATATGCGAGTTATACAAAACGAGATTTTTCGCAAATGTCGCGAGTATTAAAGATACAATTAGACATGTTAAATATATAATTTACTGCCAATCACTTTGCTGATATTCTAGAGCAGGTTTTTCCTTTGTTCGCACCACAATACCAGATCTCTCCCCAGCGACTAAGCAGAGAGTTGACAATCATAAGAAAATAAATATAATAAAACTTTCGTTTTTTGAGCTTTAATCAGTGTGACAGATGTCAGTCGGTAGTCGCTAGCTAGTCTTGGCTATATAGCTGAAGCCGACAGTTGTACAAATTTACATATTAATTTTAATTGAACAACGACTAAAGTCGTCGCACAGAGTGGATACCACTATGAAGTAAACTCGTTGCTGAAGTTGAAATTGAAATTGAAGCTGAAATTGAAATGGAAAATGTCAAATTCGAATCGAGAGATTCAAATGAAATCAAGCTGAATAAGCCATTCTGCGGTGGGTCCTGCTACAGCTTCGGTCGAAGTTGTAATGAACACGAATTAACATACAATCGGAGCCAGCTCCAGAGCGACAGATTGTCAAACACCCCAAGCGAATGCGGTCCCTGCTCCTTGGACTCCTTGACTTAACTTCAAATGAATAATTCATGCGGTGCGGTGTCGATAAACATTCGAACATTCGTTCGACTTAACGCATGTGCGAAAATACTGAGAGATGTGTGTGTTGCCAACAAGTTTGTTGCCTAAGTCTTTCATCTTTTGTGCACATCAAAAATTTAGCAAATTTTTGAAAAGTCGTTAAAAATTCTTTATTTAACCGTGGACTACACACCTTCCCTTCCGCCTCGTAAACCGCACCAATTTCAGCTTACAAAATGACATTGGCCCAGCCGAAAGAGTTAATAAAAAGCTAAAAAAAAAAAACAAAGCTAAAAGCCAACGCGAAATGTCTTGAGTAAAATTCGCAAATCCAAATTCAAATTGATTTGCATATATGCAAATTCGATTCCCACGACTTTTAATTGTGCGCCAAAGACAATAGCAATAACAACAACAACATGAAATAGAAATAACATACTGTTAGTGCTATTATAAAAGGCCAAATCGTACGAAACAAGCAGCATAGTCATTGAGCTTGGACTTGAGTCGCAGCGCGATGCGATGCGATCCGATTCTGATCGCGCATTGATCGACATTTGTTGCGGTCTCGCGCACAGCAGCAGCAGCAGCAAGCAACACGTGTATCATCTTATCTGATGCATACGGTACTATTTCATTGTCTCTCTCTTTCGTATGTGCATCTTTTTTTGAGGCACTGTGAGGGATTAATTGACAGAGCTCACTTAGCTAATGAACAAGCAATACGAACTGCAGGTTAATGAGCTGTATTACACTTGTGTTTATGTTATGTTCATTGTCAAGTGTGGCATTTGTTTTTAGAGGCATTGTGGTTAGTAAACAACTTATACATTTTTAACGAAATAATTTAAAGGCATACTCATTGCCAGAGCGTATGCAATACAAAATACTGTAAATATGAAATTGAATATTAAAGAAATCAATTTTGTAGTGGGTAGCGGATATATCACAATCGACATCTCCATCTGTTAGCATTCGTGCTTGTTTCTTTTGTAAAATATACAATTTTACTAAAAAGGCTTACTTTGCAAAACTTACTTTTTCTTACTTACATTTTATATAATATATTAATGTCAGTGAAGTATGCCAAATTAAAATGAGTGTGAAGGGATGCCAAACAAAAATATCTCATTAGTTACGGTGACAGCTTTGCTATAACTCGATTAGAACTGCATACTAATAGTACCGCAAACTAATTAAGCCACTCTCCTTCACGCACGTACACAACTCTCTATGACAAGAGGCTGACTAATACGGCAGGGAACACAGATATTTATCTCTAATGAAGTCGGTCCAATCAAAATGGTTCTCGACTACAGTGACAGCTCAGCTGAGGCTTGCCCTGCCATGCCACATGCGCTGACTGCACCCAGAAATGGTGCGTAAGGCCCCATTGATATTTGCAAGTTAAGCCAGAGAGAGGCAGAGAGAGAGGGAGAGAGACTGACAGAGAAAGAGAGAGGGGGAGACAGCATTAACAGACAGGCTCGCCTGATGCGGACGACATTAATTGAACTCGCCTAGTCAAGTTGTCTTAACTGGAGCACATTTCATGCCATGCTTCACTTTGGCGATCTGACAACACTCGAGCTTGAGCTCAAGTGCATTCAAGGCCTCCTTATGGCAGGGCGTACCCTGCGGATTGTGTAAGAAGTGAAATCAATTTGGTTGCGCCAACAAATTAACAACAAAAACAAACAACACACTTTGGTTCAGAGTTCAATTACAAGAACAACAACAACAAGTAGGAGAAGAACAATAGTTGCAACGTCAGCGAATCATTTCGTAATGACTTGTAAACATATCAGAAATGAAAACAAGCCATTATAGCAGACAAAGCAAACAATAGCAAGGGCAAGCACACGATCTAATTGAAAGTGAGATCGCAGACAGACCGAAAAAATAAAGATCTAGAAATTAACAATTCTTCGTTAGCCGAAAAATAGCTAAAAGTGGAAGAAGAAGTGTTGAAACGTTACTGATTGATTGCACACAGCGGGCGATCCTCATCAGTTGAAATTGTTGTTGCTGGCGGATCATGACTAAAGGGGGCATTCGTTTAGCTCGAGGGGAGACTACATATAATTAAGCCAGCTAGCAGAAGACTTGGCTCACCTTTTTCAGTGGCCCCAAAACGATTAGGGTAGCCTTCGGTAGCAGACATGTCTCGCTGGTGATTCATTGATCGTTGCCGTTGATGTTCTAATTGGGAATTTTCTCAAGATACTTAAGCTGTTAAGATCTTTCAAAGTGGGGCTTAATATAAGTAGCAGTACATGTTGAGTAAATATATATGAGAAGATTTATAGCGAACGTGTTTGACTGCATTTTGAAGTTTAAATACTATGATAATATTATATTATATGTTATAGTAGACTCTTATAAAGTGAATCCTATTTGAGTCATAAGCAAATCCGGGAAGTGTGTTTTATAAAGCGAAGAAATCAATAATCCCCCCTAAGGCAATCCAGCAATCTTAAGTGCTCATCTCCGCATCAAGTGCCTGAGCTTCATTTAGTAAACATTTCAATCAGATAACCCACACATTATCCTGCTCGATGAACGTTTAACAACATTTTAGCTGACTCATCGGGTTATATGGTAATGTAGCATTTTATCGATTGCAAAACCTGCGCACCACAAATCAAATTTAAGAGATCAAACAGATCTGCCATTTATCGCGTATTTGTAACGAAATCGCCTTTGTTTACATTGCCCTCAGGGGACGAGGGAGGGAATCACCGCCGTCATCGTCGTTGGTCAGTTAAAGGTTCAATCAGGGGCTTATTACGAACCTCGTTTGTTCGTGGTACGGGTTCAGAGACGGGTTCAATTCGACTGCTGGACAGTTAGGTCTTTTTTTTTTGGGTTTGTCCGCTATTTGGCCAGTCACACATGCCTTTCAATTTCGAATACGAATCTCCGCGGTGATTACTCAATTGCGAATGCGAACCCAATGCAAATTTATCAGTTTTTGTTTTTGTGTGCCCAGAAATTTGCATTTCTCAAAAAAAACCTTAGGAAAAACTTAAAGTTCGTGATATGTCACAGGCGTTAGAATGTGCAGCAATGGGTGGTAGCTACAACAATTACAACAACAATAACAGCAACAACAACAACAACAGTGACAATAACAACAGCAGTAACAACAAACTTTTCAATGGTATTGCGAATATTTCATTGACACTTTGCCGCAATTAGCTGCAACTCAGAACTGACATTCAAATTGGCAGCATGTCGCAGAAGGCGAATGTCTTCTCTGTTTTTTTTTACATTGCTGAAGATGTTAAGAATACTCTACAAATTAAACAAATGAAATTGTTATGAATATGTTAACTTTGCTTTAATCAGTTTGATGACCTTTTATTACTAGAAAAAGAAAAGAAGAAGGTTTCTTATTACTTAATTCTTTTTAAGAGTATTATCCCAAGACATCTTACATAACTCAGCGAACTATAAAGTACTTTTAAATACATTACTCAATTGTGTTTAGAATCGATATGTCCCAGTCATATTGTTCTATTCTACATTTCCTGAAATCAGTGTGGAAGATTTTTTGGTACTTGGAAAGGAAGAGAATTAGGCAACGAACTTGCCTTGTTGTTTATAGAATCTAAGTATTATATTTTTTAAAAGACTTTCAAAAGAACTCCTATATAGCATAGCTTACTACAGCAGCCATTAAAATTCTTTTAAATATATTATTCAAAGATACATATATTATTTTCTATAATCATTTTTTTCATCACTTTCTTCAAAGAGTAGCACAAATCTCAGCTAACTATAGAATTCTTTAAAATACATTACTGATTTATGCCTAAAGTCAATTTGTAACAGTTAAAATAAACGTAGTCTACATTGATGTGGTAATCTCTTGATCCATAAAAGCTAGAGCAATGAAATTTGGTATACATGTTACTTAATGCCTAAGCTATAGCTCTGCATTCTCAACTTACCCTAGGGTATCTGCCAGTTAAGTATGTCGCGCAATATCAGCAGTAAGCCAATCAAAAACGCAGTAAAACTGACTTTTGGTGCCAAATACATTCTGATGCATGTGTCGACTCTAAAGAGTTCGTAATTTAGTGATTAGTTCGGTTTAATTACTTCATTCGATCTTCGTACGGTTCAATTGAAATCTTGTAGTCGGCTTTTAGCACCTGTCCGGCATATTGGGTACAGTTTTATTATCAGCTAACCAGGTCAAGTCGGCATGTCTGCGGCTGTCGGTTAAATGCAAATGATTGTGCAATATGTTTTCCATGCTGCTTGTTCCATTACAAATTGGGGCTTGTGCATGGGCCAAGCCAACGCATGTGGGCGTGGCATGACCTGGCTGCTAGCAATGTGGCTAACAAGGCGTTACCAGTAATCGAAATTTTTATGCGAATGAGAACGTGTTACGTGCTGAGTGCTAAGTGCGTTGCGTGTTGCGGTTTGCCGTGAACTGTGGAGGAAGTCAAAGGAATAAATTGAGTTCGAGGTTTTTTCTAAAATTTCTGAATTAATCAAATTGGATTTGTTTAAATTGGGATTCCTTCGAAAACTGACGCTAAAGAAATTCACTTGTATTAAGAAAGAATTCACAAAAGTTCTGAGTAACATTTATTTGCCTCCTTTTTCAGCTTATTTCGGGTTATTGAACGCGTTTAATTTCTAATTTAAAACGGTTTTTTTTTTGCTCATGAGTTGTGTCATGCCGAAACCAGGTTTGTATACGCTAGCAGAGGGTGTTGTAGTAGTAAGATGAAGCAAGTAGTATTGAAAGACTGACTTAAATTCGGCATTCTTATTTATTTTTATACCCTTCGACCATTGAAAATGGTCAAAAAAGGGTATACTAACTTTGTGCAAATGTATGTAACAGGCAGAAGGAGGCGTGGGAGACCCCATAAAGTATATATATTCTTGCTCAGGATCACAAGCCGAGTCGATTGAGCCATGTCTGTCTGTCTGTCTGTCTGTCTGTCTGGTCTGTCCGTCTGTCTGTGTGAACGCACAGATCTCAGCTATTATAAAAGCTAGAGTTACCAAATTTGGCAGGAAGACTCCTGTGTACTATAAGCAGATCAAGTTTATTTCAAATGTTAGGTGCCACGCCCACCGCCCCCACAAATTAATAATTTAATTTTTTAACTCAATTTGTAAGCGCTGTATAAAAGATACAACTTTCTGACTATATATATATACTATACTAAGCTGAATGAAATATCTACGTAGTCTCCAAATTTCAATCCGATCGGACAATAAACACAGAAGTTATTTAAGAAAGTATGAACATAAAACCAAATGTTTCAGTCAGCTAACAAGGGAAGCGGGCGAGCGCGAAGCGCAAGCGCCATCTGTCGGTAATAATTGTAAAGCATGTGCATATGTATATATGTATGAATTTAACAAATTAACCTACACGGCAACATAGGTCGAAGGGTATCCCACTGTCGCATGCTGCGCGACTGTTGCCTTTCTTACTGGTTCTATATATAGTATTATACCATATATCATGGCATATATCATTCCATATATCATACTACATACCATACCATATATCGTACCATATGGCATACCATATGCCGTACCATTTACCATATATCATACCATATATAATGCCATTTATCATACCACATATCGCTCCATATTATACCCCATCACCCCATACCAAACTACACCATATTATGTCAGACTCCATACCATTCCACATCATATCATATTGTAGCATATCTCCCTCAGTTAGGGTAGTCTCTTCTCCGACCTATCAAAGACTCCTTTTTGGTTTAGCTGAAGCTTCTATAAGCTCGTGTCTAAACTTGCTTTGTTTTCTACACTTCATACGCTAAGCAAATTACTGTAAATTGCAATTTAAATTCGCAAATTAATTTTTATTACTTCTTCCATATTCGGCTAAAAATAATAACAGCTTAGCTCATAATATATCCGCGTAGAGCAATAAAAACAAAAGCCGCTGGCTATAAATTTTATAGCAACTAGAAAAGGTGCTAAGTGAAGATTGTCGTACAAATAAGTTACAATTTTTGACAGATCGAATTACATATGATATATGGTAAATAAGATTCAATTTGTTTTTGTTTTATATTATGCCAAACCTATTGAATTCGAACCAAGTTCTTGAAGGCAATTAAGAGATTACGTATATACATTTTTGGTCAGCTTAAGTGTTGTTCAATTTCACAAAAATGCGTTCCGTAAGTGTTGAAATACGCGAAATTCTACAAGGTAAATTCCACTTGGATCGTGCGAGAAGCGTTCTTAATTGCGTTTTGAGTGTGACCACCTTTGGGGGCAATTAAACAAATTATTATCATGGTCAACAGAGGCCCACGCTAACTTGTTGTTGTTGTTGTTGTCGCTGTTGCAAGCTGTGGCAACCTGTGCTAGTTGCAGTTGCAGTAGTTGCCTGTGAACGACATCAATTAGCAAACGTTTTTAATGCGGCCACATTTGGCGTCAAACAGCAAGACAGTTGACTGAGCAACAGGGGAGGAGGAGGAGGGGGGGTCCTAAGCCTGGAGAGGGTAGAGCAATGCGTAGAAAAAACGCCTCGAGTCAATCAATTTAATGTTGTGCTGTGGCGAGTATTACATGGTCCGCTCCAATCGGTCTGCTTTGCTTTGGCTTCCAGGCTAACTAGCTGCGACTGCTGCTGCCACAGCGGCGTGTTGGCCACGCAGCCTTGGCGGGGCAGATTGCCAACTGGCCAGAGTCGATGCCGATGCCAGATTGTAAGCCATTTGGAAAGGCGGCACACACTCGAGTTACGCCGGCGACTTACGCAAATTCGAAGTTTTTAAGCGCCGCCAGGCTTGCAGATACCGCAGCCTCATCGACGGCACACCCTGTGTAGCATAGTCCTCTACTACCTTCCCCTGCTCCCCTACTACCTGTCCCCTTAGGTCCCACCCTGCTGTTCCTTTTAATTTAAAACTGCGTTCAGTGAGCAACTCGTTTACGCATTCGAAAGGCCGCAAACGCCGTGTGGCTCGGGTAATTAAAAACTTGTCGCTCCATTTGATACAATGCGTGTGTGTGTGTGTGTTTGCGTGTGCTTAACTATGTCATAAAAATTGGAATACTAACGCAGAATGATGCAAGCCTGACTTGAATGTATTCAAATTTGGACGATGAGGAAATGTTCTGGTTTTGAATATTCAAACTCGTTGCTTATTTTTATGCTGCATATTTGTGGGCGATAAGGAGATACGAAAAAGATTTATAGAGAAGAAAATATATATATGTATATATAGGCTATAAGGTATATAGAGTCTGGTGTGTAATATTGAGTCAGTTCTTTATTAAATTTACAATTATGGTCAGTGAAATAGGTTTGTATCAGAAAAGGTATTTTGCCCATAAACCAATACTATTTTTCTTACATTAAATAATGTATACATTTAGGTACTTACATAGAGAGATTTGATTTTATTTGCATTCGACATAAACTTCTGCAGATCAGCAGGACAAGGCGTAGTATTCAAACATTATTTTAATGTTTTTAATTTGCTCATTTATACATTTTATTGAGGAATTATATTGATAATTCCATTAAGATATTATCAGTTAATTATGAAGATTACTTGCACCTTATGTTAGCCCAAGTTCAAGGTCTGACTTCAGTAGTAAATTGACCCCGCATTGCTCCAAAAATAGCAATTAAAATTTAAAGTTCATGCACTGTAATTGGTTTAAATATTTTAAAAAAATAATGAAACATTTTACAAAAATATACTTGTAGAACATTGCCTAATTTGATGATTTTTAAGTTACAAATTAAGATATTTATATACATAAAAGTCTGAAAATAAAACTAATGCCTGCTCAATTTAAACTTATTTTTCCATACGATAATTGAAATGAAAATTAGTAAAATAAATAAATATTCCATTAATTTAAATTTACAGTAAATTAATTGCAATTTCTATTGAATATATTAATAAAAATTAAAAATAATTAAGATCACAATCAGGCAAAGTATGCCTCATAGTGTGTTCAACATGCCGCTCTCCTCGTCATGCCTTCTTTCTTAACGTTGCTGGCGTTGCACACTGCGTGTACGCAACATTTGTCATTTGCCTATTGCGCTATGCAGCTATCATTAATTATAATGTTTGTGTTTCGTTCAGTTTTCATTTATAATCGGCGCGCTTGTCATGGAACATGTGTACAGCGATTGGAGGTGGAGGAAGAGGAGGATGTGCAACTGTGTGATTTATGAACCGCCCCGAGAAGCGCAATGCGGTTGCTAACTGCTTGTTGCTTGCGTACACTCGTCCGATTCTCGCGCCAAAAACACACACACAAAAACCAGCACCAAAATGCGGGACCTGTTTGGGGAACTGCAAACTGGTTTCATTAAATATCAACGCACTTTCCAATCCAAATCGATCTGAACACTCATTGCACAATTGCAGGGTATGACGTGACATCCTGGCTGCGACTCCCAATTCGAGTAACTTAATATGCGTGCACTGATTGCAGTTTATGGCCCAATCTCAGCCAGACTTAGCCCCTGGCCAGCTTCAGACTTAGGCTTTGGCTGCGACTGCAGCAGTAAAGTAAGCGGGTCCCACATAAATATCGAAGGATTTTAATTATTTGCACAAAAATCTAATTTCCGTTTCGAAGAAATAACTGCGTGACTGTGCCAACTAGCCCCTGCCCCTGCTCCATCTCTATTCCATTCTCCTTCTCTGTACTCCCCTTAACTGTCCCTGTTCCACATAAAACTAAAAAGAATCGAGTAAAAAATCAAGTTAACGACAAATCAAAAGTGGTAGATTGACACAGTTTGAGTTGGCTTAGAGAGAAGGAAGGAGGGAGGAATGGCGAGAGATACAGGAGACAGAGGGGGAAAGAGAGTGGAAAAGTGCGTGGCATGGAGAGAGAAAAAGAAAGACACGTGTAGAGTGGTGAGCACAGAGGCAAGCATAGAGGAAAGAAACGAGCGTCGAATGAAATTTATAGACCGCGTATGCGACGCAAATGGAGCTGCCTGTAATGGATTGTTGTTTTTTTTGTTATGGTTGTAGTTGTTCTTGTACTTGTCGTTGTTGTTATTGCTGTGCTCCTTGTTGTAGTTGTGTTGCTGCTGTCGCACACGCACCTCGTTGCAGTCGCTCAATCAATGCAATTCATTCATTGAGTCTGAAATGGTCAACGATATAAACGCAAGTGGAAGCAAACGGGAATGCTGAGGAGAAAGAGGGAAAAGAGAAAGAAGAGGTTTATCCTCCTCAGAAAGAGGGGAGAACAAGGGGCAAGAGAAGAGAGCAACGCACAGAGGGAGAGCAGGAGAAGGAAAGAGGTAAAGGCTACTCGAATTGGCAGACCGAAAGTAAAGCTAGCGCTGACTCAAAAACTGGAGTCACTGCATCGCCTTTGTGGGCACCACGCGCACCTTATCGAGTCAGCAAGTTGCAACAGCAAATGCTGCCACAAAGTGGCGAGTTTTGCGAGCGAAGGTGGCAGCTGGAATGTGGCATCAATGCGAAAAGTCTCAAGTGGAGACAATAACGAGATTGAGATAAAGATGCAAATGCAGATGAAGCCGATAGCACAGGCATTTATAAGTTGTGGATTAATCCAGTGTGAATTAAGCTTGACAAGATTTGAAGCTGCCAGATTGAATTTGCGACTTATATTTGGGATTTTCTCACGATTTCTAAAGAAGAAGTAATAGATAAAACTATGATGTTTTGGCAACAGAAAGATTAGAAAAGATTGAAAATACAAGAATAAAAAATTGGAAATGTGTAGAAATTGATATCCAATGAATTGAAAAATATGCAATGAGTGCAAATGAAAAAACTTAAAAAGATAAAAGTTTCCCTTCCTTCTTCCCTTAAGAAATTTAGGGAATTACAATAAAGTACAATTTTTTAAATCCAAGAACAAAATATTGTATTTATAATATTGTTTAAATAAAACATTTGACTAAAAAAAATATACCTTCTTAAAATGCATTCCTATTTGCATTTTTTGCAAAGTAAAATATACAAACTTGTATATTTTCAAAATTAAGATAATTCAAATTATTTTCTCTTTATTTGTTTCATTTCTTAGTAAGAAATTCTTACTATATATGCATTCTTTTGAAAGAATTTAATTCTTTTTGCCACATAATCTCTTCTCAAAAATATACCGCATATCCATTAAAGAGCCGCCCCCGTGCCTTCTGCGTTCCTCTCTGCGTCCCAGTTCGATTTATCTCGCTGCACTTTGTGTTGTCAGATCGAAATGCAGCAAGTTTGTTGCCCAAGTCTTTTGTTTGCCGGGTACATAAATCACGTGGCACGTACAAAAACGCAGCTTTATCCATGCGGCATCGCGTTGCCTGCAACGCATATTCCTTCTATCGGAACCCAAAATCCAAATAGATTTGTAATAAATTATGCGCCGCGTCGCAGCCACAATAAATCAATAAAAGTTGCCATACGCAACTTTTTGTGCGTCCCTCGTTGGCGTCGCCTTTTTTGTGTGGGTTGCTTGTTGTGTCTCGTTTTCGTTGCGTTTTTTTGCGGGTTTTTTAGGTTTTTTATTTTGATATTTTTTGCATACGCACTTAACGCATTTTTTTGTCTGCTTGGCCACAGCGTGTGCCAAACTGTTGCACAAAAAACTGGAACCAAAAGGAATCGAGGCAGACTGAAAACGAGCTGAGCAGAGCTTGAAGTTTGTCTGTCTTTCTAACTGTCTGTATATCTGTCTCATGTGTATGTAGATATAGAAAAGGCTGACCAGAGGTTTATGGTTTTCAGTGAGTGGTTTGCACTTTGCGTGGATAGAGAGGGTGGAGTGAAGGGTGGCTGAAGAAACTGGAAGAGAGGCTGCTAGAAATTGTATGTTGAAAATTGAATATTTCTAGCTCTTATACGACAAGTAGTTCTTGAGTTCAGTACGTTTAAACAAACTAACAGAGATAAATGGCTAAATCGTTTCATTTTTGATGCTGATCATGAATATATATATATATATTCAATAAATATAGAATATATATAGACATATATACTTTGTGGAGTCTGCCACAACTTCTTCTGCGTTGTCTACATTTATTCAAAGTTATTGCACCCTTTTTTGATCATTTTTAAACTGGTTGCAGGGTATAATTAAATAAAATAAAAATATTTCTAACTGTAGAATATTTTAAATTTCTAATATTTATTATTTATTCTATTAGCTTTTTATTTATTTTATTGTTTTCAACTATTTTTATTAGCGATTTCTTTAATTTCCTAAAACAAAATAATAAAATTAATATTTCTTTATTTAAAATCAAATTAAAAAGAATTCTTCGAAATTAATAATTCTAAATTGAATTTTAATAAAATCAAAGTGTGTTTAAAATTAAGAATTCTTATAGGTTCATAAATATTAATTCTATAGATTCATCTTATCTTTAATCAGTCATTCATTTATTACCTCGACCAATCTTGCATAAGTTCAAGTCTCTCACGCCTGACCCGTGCAACACCGTATCGTGCTATTGCTGTTGTTGTTGCTGTGGCAACATTGTTAATAACTTAATTAAGCCACATTTATTGTGGTTAAGCAGCGCGAAAGGCACCAAGGCAACGCCCACGCGCTGCAGCAACAACAGCCAGAGTCGTAAAGCAATTGTGGCCGCACGCCACAAGCGTTCGCTGTGGCAAGTGCAAAACGCGGTGGCAGGCAGCTACCACGGCCACATTTGAAGCTGCCGCAAATTGCAGCCACTTTAAGCTGTGACAACTTTTGCCTGATTAATATCATCAGATGAGGGTGGCGAGCTGTTAACGCTTGTGACACGCCCACTTGCACCCCTGCCCTCTTCCTTCTCTTGCCACAACTGAGAATACTCTTGCCCCTTTTTTTGCCCCTTGTTTTGTCCCTTGTTTTATCCCTTCTCCTGTCTCTTCTTTCTCCTTGTTCTTGCTGCTGGCAATGCTGTATTTCAATTATGTTAATGTTTATTTAATGTTATGTTAAAGCTCTGTTGTCTTAATGGCGATAATTATCAATTTGGTTATCGATTAAATTTTCAAATGACCCAAGGGGAAATATTTGCAGCCTTTGTTGTTGTTGTTAATTAGCTGCAATTGTTGCTGGTCTTGTTGTTGTTGCTGCTGCTGCTGCTGCTACTTGTTGTTGTTGCTGCTTGTTGCCGCCTGTTATTGTTGTTGCTGTGCCTTGGGCAACACTTGAGTCACAGTCCGTGCATGAAATATCGCGCCAATTTTGGGATCGCAGACTCGATTCGGGATCGCCAAGCTGCGCATGTACACACTCTAAACTCTCAACTGTCCGCTCTAAACTGTCCAATGTCCACTGTCCATACTCTGTCCTGTCCTATTTCCACTCTCCACTCGATTTGCTCCACAGTGGCTGCTGCAAGTCAGCGTGCGCCGCAAATTAAATCAATTAAATAACAAAAAGCAATACACGTTTGTCAATTTACACACACACACGACTTGCACATACACAGACACATACACACTCACATGCAGACACACACACACATACAGTTACCTGCAGCTTGACAAAGTCTAGCGCACACACAGACAAAAGATCGGCAAAGTGGCAGCAGTTAATCAATTTTCGAACTGGGGAGGAATTTTCGATTGAGCGACTAATGAATATCCTTTGATAAGATAGCTAATAAAATGATTTACTTGTATACACCTTCTGTTGATCCTAATATGTATGTATATATGTATGTCTGTCTCTGCTCTGAAATCTTAAATTATTTATACACATATGAATGTACATACATATGTATGTCCTCAGCTTACTCTCATTGTCTCTCTCCCTCTCTTTGTTTTCTTAAACTTCCTCTCTTTATCTTGCATCCTTTACCTTCTCTTAACGTTTTAATGTTTTATTATTTCTATTCACTTCACTGTCTTCTCTTAACACTTTGTTTTTTCTATCTGCCTTTGATCTGTAATGTTAATAAGCATAAGAGTAAATTAGCTATTCTGGTAAAGCATAATGTAATATAAAATATCATAATTATGTTACTTGTCCACTTGCTCAAGGACTATCAAAAACAAAAGAAGTGAACGAAGCACATGCTCATTAAATAATAAATTTTATATATAATTAAATAAACAAATCCAGTTTATTATTAACAATTACTCTTAGTCACTTAGTATGTTCATCTCATCTCGTCTAGGGTATGTCGCAGCCAACGCACAGTTTGCCAAATAGCTAAAATATAAAGCAAGCTAACCGTAAATGTTAAAGTGATTTTCGTCAATTATGTTTTACGTCTTCGCGTCTCATTAAACATTTGTAAGATTGATTGGGGCTATTATTATGATGTCACACAAGTGTCTGCTCTTCTGTGCTGGCTGTCTCGGTCTCTCTCTCTCTCCCCTTGTTTATAGCTGTATCAGTTTCTCTCTCAATCTCGCTCACTCTCTCTCTGTCTATATTTCTCTCTCTCTATCGATTTCTCTTTCGATCTAACTGTGTGTCCATCATTGTCTCTATGTCTTTCTTTTCTCTCTTGCAATTCTTCTTCTCGTTATCGTAGTATGTATGTATGTATATATATATATATGTTTCCCTCTCGCTCCCTGGATATTTTTTTTTTTCTCTATTTGTCTATCTTTTCTATCTCTCTCTCTCTCTTTCTGCAAATCTAACTCTCTGTCTATCTCTATCTATGTATGAGGGTCTTTCTTTTCCTTTTCTCTCTGTTGTGGAGATAATCCTTTTGTGTCTTAATTATTTTCTTACGCTCTTTCAATTTGTACAATGTGTTCTCTTAGCTCTCTTAAACGATAGTAACGCTCTCTGGGTCCATTTGTGTTATACAATTTGGTACATATAATATAAGATTTACAATAACTAAATAAACTTACGAAAGTGTATCGACTGAGGTCACACTTGATAACATAAGACTAAACATAATAGAGTATCACTTAACACTGTCTCTTTTGTTTTCTTTATCTTCATTTAAGTGTGTTTCTCTTGCATTCTTTCTTTATCATTTTCTCTGTCAATCTCCCACTCACATATCTCTCTCTCTTTCTCTCTTGCAGATGTCACTTAGCCATCACCTAAAGACGCATCTGTCCAGCCTGGTCCTCCTTCTGCTGGTCGCACTGCATCCACTGGCTGGACATGCTGAGCCTGTTGGTTACCACTACGATCGTCCCACCCGCCCGACAGGCCCCTCAGCGCTGTCCGGCCCCGGGCTGCCCGGCTCTATCTACACGGGCCACCACTTTGCACCACTGCCCACAGTGCAACCACTGCCCCCCGTGCCCGCACTGCCTGCACTGCCCACGGCACGCGTGCCCCTTCCCCGGTCTCGTCCACTGGCCACGTCGCCCACTGTTGGCATCCTCAATCGTTACCTGCCCGCCAGCTCCGTGGCGCCTCCCTCCAGCTCCCTGCTGAGCACCTACTTGCCACCCCCCTACGCCACGGCGCCCATCACCTCCGTGAGCTACCATGGCGTGGCCCCTCAGTCCCACGTACGCCTGCAGCAACCCATCAATGTGCCCAGCGGACCCGCCCTCATCTCCCCCGGACAATCGTACGTGGCCAATGGACGCCAGCTGAAGCAATACTCCGTGGTGGAGATCATTGACAACGACATCGATGAGCAGCCCGCGCCCTTCCTCAGCTCCCAGTTCTTTGATCGCTATCGGGCGCATGTGGGAGCAAGTGGAACCGGTGCCACAGGCAGTGGCGTCCAGTTGGATTCGCGTGCTAATGCCCTGGTGCTGGAGCAGCAGGCTCTGGGTGTGCAGCCCCGTTTTGGAGGACAGGCTGGTGGGCAGAACGATGCCATTGCCCTCGGCTCGGGGGGATTGGGCTACATCCGGTTGCCCAATGGCAATGTCTATCTCGGGTCCGGTTCGCTGGGCTACATCAGTGGCCAGCAGAGAGTCGCCTCCGTGCTGGATGCGCGCACCAGGTCAGAGGTCACTTCGGATGCACTGCACTTTGGCCATGGCCCCTTGGGTGGTGCCGATAACTTTCTGAGATTTAAGTAGGCATTAAAAAGAAACAGACAGAGAGAGAAAAAGAGAGAGTTTTGTACAATTCATATTTTATTGTAAATATTTAAATAAATCAAGAGAAATCCCCATTTTATTTCGTAGTTATTAAGCTCCTGCAAATCTCTGCAAACATTTTATGTATGTTTTCCTATGTGCACTAAATAAATACATCGAAAATAAAGTTTTAAATAAATTCGCATTGCATTTTCCATTCGAATTGTGGCGCCATCTGCGTAAACAGCTGTTCGACGTGTTTTCAAGCACTGGCAGTTCAATGTAAACGCTCTGCTAACTAACAGTGCCAATTTGAGTTCAGCCAGTGCATTTTACAGCACTACTAATTTAGTTAACAGTTCATATTTGAATTTGAATTTAAATTTCTAAGCCATAAATGTTGCTAAGACACAAATGTATTTTGCATTAAAATCACGCATTTGAATAATGTTGCAAATATTAATTTAGCTTATTAATGAGTATAAAGTTAGTAAAACAGCTAACTTGTTGTTTTTAAATGTACTGTGCCAAAAAGAATTCAAACAGCCACTGCAATAACAGCACTGTTAAGTAGCTTAACAGCAGAAGCAATGCCGGCCTGCCAACTTACGAGTCGGGTGTTGCTTGACAGCATCGCTGTTATCGAGACATTCGATACACATCACGCGGCTATCGACATGGGTCAAGTGTAAATATTCTTCTTCGAACTTCGTGCGGTTCGGTTGTGCGAGTCGGATGAAAGAAAAAGTTAAGATGCTAAACGAATGTTTTGCCAATCGCTGAATACATTAAACACGCGCAACGCCAGCAGAGACGTCGACGTCGCCAACGCAAAAGCAAAAGTGAGAAGGAATTCGCACAAAACTGTTTACAAACCCTAAACAGCTGCAATAAAGTTTTAAGTAATTCAAACATTTACTGTTTATAAACAGTAAAACGAAAAGAAACGAATACGAAAACACAAGAAATTATTCGATTAAAATCCAACACACATTAGTTGTGGGTGTGCGTGAGTGTAGTGTGCCCATGTGTGTGTGTGGGGTCCACTTTTGTGTATAACAAAAAGAATTTCGCAGTGTCCTTTGAAGGTGCTTTCGTGCGGGCAGCATCCGCGGAACATCCGCGTGGCAGGATAAACGAGTTAGTCATCCTCAAGCAAAGCAGAGCAGCACTGCTGGCAGCGCAGTTGACGCATCCTGCGTGCAAGTGTGTGCGTGCGTTTGTTGCCGGTTTTTACACACAAACAAAGTGACAAAAGCAACAACAATAACAACAACTTGTTCTCCATGCATCGTTTAACCCCTGCGTGGTTGTAAAAAAGAACAACAACAGCAACAACAACATCGACAATAGGAACAGCAACAACTGTGAACGCAAAGGAAATTCGAGAATGGAACGCAAATTCACGCGTGGCTTGAATAAGCCGGGCATGGCAGCACAGCTGAGAGAGAGCGTCTCTCAGGTGGTGCGTGAGAGCGCCGTTTTGGTAAGTTTTGTTTTTGTAAAGTTTTTGCCTCTCCCTAGCTCTCTTCCTTGCTGAGAGCGAGTTTTGGTTAACGTTTGTGTTTGTTTTTGTCATAGCTTCTGCTTGTGCCATTGCTGTTATTGCATTTGCAGTTGTATTTTCATTCTTTTCTTCGTGTTTATTTTGACATTTTGTGACTTTGGCAGTTACGTTTCGTTACTGTTGTGGGCGTGGTCCATTGCATGTGGAAATAACTGTAATCTGAATGGAATTACAATTTGTATACCCTTCAAAATATGTATTTTGACTGCAGTCATCAAATTTTCTGTTCCACATACATTCCACATGTCTGTGTTGCAATCCACTCGTTTCATTCCGTTTTTATTTTGGCAACCATCCAAAATGTTTGATTCTGTCTATGATAATAATATTTTCGTTCTCTCTTTCAACACCTAATGAGAATTTTTACTTTTATGACGTTTGTCGCGTTGCATTGCATAAGCAACAACAAACTGACATATCAAGGCGTGTTGTGAAAGGGTGCGCAGTAGGAGGAGGAGTAGACGAAGCACGCGTTGACTTCTGTCCCGTTGCTTGTTGTTGTCGTCGCTTAGTTTACTCAGTTGTTTTTTTTTGTTTTTTCATTTTACATTTGTTGTTTCTACCTTCTTCTTCGCGTCTCTTATTCTCTAGACGCGCTTTAGTGATAATCGCAAGGCCGTGAGATTTGAAATACCACATGCAGCTTCCACTTTTGTTTACATTCGTGTACAAAATGATAATAATGTGTTTGCCATAAACGCTACAGTAGAAAGTGCCTAATGCGAACGGTTGTTCATAATCACATCGTATTATAACTAAGGGGAATTGTTATTATAAAAAAAAGTTAACTTTTTATACCCTTCGACCATTGAAAATGGTCAAAAAAGGGTATACTAACTTTGTGCAAATGTATGTAACAGGCAGAAGGAGGCGTGGGAGACCCCATAAAGTATGTATATTCTTGTCTGTCTGTCCGTCTGTCAGATCTCAGCTATTATAAAAGCAGATCAAGTTTATTTCAAATGTTAGGTGCCACGCCCACCGCCCCCACAAATCAATAATTTAATTTTTGAAGTCAATTTTTAAGCGCTGTATAAAAGATACAACTTTCTGACTTTAATATTTACTAAGCTGAATGAAATATCTACGTAGTCTCCAAATTGCATTCCGATCGAACAATAATCACAGAAGTCATTAAAGAAAGTATGAGTATAAAACCAAGTGCTTCTGTCAGCTAACAAGGGAGGCGGGCGAGCGCGAAACGCGAGCGCCATCTGTCGGGATTAATTTCAAAGCATGTACATATGCATGTGTGTATGAATTTAATAAATTAAACTACACGGGAACATAGGTCGAAGGGTATCCCACTGTCGCGTTTTGCGCGACTGTTGCTCTCGTTATACCCTTCGACCATTGAAAATGGTCAAAAAAGGGTATACTAACTTTGTGCAAATGTATGTAACAGGCAGAAGGAGGCGTCGGAGACCCCATAAAGTATGTATATTCTTGCTCAGGATCACAAGCCGAGTCGATTGAGCCATGTCTGTCTGTCTGTCTGTCTGTCTGTCTGTCTGTCTGTATGAACGCACAGATCTCAGCTATTATAAAAGCTAGAGTTACCAAATTTGGCAGGAAGACTCTTGTGTACTACAAGCAGATCAAGTTTATTTCAAATGTTAGGCGCCACGCCCACCGCCCCCACAAATCAATAATTTAATTTTTGAACTAAATTTGTAAGCGCTGTATAAAAGATACAACTTTCTGACTTTAACATATAAGCTGAATGAAATATCTACGTAGTCTGCAAATTTCAATCCGATCGGACAATAAACACAGAAGTAATTTAAGAAAGTATGAGCATGCTTCTGTCAGCTAACAAGGGAGGCGGGCGAGCGCAAAGCGCGAGCGCCATCTGTCGGGATTACTTTCAAAGCATGTGCATATGCATATGTGTGTGAATTTAACAAATTAAACTACACGGGAACAGAGGTCGAAGGGTATCCCACTGTCGCGTTTTGCGCGACTGTTGCTCTCGTTTTCTCATAGTGCATTGATAAAGAATCTATCTCTATCTACACTATAACTTAATTATCGAAAAGTAAAAAGAACTGCTTTAAGAGTAGAAGTCTTTGGCACAAAATATAGTTTTCCTCCTTGCAAAGGAGACTCCCATCAATGCCTTATAAAGTTGTAAAGCCCACTATTAACTTGCGCTTATTTTATATGGGCACATAAAAAGGGCAAACCGTTATGGCTTGAACTATTCAATTACACCCCTTTTCTTACACGTGTAGTAATTGAAATTTACTCTGTGCTTTGTTTTCATATTGTCCACGCTCAAATATCGATAGATTGAGGTCGTGCATACAGTAGAAACAAATATATGTTCATGGTGTATATTATGACAGGGGCGTGACTTCATTAATGCTTGACTTGAATGCTGCATTCAGGCATTCTTCCCCCTTTCCCCTTCTTCTCTTCACGTGTAGCTGCTAACTGTTCCACTAATTACATTACTTGGCCCGCAGCACACAAAATCAAATTATGAGGCAACATTAGACGCGCTTCAATGCCAATTAGAGTGTGCTCCAAACGATCCATATCGTGGGTGGCCCCCTCCCCTCTTCCTTTCCTTTCCTTTTCCCTCCCTCTTTCTCTCTATAAGCCCACTCTCTATCTAATTCAATTAGTGCGTAATAATGCGGTGAGCGAGAGTGCACGTAGCGATATCATGGCATATAGCCATAAAGCCATAGATGTACGCCTCACTATTAATCGCATCATATCACATAATATGAATGACAAATAATAAATGATTATAATATGAGTAGCTAAAGCTCTGTTTATGGACAGTATCTTGGCCAAAAGTTTCACTTGTTGGCCCCAATTTTAATTTGGCAAATCGAGAGTGATGTCTCAGCTGTCTGGCCCTGTCTGCCATCCTCCCTCCCCCTGACTGAAGTTGCAGCTACAACTCCAGCCAAATTGAGCATCTTAATTAAATATGTTGACACCCGCTGCGCATTTTTCGTCTATTCCATTTTGGGGTCAGTGTAGTTAGACATCGGTTCATTGGACATATTTGGAGCTCATGTCAAATGATTACAATGATGATGATGGTGGTGATGATGATGATTAACAAGTGGCAGGGGGGCAAGGCAGTTTGGGTTACCACACAGTGTTTTTGAAGTGCTTAAAAGGCCGCTTTGTTTATTTATTGAATGCATTAGGAAACATGTGTAAAACATGTTAGGGGAGCGGGTAATGTAAATAGTTGAGGGTCGCCCCGTTGAGGTTGAGCTTATTAGTTGTCTTTGACCCTTATACTTTGTCTTACATTCCAACTATTGTTGATAAGCCACGAACAAGTGAGTTTTATACAGTCATTTGAAAAATATTGACGCATCATATTAGGAGTTATAGAACTTTGACCCCATGGACAATAGAAACAGCAGCAGACGATTTTCTGTTATAATCTTTAATTTTTTATATGAAACTTTGATGAGATATCTCAGAATAAACAGCTCGCAGGCCTGTTTTTAATTAAAATACTTTGAATACTTTGAAATAGTTGCAGCATTGTAAACATGTGTAAGCACATACAGACACACACTCAGACATGCACTTGACAAGTCTAACAACTGCAATATGAGACGACTAGAAAGACAAAGCCGCACCAGCTTTTCTGAGCCAGTAAAGTCGAGACTCAAGAGTCATGTAATGTGCTCTGAGAACGGGAAGAATAATTCATATTTTAATAATCATAAAAGCAGCTGCGCAACACACTATAAATGCAAATATCTCAAATTGCAAAGTAATGAATTCTTTTTCATTTTGTGTTTATTTTATTTACAAATGTTTTACGCTCAATTGGAGTCGGGAAACGTTATAAAACACATTAAAATACTTACGCTTAATCGATGCAAACCCTATAATAGAGTCATGAATTTATTCTTAAGCTTTTAAAATATAATTCAAGGAGTTAAATGTTGAATATAAAAGATTTAGAATAATAAAACCAAACTAAACACATACAATTTTAATGATAAATAAAACAAACTTTATTTATTTCTAACAAATTTAAGAGAGGTGGAATAACTGTTTACCAAGGAAATACAAAAATATGAGCTTAACCACGTATATACTCGTACATCGCTCAAAACCTTCATTAAATTCCCGAAAATAACATTCTCAACTTTGATTTATAATCTGTACAACAATCTGTTCCATCCACGAACCCTAAAAAACATCGTATGTTTGTTTGTTTCATTTGCACACCTTTGGCATGACTTCATCATTCAATTATGTTGAGCACGAGAAACATGCATATTATAAGGCGGTGCCATAAATGTACAAAACCAATACAACAACAACGTCACCAACAACAACAACGACATTAGCAATGCTCAAAAATCTCGCGCCAGATAAATAAGAATCTTGGAAGCTGAACAACTTCGCTTCAAGTGGCAAATTGAGAATTGAATGAGTATTTGAATAATTATAAGACTGTGCAAAATGGAAGTAAATAAATCTATATAATATACACTATCTATATAATACATAGTGTATATTATATAGTAAATATGTACATAAATCGTGCCTTAAACATTATTTATTGATGATGTTTCATGCAGTAGCTGTAAGTTCTGCTTTATTGTCACCGCCAGTATCCTCTGTCTGGACTTCAGAGAAGCTCTGATTAAGTATGTGTCATATATATGTATGTACCTGTGCTTTCAGCATATATATTTATTTTAGTGCTTCCTCTATTTAATTGTTCTATGCTGACTGTCTCGTACCCTCCTATTATACATTTATTGTTTTCGAAAGTAACGCTTCACGTGTTGAGCTCGCTCTGTTGTCACGGCTCAACTGTTAGGGGTCGGATTGTATACCCTGTATGTAGGCAAGTGCATGGTGTGGCTTGGTTATGGCAATAACTGTATGTTATGAATATATTTATATAAATAATTTATATAGGTTATGCCGGCAGGCCCCCAAGTGGGGGTCTCACATAGATCAGTATGATCCTTAGTGTAATAATTTATATAAATATCTAACTAGTATCTGTCTATCATATTTATAATGTAATTTATCTGTATTTTCTTATAGAATATCTTCTGGCTGTTTATATGAATATAAATAATTTTTATAAATCAAACTAAATTAGTATCTATCATCATATACAAGTATATAAATTATTTGATTTATTTAATTTTATAGGGTATCTCTTGAGTGCTTAACTCACTTCAAACATATCCATTTGCTACCTTCTGTGCCGAGTATTCTTTATTGTTAGTTTTCTGTGTTTTTATTCATTTGTTTCGACGCATGTAGCGTACCCCAGCGGAAGCTTTGCCTCTGAACTTTCGACCGATTCACGTTTTCTCTCTCTCTCTTTATATAGTGTGTGTTTGCGCTTTAATGTGCGCAACATTTACCTGATTTGTTTACCTGACTCATATCTAACTGTAAACATACGTATTTCATCCACTTGATACGTGCTTGAGAATCATTTATCGCTCATAAGTATGTTCATATATATCACACCTATATTATGTGTAGCTATATATATGCCTATATTGTGTATAATACATATATAATCTCAGTGTACAGTATATTTGCTAGTCATCTAACAGCTTGTACCTAACCAAGCCTCTCTCTCTCTCCCTTTTTCCAAACTCTTCTTTATCATTCTAGCTACACTGCCCTGGAAGGTATCAGCGCAGTCTCTCGATTTTGGTAAAGCAATTTTTTTGTATATCAAATGACCCGAAAAGAAATCCCCGTTTACCTTTAAGACATAACCTACACATCTTGTAAATAATGAACTGATTTCCTTCTGCTTTTATTGATTCTCAACACTTTGACTTTCACTCTCCATCAGCTCCTTAGAAATTCCATTCCATAAATGATTAATGCGCCCATGACATGCATATTTGACAGGCAATTTCACTGTTACCTGCTATGTTAATCTGTCAACTCATAACTCTTGCAGCACTTTCCATGCATTCCCAATCCTTTCCCCCGACTTTCCTTTCCATATGCGACGATGAAGATGCATCTTTATTCAAATTTATTAAGTCGCCCGCCTGCGAGAAATGCGTCGTTGTCGTTGTCGTGATAATGTTGACATTGAAAATGGTGTCTAGTAGTGGAACTTGTTTGGCTTTTCCACTTGATGAAGCAGCAGAAAAGTAGAAGAGGAAAGTGAACAGAACGGGAAAACTAACCAACCTAGCCATAACTGGCTAAATGTGCATATAAAAAACAGCAATTGCAATCGGTTTTATGGTTTATGTATTTTCTAATGGATCTGCTCTCATGGCCAGAGCTTCAGCTCCATCTATGCTCTATTTGGGCCACATTGGATGCAAGACCTTGGCAAAAAAAACAGTTGAAGCACAATTGATGCTATTAAATTAAATTGTTGATTATAATTTGTTATTGCTACTGTTGCTACTTCTATTTATTATTGTTGTTTTCGCTGCCCGGAATTGACACAATTGTCGGTTGCAAGCGGCATAACCAAAGTCGAAACAAAAATAAACAAATGAAAATTTCGCTTTTATGATTTTTGTATAGCGAAAAGTTTTTGCGCACAATGAGCGCGCGAAATTCTTCTGACACACACACAGATATAGGTATATATACAGATACAGATACAGATACATATAGAGATACGGATAAAGGCAGACAATATCATAGACACTCACGCATTCTCATGAATTAGTTTTGCTTGTATTTTGGGAATTTTTTGTTTGCAATTTTCACACAAAGAGAGATATTTTACCCTGTAGACAAGGAAATCAGAGGGGATAGGGTATAATATACTATTGGAAAGAGATTATTTTATTTTTGAAATTTATTAAAATGTAATTATATGTATTAAATATGAATTATAAATCATATAACATATATGTATTATATAATAATAGTATCATATAACTATCTTAGATTTATGTATAATAGTCTGCCCGCAAATAGTTGAGACTGGTGTCAGACAAGAGTGTCAAAAATAAAAAATGTATAGACTAATTTATTTAGTTAGTTCCAATTAGGAATACATATTTATATTTATCAAATAATCTTACAGCAAAACTGAGAAAAACTTGATAAAAAGGAAGCAAATAAAGTAATTTATAGTTTATATTAATTCAGCTAATTCCGAAGCTAATAATAGAGTATCTTGCCATGTTTCTTTTTGGTGTTTTGTACACATCACTTGACCCATAATAAAAACATTTCTGTGAATTCGACGCGATTTGCGAATTTATACAAATTAATGGCAACTTAATTTATGAGCTCGCCTTGGATTTTCTCCACTGATAAATAGCGAGAGAATTGAAGTGCGCGATAAACAAAGCAAAGCAAAGAAAAACAAACAAGCATCTTAAAGATACATGCATAGATTGTTTCTACTTTGCGAATTGCGAAAGGTGTCAAAAATACCCCAGATCGAATCGGCTGTAGATAATGTACGACTGTAAAGCTGTCGGTAAAGTTGTTGTAAAAGCGTAAAGCTGTAAGAGAGAGAGAAACTCAAGATCGCGACGATTGTTCGTTAGTTCGTTCATTCATTCGTGCAGGTGAAAGGTGCGAATACTGAAAGCACGACGAAGACGAAAACGATGAAGCTACTTGATGAAGGGCTACAGCAAGTTTCGCCAGACATAAAGGCGACTAACGATATCAATAAAAGATACTTTTAGCGAACTTATATTTATGCATTAGTGTTTGTTTAAAAAAGCATAAAAAACATTCTAATAAATTTAAAAGTCACTTGAGATTGTATCTTTAAAGTGAGAATGACATGCAAGTTTATTTATAATGCCAAAATAATATTGTACGTGATCTCATAGCCAACTTGAAGCCACTCTTATATATTTCGTAAAGTTACTCACATGTGGCACAGACTACTTTCTATAGGCCACTGTAAGAAGATGCTGTGATAAATGAGACAAGTGTTAAAGGTCGCTGACACATGTCAGATACCCTTTTTTACCCATTTACACAGAGAACAGAACAGAAGAGAACAGAATGCAAATCCACTCAAAAGAACAGAGAGATTCAAACTTTAAACAAAGCTCGTATTGTTCCAGTTTCAGTTCGAGTTGCCTCTTCATGCGGAAGCGAGTTTACTATTTGTTTTTTTAGGTTTAACTATGTTAAATGTGTCAACTCAAGAGGGGGGGGGAGAGAGAGACAACATGTTGTGCGGGGTACTCTGAATATTTGCCAACTAACTGCTAGTTGCAAAAGTAGCTCTGCTTATAGAGAAATCTATATAGCTTCTGTGCTAACAAGTTGCTCACACAATTTTGTACCAACCTCCTCTGCTGCCCGCCCAGTTTTGTGGAGATGTGAATGACATTTGTGTAAATATTATTGCCAATTGGGGGAAATGTTGCGCTTCATATGAGAAAAGTTGCATTTCAATTTTATGATACGACATTTTTTGCAATGCACAGCAGTTTACGATAGTCACAAATGATAAAAGTGGACGGCCATAAAGTGGGAAAGAGTAGGGAGAGTAGGAGGAGAGAGAGAGGTGATGAGAGAGGTAGAAAGATACAAAGTTAAATTGAAGTAAAGTTAGTATTGAGTAGAAAAGAGAGAGGAGGTTGCACATGACTAAAGTTTTGTTTGTTTATTATGCAATAGACCAAAGTGCAAATATACACAAACAACAACAACAACACTAGCAACAACAATGACAACAATTGTACAACTAACAGTAACAACAACAACAGCAAGAAGAAATGTCAACAGCAGCAAAAGTTGCAGACACCAATGCAAATAACAAAAGTCGTTTTAAGTGTGAAAATTGCAAAGAGAGGCGGCATAGAACATTGAATGCAAGCAAAAGAATGTGAGAGATGGGAAGAGAGATAGGTAGAGAGTGAGATGGTAAGATATAAATGAGTGCGTTGGCATCTAAATAGTTTTATGAATTGCTTTTTGAGCCAGGCACGCCTTTGTATGGTGGCAATTGTAAATGGAGATTTGCCAAATGCATTTACAGGCACTTGAGATAAGATTACAGTCTGAGATGAAATTACGATTGGATGCGCAGCTTAAGTGTGAAATGCAAATAGCTTCAATTTTTAATAGATCTAAGGATGCAGCTTTCTTTTAACGCCATCAATTAAATTTAGTTTTATGGCCTCACAAAACTTTATGGCGCTATAAACTTAAACTATGCACAGCTAGAATTTTGTACACTTCACTTAATCGATTATAAGTTCTATAATTAAAAAAAGCAGTATTTTAATGTTTAAATATTGCAGTTTAATAGGCTAATTTTATAAGTTTTACTACAGCACTTAAAAAGAGTTTAAATGCTTCCGGTGTTCTTCAATATTTATACACTTGCGGAGGGTATATTCAATTTGGACGCGCCTAAGGAGACATCTCCGATCCCATAACTTATATATATTATAAATCAGCATCACCAGGGAAGTCGATCTAGCCATATCTGTCTGTCGTCCGTCATAGTCTCTTAGTTTTAAAGTTATCTTGATGAAACTTGGCTCACATGCTACGTATTGCTGCACGCTGTAAATAGGCCAGAACAAGCCGGACAATACCATTAAATTCTGCACCATTATATATAAGTAGAATTGGAACAATCGGAGGAGATAGGAACCTGCAAGGGCATGCCGAAGTTAGTCTTTCTTCCTAATTTTCTATATGTATCTCCTACTGCATTTGCAGTTAATTGTTTTACCCCTCAAATATCCAAATCTCTGCCACTTATGTATCATTAACATTGTGGACCTTCTGTCGCACTACAATGAAGTTAGTTGGTCAGCTCAGTAGTCTAAGTTGTCAAGGTCATGTGGTACACTTTAGTTAAGTAGTCACTAAGTACTTCCCACCTCGGCAACTTTTGCTGCCACTCGAATAACGCGTTTTTGCCCTGCGGCAGTCGCTCAACTGCTTTTTTTTTGCTGACCAGCAACAACAGTAGCAATAACAATAATAATAACACCATAAAGTTGAGTCTCGGGGGTCAACCTTGGGGACAACTTCAAAGCATAAAACCCAACGGCAAAAGCAAGTGCAATAAAGCAAAAGAAAAATAGGACGACAGCAAAAAGTTCCCACGCGACAAAAGTGCAGAAGCTAATTATAACAACAAAAACAACAACCATTATGGCAGCCTGGTATAGTTTTTCAATTCTCGCAGAAGACGAGCGTAAAGTAAAGTAACAATAATGATAATTAAAAGCAGAGCTCGGCAAAGACAAGAAAAGTTAGTGAAGAAAGTAAAAGAAAAGCAAACAAAGTTGGACAAACATCTGCAGCAAGAATATTGTGAGCTGTCTTCTCGCTCTATCCAATCTACACAGTCTACATTGCTCTGCACGGTCTTCAGTCTTCGGTCTTAGCTGGTAATTGCTCCCATCTTCAATTAAATGGTCGTCACTTTGGGAAAGTTGACAGTTTCAGTGCAGTTGAAAAGTTATGAGTGTGTGTGTGTGTTTGTGTGTGTGCATACACATGTTTACACACATGTGCAGTGGTATGTAGCTTTAGCTACTTTCTAAAAAGTACTTAGCACTTTCAATTGTATAAACAACAGGAGTCTATATGGTTAAAACAATCAACTACAGCACAAGACAAGAACCTGTCAGCGCCTGTCGACCGACTAATTATGGCCAAGAGACCAAAAGCCGCTTTTCTCAAACGTATTAATTAGACAGCAGCAACAGCTGGCCAATACTAAAATGTCTTTTTTCATTCATTAATTGCTCAATTGTCGAAACAACAACGACAAGTTGAATAAACCTCTCAAGTCTCTCTCGAGTGTAGTCGCTCCCCTACAAGTTTGAACTTTTCCAAAACACACCCACCCATAAGCCACCGAACAACTGTCATTTCAAGTGGCTCAAAAACAAGTTTCAAGAACCTACTAAGCCTCTCTGAAGCAACCTCAAACTGATCTTTAAGTCCTCAACACTGTGCAACAAAACAAGCGATAAAAATCTTGTTTGCAATAAACATACGACAAATTTTGTTGGTACTTTCTTATCGATTTCTGTTGGCAATTAGCGAACTATAAAATACATTTTAAGATATAACCGAAGAAAAAGAAGAAACTAAGCAAAGCGGAATAGTTGAAGAGCTATAAAAATGGGAGAATAACTATCAAAATAGGAGATATATATTGTACAATATAATTTAGTAAACATTAATTGGATAAATATAAATATAAGACTATGTGAAATTAAATACTAAATAAGCACAAACAAGTAGGAAATGGAACATTATTTAAAGGCTATAAATATATTTAAATATAAAAATGTTAAAAGGGGAATTTATATTATATTATACAAGAAAAAGGGACTATGTAGATTACACTGTAAAATACTAAAAACAACAATATGTCCTTGTTGTTTTTAGTATTTAACAGCTGTAATCTACAAATAATGTTCCAGTTTTTCTTGTATAATATAATATAAATTCCCCTTTTAACATTTTAGAACATATTAAGATATTAATTTAATAACTGTTAAATCATTATAAATTCAAACTATAATACTTGGTATATTAAATGAGTATTTAACAATAAAATTCAGAGAAGAGCAAAATAAAAACAATAAATGAATAAATTATGAAATATACATATATAGATACATACATATTTGATTGGAGTGAGATGTACTGCAACCGTGTAGATCTATTGTACCCTCTGTTGGGCTTACAGCTTCGCCAAGGATAGTCAGAAATTTGCCTGGACTTTTCAAACTTATATCATTTATTTCGAGAAGGTGCTTGCCTAACAACACACTTCTTTTAAGACCCAATGCCGTAGATACTAATTCGCAGAATCTGCATTGCTCGCTATTCCTAGTTTGCTTAGGTGTGCTCTTAGCCTACAATGCCCTGGAAGTAACCCAGTAAAGATTTTCAAACGGTTCTTGCTCAGTTTTATAAACAGCTTAAACCTATTGATATATGTAGATAAAATATGAATAACTTTAAAATTCAATTAAAGAAAACATAACTATAAAAGAGAGAAATTGAATACTTATAAAACAGAAAGAAATAGAAAATTATTAAAGGAACTTAGTTAAATAACAATTACACTTTAATAAATGTAAAGATATAGTTGGAATGACTTTAAATTGAATCATAGCCATGAAATTAAATATGAAATAGCCATAAAACTGAGAGAAATGGGGCATTTTATGAGTTGAATAACAAAAATAACCGGGAGAAATGGATATGGAACTTATTGATATTATGTGACTGTAATATAAAACTATAATTATATTAATCACATGATTTATATTTCAAGTCACTTGCATAAATACTCTCTTTCCTTCACTCCACTTAGGGTATTTTTAGCCTCACCTCACTTCCACTTTCAATAAGATTTGCGTGCATGAAATTGATTAGCTACAGATACTTTTGTATCTTCTTCGCCGTGCTCCCTTTTTGGCAAATATGCAATACAAAATAATGAATTCATTTTTGAAGAATCACGTTCACAACTTACACTGCACAACATGCTTTAAGTTTCTGCTACTCGATTGCATTGCGCAATCGAATCGAAAGTCTTGCGGCACTTTTACCCACTTTATAACTAACTTATGCAATGTGCGATGCGATTAATGCATTATAATACTGTTGTAGTATGTGTGAGAGAGGTGTGTGTGTGTGCATATATATATATATATAATGCCTCAGTTATTGGCTTTATTTGAAATGATTTAAACGACTCGCAAAGCGAACAAAAAAGCATCTAATGAATGCTACAGCAACTGACTAAACTGTCGAACATGTCAGAGGTCTGCATTGAACGCCTAATGATGAACTTCCTCATTTGCCACACAATGGTAATTTGTATTAGCCCGGGATTTACAACAGACCCCGACCCAAGAGAGACGCGAGAGAGGTGAAATTTGCATGTTTGCCAATATCAAAGAAGATCACTTTGAAAAGAATTGCTGTGCAGCTTAGAAAGTTATTGTTATTGTTTCCAAGTCGAACAAAGTCGTATTATAAAACTAATGCGGAAGGTTTTTTGTGCTCGGACTTTGGTTATCATGTTTGGAATGCCAAATGTTGATTAGGTCGTCTCCAGTTCCAGTTTTGGATCATAAATCGCTGAATTGTCGTCAAATTTGTCGGGCTGCACTTGAAACTGCCCCAAGTTACGGCCCAGTTAACATGTTTTCAGTTACGTTAACATATTCATATGTATCTGTGTGTGTGTATGTCTCGTCTTGTCCAAAGTTTTTTGTTGGGTTCATTGAACCAACAACAACAGCAACTTCAACTCGCAACGCTGATGACCAAAACAATGTGCTGGGTTGAAGCCTTTAGCGCTGCGTCACTTGGGAAACCGGCCCCGTGCACAACTGATAAAACGAAACTTAATAAAAGTACAAAAATATCCACACCCAGCACACACACGACGACGACGACGGCGACGACGACATTGCTGTGCAAGGCGATTCCCCCTGCTCCTCTCTCCCTCTTGCATGGTCCGTTTCTTATCAACATTCTGCCCCCTTTTTTTTCAAGGCTCAAGTTCACATGCAAATTCTAAAGTCGTTCGCGGCGACATTTTTTACATGTACAAATTATAAAAAATGTATGCAAAAAGTTGAATAAAAAATGTGTCTGAGAACAGCTGCAAAAGGAAATGGCGTGACAGCAAAGCGCGTGCATAACTCTATGGAATTTGCAACGTATAATACGAAACTATAGTGCAGATTGAAATGTGTAGAAATATTTATACAGTGTATATATACATAGATATATAAAAATATGGTATGTGCCTGTGGATATTTCTAATCTGCTTTATTCAGTGACTCATTGAGAATCTGCGTTCTGCTTTTGCAATTTAAGATTTCAAGACTGGATTGAGTACTACAACAATATGCTTTATAATATTAGAAATATTTTAAAATACTATATGCATTTTCAACATTTTAGATGCTAATATCGTATGATATAGTAGGAGACAATATGCGAAACATAGTATATGCTTAAGAACTTATTCTTATATCTCAATAGTATAGAAATAATACCATAAAATATATATTTATTTATAGAAGATACAAGCTCAACAACATCTTCGTAACTGACTCGATATATTTCAAAGTTTCTCCGATACAAATAATTATTTATAACAATTTAAACTTTAGAACTTTATAGACAACATAGAATATTTATGTTAATGTAATACGTACAATTCTAACTGCATTATATTATACCAACAGATCTCTGCTTCTTTTGCACATACAAGTTGTATGCAAATCAAAAATATACATACAATATTCTAAATCCATCACAAAGTTTCTAGCCACTTTTTTAAACTGCTTCGAAATGCCATTAGAGAAATCCATTAAAACTATGGAAAACTGAACAGTAAAATAAAAGAAGCTCTTGAAAATTGTAGAATACTTGGTGGTTTTGCTTGTGGGTCACTTTGGCAATTGGAAATCGTGAATCAAAAAAAAATTTGAAATCTATTTGCAGCACTAAAAATCAAGTGAAGCAGAACCAGCAACCGAACTGGGATACCACAGTAAACGATAGTCATGACGGCATTTGCTGCGGCTTTCTTGCAATATCAGAAAAACAGAAAACAATTTGGTGGTTCAACTAGTGTGGGTCAAAAGTTCGACAGACACAACAAAAACGAAGAAATATCAAATGAAACTATGCATTGAGCAGGCTAAATTTAGTCAAAACTTTTCCACAGACTCATAATGCAAATCGCTTTCGATTGGGGAGTCTGAAGAGGAAGGGGGGATAAAAGAGCAGCCGAGGCAGACGACCACTTCAATGGTTTCCAATTCACTTCAAAGTGAAACAGAGAAAAATAAGCGATTTTCTCTCCCCTGCTCAAGAGATCTTTTTTTTATATGAAAAGGCGGCCTGCATTGTTGCAATTGAAATTGTTGTGGTGGAAGGAGAAGGTCTGCTGGTTTGACTTGACTGCAGGGGAGGTTCCACTGTGCTTAAGTGACATTCCCTCTAGACAGGGGCGGGGGCCAAAGGGGCAATCGACCAAAGGCATATCAAAATGAATCAAGCGGCCGCCTTGGCTGGCGTTGCACGGTCATTGCTATTGAATGTTAACCGTAGACGCAGCGACAAGTAGTAGCATGCCGCATGCCACATGCCACATGCCACTTGGCTGCGCACAGCGTCTTAAAACATCACGTTCCATGGTGGCGCCCAAACCAAACCAGCAACAGCAGCAGCAACAGCAGATGATAGCGACTGCGGTTGATTATGATGATGATGGTGATGATGCTCTGCTCTCTGCTCAGGTTTCACGCCTTGCTGGACTAGTTGAAGCTGATGCTGACGCTGCTGCTGCTGCTGTTGTTGTTGTGGTTGCGGCTTTGCCTGCGAAAATTTCTTATTTTCACAAGAAAATTTGCGTGTTGGGCTCGTCGGTTATTGAGATCGACTAATAGATAGCGTCGATAGTGACTGATTGACTTACAACCAGTTTCACTGCAATACCTGCTGGCATTTTAACAACGCCCAGCAAATGGCTCATGACGATACCCTGTAGAGTGAGCGAGCAATGATGGGTGTTATCGATTGAAAAGGGATTAGCATAGATGGTGTATACTGCATAACAAATGATGTGCATGTTTTAATTTTAATTTATTTAGTCAAACTATGGTCAGTCGACTGTTTAAAAGAAAAAAATTAATAAAGATAATTGTTTGTACATTTTAAATTAAAGATATAAAACTACGAATAATTTTAAAATAAATGTTAAACCTTGAATGAGAAAAAAGGAATTAATTGAAATGTATTGTATACACCTTTACCTTGGTAACAGTTTAAAACTATCTTGACAGACCCCACAAAATATATACTTATGTATATTCTTGTTCAGCATCCATAGCCGAGTCGATTAAGCTATAGCCGCCTAGCTCTTAGCTATTATAAATGATTTAGACACAGCAGATACCCTCCCTTTGCTTTTTTAAGTCAATTTATTAAGTAACCTTGAATTGTTTGTAGTGCATTTTATAGCTCATTATATCAGTTTATTCTTTCTTTACAAGGTACTCCTAGTAAAATTAACTTGGTAACAATATTTTTACAATGTCATAAATATATTGCTGGTGAGAGGAATAATTATACCATTATAAAAGTTGTTTTGCCTTTACAGGGTATTCTCTGCCACCCTTTTTCATTGCATTTTTGTCTAACATTCTTTTCAAGAACAGCTTTACATATGCCACATGTAGAATATATTTTTAATATGCCACAGTCTACTTTTTACAGAGTATCTCCCCTCACTAAATCTGTTGTTTAACTTGGTTTGATTTGGCAATTACTTTGCGTAATACGCGATGCACTTGTCGCCGGCGTCGGCTCAAAACTTCAACGGGTAGCAGAAGAGAGTGTGTTAGTGAGAGAGAGAGACAGACAAGAGAGAGAGAGAGAGAGAGACGCAGACTGAGTGGGAGGGAAAGAGGAAGCTCCCGAGGGGATTTAATTACGCAAGTGACGACGACGGCATTTGTAATTTGCATGCAATGCGTAAAGGATGGTGAAGAGAGAGAGAGAAAGACAGAGACTGACAGTGAGAAAGAGAGACGGAGAGAGCTGAGTGAGCCTACGAACCGTTGAATGATTTCCACATGTGACGAGCGACAAGTGCATTGACATGCAATTGCAGGTCTCCATAGGGTAGGGATGAAAGGGGACAGGTTGGGCTGCCTATTGTGGGCAAACCAATGGCAAAAGATTGCCAAATCTATAGAAACGCACGATATGGAAAGTTTATTATCTACTGCCATATAACATGAACTATAAACAATATAATGTATACCATATACCATACACTATATACCATACACCGTATACCATACACCATATGCAAATTCTCTAAATTTATGCAAGTCTCTCTCGACCCGATGCCGGCTTCTGTTTTGCGTTTCACGTTACCGATTAGATTAATTATAAAAACATACAGATTTCACTCTCAAATCAAATAAACTTATGCTGTAAATAAAACTTACAAATCTTAACAAATTTATGATATTGATACGAAAAGAGAAAATTGCATTTGTAATCTTAATTATATTAAGCAAAACAAGAATAAGTGATAAAAGATACGCTCTAGAGCGAGCGAGGAATCATGTGTTGAGTATTATTGATTAATTTATACCCTTTATATATCTCTTCTCTTCTCTTTTTTTATCTGAGAAGAGAAGATCAAATTTAATGTGAAATCTTAATTTTATAAAACAAAGTTTTGCTGTATTAAAAATAGAGTCAGAGATTAAAGATACCTGAGGGTTGATCTGTTGAGTGTAATCGATTAGGGTGCATCAATTTATACCCTTTATCTACTTATTCTGTTCAACTCTTAAAAGTGATAGAGCCGTTTCTCTTTCTCTTTACACGCAAAAATGTTAGCTACTATGACAGTTAAAGATACCAGATAAACGTAAAACATTCTACTTTTCGTAAATAAATATAAAGTAATATACAATTAGAATAACTATAGATAGATTATTAATAGAAATGTTTTTAGTCCAGTTTTCCCGGGTATTTGATCAGTTTTCTGTTTCTTTACTATGTTAAGTAGCATTAGGTCAATCACAGCTTTCTGATACGTACATAACATTTCAAAGAAATTGTCATAAAATGCACGTCTTTAAGCAATCATATAAAAAGTATACCTAATATTCTTTTCCTTCCTGCCTGCTGACCTAAGTCAAATGGTTTTTTTTATAACCCAACCCGTTGTTTAACCTTCGACATTCGTTTGCTTATTGCGACACATCTACGCAGTTATCACACGATGCTCCCCTTACGTAGGACAGACAGAACTCGAACCAAGCCCAAGCTCAGGTTTCACATCGAATGACAACAGACAAGGCACAAGACGCGAGTGACACCGACCGGAAATGGCACTTTAACCTTTTGCGCCGTTTGGCGCCATGTCGCATAAAGGGTTGGGTCAATTAGTGCGCCCACCTGCCCCACCAGAAGAACTTAAAGGTGTGTCCACACAACAGGCGCCTCCACATTGTGCACTCAAAATGGCCAAAAAATCAAATTCAATATACAAAATATTCGCCTAAATTGTGACTGTGGGGCGTTGCAAAATGCCAAATGATTAAACAAATCAATTTGTTTATGCCACGAGTTTTGTTTGTGGCCCACGCCACAATGAAGATGAAGGCATGGAACATATCATTACAACGGAGAGAGGCCGCCACCACCAACGATGTCGATATCCGCTGTGTAATGCGGTCAAGGTCTAAACGGATGCACAAGAATAGCAATGGATGAGTAGGGACTGATGGGGGGGGGTGTAGGCACTCTTAAAGTAGCCATAAATATATAGCGTGGCTAGATTCAATAAATTCTTGTGCCCCACTGCAGGCAGTACCCCAAAAGAAGAACCACTGCAGATGGGGTTTCTACTTCTGTATACACCCTCTCATTCTGTTTCTCTAGCTGCCTCTGGTGGTTTAATTGTTGGACATGGGAGTGTCCACAAATAGACACGCTTTGCTTTTACAAGTGGCAAACATAAATTAGCAAAAATCTCCAAAACCAAAATGTCATCTGCATCTCTCTCTTTTCTTTCTACTTACAGAGCAAGCCCCCTCGTTGTGGAGCCCATCGACTTTGAAGCCTTTATAGCCAAAAATAAAACACTAATACAAAATGATCCCCAGCGGGAGTTGCTTATCTACCCGGCAGACGATGTTTCGGTAAGTTTACGAACAGTTAAACATATAAAAGATATTAGATTGAATTTGTTTTCGACTCCATTGGAATTTTAATGTTCTCGAAATTGTGCTAAGAAAATGATTTCTTGGAAAAGTCTAAAAGTCGGAAGCTCTATGAAAATATATGTTATACGATATAGAAACTAGTATAAATATACGGTGTATTGGTTTTTATTCAAATCCAACGTAAGCTAATCATAGTGATTACTTACTTGTATTCGCGCTACCCTTAGGGTAGTTGGAATATTAAAACTTAAACAAAGTTATACTCGTATAACAGTTATAAAATCTCATAAACTTATATGTTCTTGATCTGCATCTATAGTTAAAGCGAAATAAATGTCTGTCTGTCCTTATGAACACCTAGATCTCAGAGACTATAAGAGCTAGTATTACTAAATTTGTAAAAAATATGTCTTATTATTGTGCGCAAAATAAATTTGTTTCAAAGTTTGTCCACGCCTCTTTCCGCCCACCTCAATCGAATAAAATCCATTAACACGCATAATTTTAATTTATGTAGAACACTCATTTTTGGTGTGTATAACAACTATCATTATTCAAATGATTACTAATTTCTTGTTTGCAATTTAAAAGTAAATAAAGAAGTTATTTCAGGTCGAGCACACTTAATTGTTAATGATTCACAAATAGATCTTAGAATAGTTGTTTCAGTAAAAGTAGTTAATCTTTTGCACACCAAAAACTCAATTGAAATGTATATAGTATATATTGTATACTAAACTGTACTATATAGTATAATAATAAAAGAAATATACAATTATAAAGTAATCTTATAATTTGTAAATTCCGCCCATAACTCATCGATTTCCTTTCCCCCCGTTCACAGGAGATCATCATGCCGCGTAAGCAGCGCACCACAGCAAAGTCTGTGGCAGATCGCTTTGAGCCTGCAAATGAATCGATTGTGTGTCCACTGCATGGCAACGTTGTGCTCGGTAG
This sequence comes from Zaprionus nigranus, assembly GCA_018903425.1. Lineage (NCBI taxonomy): Eukaryota > Metazoa > Arthropoda > Insecta > Diptera > Drosophilidae > Zaprionus > Zaprionus nigranus. Next base: position 1,354,217 of record JAEIGD010000025.1, read on the forward strand.
TAGTAGTAGCAATGGACACAGCCAGGTGAGTCGCCAAGGGAGCATGCAATCCAATGGCAGCCTGCAGAATGGACATAGTAGCAACAACAGTTTGGCCAATGGAAATGGACAACTCTCGCGAAAGAGTTCACAGTGTTCGAATGGCTCAGCAAGTCGGAAAATGTCACAGGAATCTTCATATGAATCGGCATTATCCTCAAGCACACTACGTTCCCATCTGGCACAGCCCGAGGAGGTGGATGAGTATGCGGAGGAGGATGAGGAAGATGCAAGAGCTGGAGAAGATTTGACAGATGTAGCAATCGGAACTGGTTCACGTGCCGAGTGCACACGCTTCACTCGACAAGCTTTGTACACGTACCGTGCCAAGAATCATCTCATCCACTACAAGTACAGTGCATATGGAGGAAACTGTCACGATTTGCCCAGGTAGGAGAAGTGAATAAATGAATTGGGATTACAACAAACTAATCTATTTTCCCACTGCAGTGTCTCACCAGCTGAGGAGCTGCTCGAGGAGGTCTATGAAATCGATGCGGATCAGGATCGCATCGACGAGCAAATGACACGTTCGCAGGCGGATACCATAACCAAACAGGGCTATCTACTCAAGGGACCCGACTCGGCATCGGATCGCATGTTCGCCAACATTGGCAACAAATCCTTTAAGCGCCGCTATTGCTATCTGCGCCAGGAGATCGACGGCACCTACATGCTGGAGCTGCACAAGGATGAGAAACAGGGCGAGGCGAAGGCCACCATTGTCATGGACTTTTGCACGGAGGTGGTGCAGGTTGGTGAAGACTTTACTTTACTTGACTTTAGAACCTCAACTAAGCCAAAGTTCTTCATTTTCAGAATCCCAAACGTGGTCGCTTCTGCTTCGAGTTGCGCATGACTGCGGGTCACAAATCCTTCACACTGGCCGCTGAGAATGAGCAGGACTTCAAGGATTGGCTGAGTAAACTCTCCTCAGTGCTGGCACAGAACAAGGCGCAGGAGGAGAAGCGGAATGCATCGTTGGAGCGACAACAACCGGCAACACCTTCGCCGCAGCTGCAACCCTCCTGCCATGGATCCTCCCACGTTCGGCACTCTCAAGGGACTGGATCAGTCACTGCATCCCCAGTTGATGAAGTATGGCCGGGAGACAGATCACTCCATAGCGCAGGCACGCCGTGAGCAGCGTCGTCGACTCTTTGCCTGCTATCAAAGTGTGGGCAAGGCCGTTGCCGGTGACAATGTGGAACAGTATCGCGAGCACTTTGGCACACGTGTCCTACTGAGCTGCCACAGCCTACGCTTTCGTTTACAGTGTCAGCCACCGGATTTACCCGATGGCATTGGGGATCAGCAACTGTGCCAGGTGGAACCCTACATAACCAGCCTGGCTTTGTACGATGCCAAGGCAGGTCGCAAGCTCAGCGAGAGTTTCTACTTCAACATCAATGATCCGCTGGCAGCTCAACTGTTGCCCAACACGCCTGTGCCGGCTTCTGTGGCAGGTTGCGGTGTGCCACGACGCTCGGAGAGTGATGAACGCAATGCAGCGCAGGCTCCGCACTCTCTATTTGATGGCGTCTCTGCGGACTTGCTGCGCTGTCCACGACAACAGTTCCAACAACTGCGACAGTGCCTGCTGTCAGTGAGTGCACCCCATGCGGACATCTATCTGGTGCTGCGCATTGAGAAGGTGCTGCAGTGCAGCATTGCACAGGCTGCCGAGCCGTACTTGAAGGCGGCACGTGATGCCAAGCTCGGGCAGAAGGTATATAAGGCCGCAAAGAGTTGTGCTCAGCACATTGGACACTATCGCCAGCCATTTGGCTGGGCTGCTCGGTCACTGTTCAAGGCCTACAGTCATGAATTGGATGTGGAACCCCAAAGGGAATTCGAATTCAACACAATCTATCGCCAGGAGCTGCCCAAGTTGCGTGACGAGGAGTTGCTTAAGCTGCTGGCCGACTATCGCAAACCGGAAAAGCTAAGCAAGTTGACCATCATTCCAGGCTACATGCGGCTGCAGTTGCAACTGTTGGATCAGACGCCACCGTGTGGTCTCAGCAAATCCCTTGCACCATTGCCCACTTTCAGTGCCTCGGCCAAGCAAGCGCTGACACTGGAACTAAACGAATTCCAGAGCCAAGCCGAACGTGATGCGTATCCCTATACGAATTTCTGCAATCATCTCTATGTGTATCCACTGTGCCTGCAATTCGATAGCCAAAAGATCTTCTCACGCGCCAGGAACATCACGGTCGTTGTGGAGCTACGCGATGGCGATGGCGAGTACAGTAAACCACTCAAGGTAGCAGCCCAGCACCTTATTCCATGTTGTCTCACGTACTTCATTGTATATTTCTGCTGTTACTTTAGTGCATCTATGGACGACCTGGACAGGATTTGCTGGTCTCACAGATCGCCTGCCCCGTGCTGCATCACAATGTGACGCCCACTTGGTATGAGGAGATCAAGCTGCGTCTGCCACTGGGTCTATTCCCCGAGCATCATTTGCTCTTCTCCTTCTACCATGTCTCGTGTAATCTGAGCAAGAAACGTGATGCACACGCTGCCTTCGAGACGGCCATTGGTTATGCCTGGCTGCCGTTGCTGCAGAAGAATCGCATCAACCTAGAGGAGCAGCTGCTGCCTGTGGCAGCCACCTTGCCCGTGGGCTATCTCTCCATACAGCCACTGGGATGGGGCAAAGGGGTAAGTTGATGTTGTTGCCGTCGCTGCTGCTGCTGCTGATGTTGCCGGTTCATCTTCGACTCATGCATTGTTTTTACTTCCTTCATGATTCACCCTGCTTGCCTAACCGATATACCCGCTTTCTATGTTCTTTTTCACCTCCACCAACCACCTGCATCCACCCGCAACCAACCCGCACACCTCGCGCACCCCTGGCCGCCTTCAAAACCCTTTCAATTTCTCAGCAGAACTGCGGCCCGGACATTCAGTGGATAGACAATCAGCGTCCGCTCTACAGCGTCAATCTACGTCTGGACTCGACGGTCCTCACAGCTGATCAGCATTTGCACAATTTCTTTGCACACTGCGAACGTCTGCTAGAGGGTGGCAAGACAGGAGCATTGCCAGCGGAGACGGAGACCTGCAAGATACTGAAGGCGACACATGCCATCGATATGAGATCGCTAATCAATTATCTTCCCACGCTGCTCAACGAGCTCTTCACACTGCTGGTGCACACACAGTCTGAGGAAATTGGATTGAATGTAATTCGTCTATTGACAAACATCATTCATTTGATCAGTGATCAAGCCAAGCGAACGGAACTCTTGTCGGCCTATGTTAAGTACGTGTTCCATGCACCCTACTATAGCCAACAGACTGCCAGGCTGCGCACTGTGCATGGAGAACTGTGCCGCCATCTGCCCTACCTGCTCAATCCGAGCAATACGGACTTTCTGATCGTCAACAAGTTCATGCGTTACTCATCGATCTTCTTCGATCTCATTGTGAAGAGCATGGCACAACATCTGCTGGCCACAGGAAGGATACGTATGCTGCGCAACGAACGTTTCCCCAAGGAATATGCAGATCGTGTCGAGCAATTAATAAAGGTCCTGGTGCCGTACATAATCAAACGCTATGAGGATCTTGGCGAGGAGACGCAACAATTGAATCGTTCCCTGGCTCGTTTTGTGCGTCAATGTCTGAGCTACATGGATCGTGCATTTGTCTTTCGGCTGATTCGTTTCTACATGGAACAGTTTGCACCGGGCAATCCACGTGTGCTGCATGAATATAAGTTCAACTTTCTGCAAGAGATTTGCCAGCACGAGCATTATGTTCCATTGAATCTGCCGTTTGTTCTGAATCCCAAGAATCGTCCGCCAGAGTTGCTGCATCATTTTACACTCTCTGAGCAGTTCTGTCGCCAGCATTTCCTCTGCGGTCTGCTGCAGCAGGAGCTGAAGAGCAGCCTCAACGAGGTGGGACATGTACGTCGTCATGCGTTGGCCATATTCAAGGATCTGCTGGCCAAGCACGAGCTGGATGCACGTTATCAGCAGCGTGGTCAACTCTCTCGCATTGCCTTGCTCTATGTACCCTGGTTGGGCATTGTTATGGACAATCTGCAGCGCATCGATGATCTGTCGGAGTCGGGCAACTGCACGCCCAATGGACATGTCTATGCGGATTCCGCATCCTACACCAAGCGACTGAGCTGCTCCAGCAGTTATGTCTTCAGCAAGGACTCCTCTACCTTTGGCTCGTTGACCTCTACGCCCCGTTCGAAGAATCGTCTCACACTGCATATGGATCAACCCATCAGTCCCTGCCGCACCTCCATGCACATCAAGGAGCAAAACTATCTGGCTGCCATTGCAGGCTCTGCCGTTGGCAATGGCGTCTCCAATCTCTCACTGAATTCCAATACCGACTCGGGGGTAAGTAAACCACGCCACTAACTAATGATCACTGACTAAGGAGGCTCTTTTTCCCTTCTAGCACTCCCAAGACACCACCACAATAGGCGCCTACACCAATGGGGAAACGGATGTGGCCCTGCGCAATGGGCATAATCGTTCTGTGAGCGTTACACACGGTCAGATGCTATCGAGATGCGACAAGTTCAGTGCAGCGGAGAGCAAGGATCTGTTGCTGGGTTTCCTGTTCATTGTGAAGCATTTATCGCAGGATCAAATGATTGGCTGGTGGCAGAACTGTACCGAGACGGAGACACTGCATTTCCTATCCATTTTGGATCTTTGTCTGCTGCAGTTTCGTTATGTGGGCAAGAAGAATGTGCAGCTGCCCAGCGATGCACGTGTGGTGCGACCCACCAAGGCGCACACGCTACCCGCACGTAGCACACCACCTGTGCTGGAGAATGGCAATCAGGAGACGGGCACAGGTGGCACTGGTACACTCACCCAGACACGAGAGCATCTGCTGGAGGATATGAATATGTCGGCCAAGTCACAGCAGGCACTGTACGAATCAAATCTGGCCACCGAAGTGGGCATGATCATATTGGACTGCCTGGGTCTCTATGTGCTGCAATTCCGTCAGCTGCTGGCCGACAGCCTGGTGCTGCCCAAGCTGGCACGGGTCTATTTGCGCTTCCTGCAGCTGGGACAGTCGGAGCGGCTGTCGAAGCATGTGTTTGCCGCTCTGCGCGCCTTCATCAACAACTACTCGATGGCTCTGTTCAAGGGCAATGCCATGCTCTGCGGCCAGATGGTCTATGAGCTGCTCAAGGCCTGCGACAGTCGCTTGGTGGACATACGTCATGAATCCTGTGCTGTGCTCTATTTACTGATGCGCAGCAACTTCGAGTTCAGTGGACGCAAGGCATTGACACGTGTCCATCTGCAGGTTATCATCTCGGTGTCGCAGATGATTGGCAATGTGATTGGACTAAACAATGCACGATTCCAGGAGAGCTTGTCGATCATCAATAGTTATGCGAACAGCGACAAGGCCATGAAGGGCACTGGCTTCCCACTGGAGGTGAAGGATCTTACACGACGCGTGCGCACGGTGCTCATGGCCACAGCTCAAATGCAGGCACATCATATGGATCCGGAACGTTTGTTGGAGTTGCAGTATTCGCTGGCCAATTCGTATGCATCGACACCGGAGCTGCGTCACACCTGGCTGGTGACCATGGCCAGGAATCACGAGCAGAATGGGAATCTCTCGGAGGCTGCGTGCTGTCATCTGCACATTGCTGCCCTGATGTGCGAGTATCTGCGTCTGCGTGGCGGCTGCACTCTCAACTGGTCATCGACAGCCTTTCGTAAGATATCACGCAATATACCCTTGGATGAGCAGGGTCTCAAGCTGGATGCTGGTGCTCAGGATTCGCAATACACTGAGCATATGTTGCTCGAACAGCTCAAGCAATGTGCGGACTTTCTTGATCGTGCGGAACGTTTCGAGTGCCTCGGTGAGCTCTATAAACTGATCTTGCCCATCTATGAGCGAGAGCGCAGCTTCATCGAGCTGGCCCAGTGCTATGAGCATCTTACTCAGGCCTACAACAAGGTAGTCGAGGTGAATCGCTCTGGCAAGCGCATGTTGGGTCGTTTCTATCGTGTAGTCTTCTATGGCATGGTAAATTGAAGGCTGGCCTGTGTTGAAACCTACCTATAAATATATTTTCGTTCCATGCTCTGTTTGCAGATGTACTTCGAAGAGGATCACGCCATCGAGTATGTGTACAAGGAGCCCAAGCTGACCTCACTCAGTGAGATATCGGAGCGTCTGGCTAAGCAGTATAAGGAAAAGTTTGGCGCCGATGTAGTCAAACTCATTATGGATTCATCGCCGGTAAGTGAAGAAATTTCAACTGACTCTATTTAAAGTTCTATAGCAAGACAAAAATGAATATAGCGAAGAGTGGGAAATCTAGTTTTATATACCCGATAATAGAGAATAATGAGGATGTTATAATCGTTTGCCAATTGAAAACGTATGTAACAGGCAGAAGATGGCATGAGAGATCGCAAAGAGTATATATATTCGTGATCAAAATCAATAGCGGAGTCAATATAGCCATATTCGTCTATATGAACACCTATATTTCAGAGACTATAAGAGCTAGGACTATTAAATTTGTTTACAATATGTCTTAATATTACATGCAGATCAAGTTATGTTTAAACTTCGCCCGTGCACCCTTCTATATCGATAAAAACCGAATAAATTGCGTAGTTTTATTGCTAAAACGTAAATTTTTGGTAAGCACTATAACTCATGCCGTCCAAATGATATCTGAAAATTGCAAAAGGTTGCAAAAGGATAATTAACATAGAAGTTATTCAGGAAATGGTTAAAAAAGCGTACTGATTTCAGAGGTGCCACCTGCAAGTATGCAAGAGTGTTCGAATAATTAAGAAATATGGGGCGGATGCTCAAAAAGGAAATACTAACTTTGGACAAATGTATGTAACAGGCAGAAGGAGGCACGGCAGACAAAGTACATATATTCTTGCTCAGTATCATTACCCGACTGTGGTTTTGACTTGAACATACACTAAGCTGAATGAAATATCTACGTATTCTACAAATTAAAAACCGATCGGACAATAAACACTGAAGTTATTTAAGAATGTATGTATGAGCATTAAACCAAGTGCCTGTGTTAGATAACAAGGCAGGCGAGCGCGAAGCCCAAGCGCTATCTGTCGAGAATAATTTGGAATTAAACTACACCGGCACATAGGTCTTAAAAATGTTCTTATTTTATATTATCCAACTTTTATTTGCTCAAAAATTCTAGCAAGACGGATGTTCTAAACAAAATATATAGATATGAATGTCGTAAACTATCTAATGATCTTATCTAGTCGATTGTTTTTGTTTTTGAAATGATATGAACTGATATTAGTTAGCTACATTTCTGAACTGGTCTCACTTGAATAGGTACTCATTGAACTGGATGTCGTGGTCCTCGCCACGCATCAGACTCAGGCGCTGAAAGAGGGGAAGGAAAGAGATCTTGGGTTTATCTGTCTGTCTTCAAACTCTGTCTAACTCTGAACTTACACGCTTCACTTCCGATTGTCGCATTTGCGAGGCATGAGTGCTACGAGGTGCATGTAATCGGTGGGGTATACTCTGCTTGGAGTTAACCAGCGGCGATGCTGGAATAGAAGAGGCTCCACTGCTCCGACCTAGAATGTTTTTCTTAGGTAACTTAGTGCTGTATGTGGGGGAAGGGGAGTAATGAGAGGAATTTGCTGAACAGGGGGTTAGACATTGAAGACTCACACTTGGGCCAACTCGGAGTGAGGCTTGATCACTTTACAATTAGCTGCTGCTTCCACTAACTGAGATCTGGTCAACTCAGTCAAGTGAGTTCGGGTCTGAGCAGACTTCGCCTGACCTTCACGCTGGTGTGACTTGGTGCGATGATTGGACAGATAGAGAGAATCCCCAGTGGTCTTGGTCACAGCACCAACGGCTGTCGATCGTCCTTGCAGATTGTGGCGCCAACGTTCCTTGTCCTTGTGCAAAGCCGCCTTACGACCTGCAACCTGCAGACTGTTACACTTCATCTGATTGACCCTAAAGAGTTTCGGATACGACGAGTTCATGTTTGCTTTGCTCTTCGACATATTTGACGAACTGGGAGGCAAACTCAAATGGAATTCTTCGCTAGCTGGTGGCAGCACCTGCTGACGTCGCTCCCTTGGGGAATCGATCAGCTTATTCGCATGCACAGCCGATCCGCCGGCATTGGCATAATAGATCTTCATAGTCTCGAAATCTGTGGTGAATGAATCCCAATCGTAATGTGATGAATCATCGTCGTCTGTGTTGAAATCCTTAATGCTCTTATCCTCATCACTAGATTGGTTCTCATCATCCAGTTTGGTATTCGTATTCAATTTGGGAAACTGGTTCGGTTTAGGGTTTTTGCTTTGCAACTGGTTAATCTGGAACTCAGCAGCACCGCCTCCTCCTCCTGCTCCGGCTCCTGCTCCGTGTACACAACAACCAAAGTACTTAAGCTGTTTATCTTGTGTGACTAGGCCGAGCTTGTCGCATAGCTCCTTGAATGCGTCCTGATAACACCTGCCCCCATTGTCAGTAGTTAATTTCTCAAATGCCTTAATATCCTCGATCTGTTGCTCAATCTCGAGCTCGGTGTAACTCTTCTCCTTGGGCACCGTCACCGGCACAGGCACCGGAGCCGGTATACACCGTGAACATGTCGATGGTTTCTCCATCTTCAATTCGCTTTGGCTTTGTGCGATTATCTCGGACATGCGAGACAAGAAGGGCATGATCAATGCTTGTCCCTTTGTCGGCTTCTGTCCCACCTCGAGACGCACTGCGGCCGCCTGACAGGCATCCGCGTCCAGCTTTTGTTTGCCCACGGCGGTAATTGCCTTTGTTGTATCCGGCATCATGAATTGCACCGATACGCCCTGGCCATTGGCGGCCAGGCTGAATTGTATCTGTGCCAGTGGCAGGTTCTCATTATTACCCATTTGCTTCAACAGATTGAACATTTGCCGCTGAATGTGACGAATCTGTGCCTCGGTACGTTTCTGGGGCACGATGGCTTCTCCGACAAGCTCTTCTTGATTCACCAAAGTTGTCGATGATTCAGTTTTCTGTTCCATCTGCAACTGCAGCGATGATTCCAACTTATTGCTGCATGGAGGGGAACTACTATCCATGCTTTCGCTGCCGCATCTCATGGACGATGGTATAAACTCGGGTGCATTTGGATTAAGCCAAGATTGGCATAACCTCTTGCTCTTTCCACTGTTTATGCCCTGCGGGTTAGGCAGTGGCTGCTGCTGCTGGTCTTTATCGTGATTATTCATGTGAACCCACTGCCTAAACTGATAACTGACTAAAACTATATGAATTAAATAAATAATAATAATTTAGTGTTTATTTTCCACTCCGTTTCTGCTTACAAATAATTTACGACTTGTAAAGCGTTGTTTCAAATAACTTATTTGAGTTACGTTTTCAACGGTTGTTATGTGATTTTGTTTTCCCAAGCTTTCAATTGTCCTCAGAGAGATAGGGCTGGGACATATGTTGCTGCGATTCGAACTGTCGAACTGCAGTTGCCATCTTCTGATTACAGCCGTGTCGCAGTCTTTCGTTTTCAGCACTTTATCATTTTATATTTCTCTGATCAGAACTTGGTACGTATAGTTGCCGTAGGTAGCCCTTCTGGTTTGCTACTCTTGTCCTCATTTTGTACAATACTAACCGCTTTTTTTCTGCTGCTCTCTTTCTTCACATGCAGGTAAAAGTTGACGAATTGGACGCCAAACTGGCCTACATACAAGTAACCCATGTGAGACCGTTCTTCAGCAAAGACGAGCTCGATCAGCGTCTCAATGAGTTCGAGCAGAATCACGATGTGGACACCTTCATGTACGAGACACCGTTCACCAAGTCGGGTGCTGCACGTGGCAGTGTTGAGGATCAATGGAAACGCAAGACGGTCATTAAAAGTGAGTACAGTATAGAGTTTAACAACTGATGGCTTATACATATACTCTCATTCATCCAATTTGTAGCACAATATTCGTTCCCGTATGTGCTAAAGCGCATAGCCGTCAAATCCCGTGAGATCATCGAGCTGAGCCCCATTGAGGTGGCCATCGATGAGATGCAATCAAAGGTTTCAGAGCTAGAGGAGATCATTCTGCCGCCTGCCGATGTGAAGAAGCTGCAACTGCGTCTGCAGGGCAGCGTTGCTGTCACAGTCAATGCTGGTCCATTGGCCTACGCACATGCCTTCCTTGATGCCAAGGTTATTAATAACTTCGCCGTGGATCGTGTCGAGGATCTGAAAGATGTGTTTCGGTAAAATTGCCCCCACTTTATTAGCCAATTAACAAGACAAGAATTACAATTTCGAATCTCTCTCCTTCTTCTAACAGGGACTTCATTTGTGTCTGTCACAAGGCGTTGTTTGTGAACGAACGCATGATTAGTGCCGATCAGAAGGAATATCATTTGGTTTTAAAGGAGAACTATGAAAAACTGTGCCAGGCACTTAGTGAGTTACTACAAGACGAATCGTTCCAGCCGCTTAGCGACGATGCCGATGCTGCAGCCCAGCGCAATAGCATGGCTTTATTCAATGCGATCAGTGGGGCCTCACATAACTCAAGTACTGCTTAAGTTCAACAACAGTTAAACAAGTTACCAATACCACAACCAATACCAATACACACACACAGTTACACGCACAGCTACTAAAATAATGGTTATTACAAAATACTCGTTTAACAAGCAACAAGTAGAAGCCTAATTCCAGTAGCCATTAAACATGTATTTGGTGTTCCTCTTTTGTTTGATCTATGATTCCTGGTATATCGTATAATTGATGGTCTCAGATCGCAGATCGCAGATCTATGATGTTTGATGTTTGTCGTTGTCGTTGTCGTTGTCATTGTAAAGGTAAACTAAGAATTTCGTCCCGTCCCGTGTCGTGCCTCGGTTTGTGTGTATCTCATCTAACAGGCTAAAAACGTGCATTCATTGTGACTAACTAACCAAGGTAGATTGGCCCAAAACTAACCTGAAAGCAATTACTAATCAACTCCACAATCAATAGTGTACTAACTGTGCTTACACCTCCCCGCCCTTAGAACAAAGTGAAAAACTTAACTAGCAAAATGCATTAATTACATTTTAATTAAATCACATCTTTTTAATTTCCGTTTTAGGTTTTGGTTTTGCCGTTTATTAAAGCCCAAATGCATACCAGCAAATCAATCAATCCCCACAAAATCACAAACAACACACATACTATATTATTGTATACTATATAAGGCATATACTCTTATATTCTACACGCACACATGACCAGTTGCGCAATATCCAGTACACTCGAAAACTAAACTTGTTAATAATTTATAAAACCCCTTAAAAACGAACTTTAATTGTTGTTAAACACGATACCTAGATTTAATGTCAAATTTGTATATAGACAAACTTAAAAATATGATTGTAAATTGTTTATTGATTTTTGCTCCTATTTATTATTGCGATTATATTTCCAGTGTGAAGCATGCCTAGAAACTGATATAGATCGAAAATATAAATATATTATAATTATTATTATATTTAAATAACTTTAAAAACGAGCTCCCAAGTAACGATAAAATCTGCTAACTTTGTGTCTTCTTCTTCTGCGAATTATTGTATTAACTATTTTACCATATATAATTATTGTATTGTACACCTAACTGAATTAGACATAGGTTCCAGAAGCAACAGAACTTACCAAAGTATTGAACAACTATGATAAACTACAACATATATGAATATATATTTACATGCATTTTCTAGTGAAATCCGTATCGAAATCGAAATAAAAATATATGTTAAAAGAAAAAGGAGACGAGATGGTATATCATTTTTTTTGTATTTTTTTTTTTTGGCAGGAGCTAACACGCCTGCATTCTCATTAGAGTTGCCACAATTGCATACATTGGCTACTCCGTGTCGGGTAATTCTAAATATGGCTATGAGAACAATAATGCCATTAGATTGAGTTAAGGACTGTTGTCAAGAGCAAGCGATGATGATGATTCGGCATTGATTTATGTACATGAACACAAATCCTGTTTCCTTAATATTGGTGTTGCTATTATAATACGTACCAAATTTATTTTAGAGAAAACAACTTGAAAACTATGTCATTGTGATTTTACGAGTTATAAGTTTCTTAGCTCCTTACCATATGTAATTTACGATTGAAACGTGTAAATAAAACCAAATATATTAGTTATCTTTCGCTACTGTCAAACGCTGTAAGAGTAGCATTAGTAGGATTTCCTTATAGAGTACATAATGTGGCATAAAGTATTATAGATCTACCTTTTTTACTTCTGACAGACGCATCTGTGATGTGTTCGTGCCACGCGGAGTTAGTTTCTGTGTACTCTTCTTGATAGCTTGAGACAAAGTCTTTCGGGGCGTCAATCTGCTTTTAATCGATTTCCTACTAAAATCAAATTGCATTTATAAAGAATATATATGTTAACATAATGGTATAGTGATGGTTTTATACTCTGGCTTTTCTTACTCGTGTTGTGCATCTGACTTAACTGCTACGCCAGGTCTCTGACGTAACTCAATACGGGTAAATCGCTTCGAACCGCTGACTGGGGCGGGAATTTTTGAAACCGAAATCGGTCGCGACAAATTATCATCGTCTTCATTTAGATCATCTCGTACACCATTTAGATTGGATGGCACAAGATGTGTCGGCTTCTTATGGATCATCCTATTGATATTCTGTATACTGGAGCTAAGAGTGTTAATCTCTTCCGCCAGCGAAGTCGAACTGACACGCTCAGTTGTCTGGTTGATCAAACTAGAATCACCTTCTAATCCATTAAATAGTTCCATCTTATCGTTAAGGACTTCACCCATGCGTGCCAAAGAAATTGGCAGTCAGCACATTGGGCAATCTTCGTGGCATAAACGAAGGTTCGGTCATCTCAAAATTCAGTGCACAATTCTGGCAGATGATCACGTCCAACATCTTTTTGTTGAGCACCTGTTCGGTGGTGAACTTCACATTGACGCCGAGTCCATCGGGCTCAAGACTAACATTGATCGCCTTCAGTGGCATTAACTTGTTGCCCAACTGATGCAGCAACTCGTACAGTTGCCGCTGGGCGTGTAAAAAGTCTGGAGCGGAGAGCACCTGCGGTACCAGCGTTGTCGTTGAGGTTGCCTCCGATTTAATATCTTGGGATCTGTTGACACGATTGCCACCATTATTTTGGAATGGGCTCTGAAGATGTGACGGTATAAATTCCGATGCCAGCGGATTTAGTGAGGATTCACTCTCACAGTGTACCGGTACTGTAAGATTTGGCATTGAATTTGCCACTTCCATTACACGATTATCAAATGAAAAAGCAACCGCTGTATTTTAAATATGATAAAAAGGCCTACAAAATTTATACAGCGATGCTGGCCTACAAAGCTTATAAAATCCTAAGAATTTTTGTATTTTTAGTTGAAAGTTTGAGATTGTAAGTTGTTGCAAATGAGTGTGGCAATGTACAAATGATTAAAATTACTAAACGACAGTGTTCGAAAAAGTGTGATGATGATAAACCTAGCTAGTTTTATAAATACATATATTGTGTAAAGGTGACTATAGCTGACAAAATGCGTCTGTCGTTTCGCTTTTAGCTTCTGCACTGACAGTTTTTATACCCGCTACCCATAGGGTAGAAGGATATAATAACTTTGTAGCCAACCGAACATGTATGTAAAAGGTAGAAGGAGGCGTGTCAAAGTCCACAAACGAGTCGATATAGCCATGTCCGTCTGTCTGCTAGGGCTACCTAATTTGGTCAATATGTGTTATTATTTGTCAATATGTGTTATCACGCAGATACAGTTAATTTTATATTTTGGCCACACCCCCGCGCAGGACAGTTCATTTTTGGAGAACTAACCTTATGGTTTCTCAATAATTAAGATAGAATTTATTTAAGAAATTCTGCACATATTGCAGATTTTGAAGCCCCTGCCTGAAAGTATGCAACGCAAAATATGCAAAACATATAAGTTTTATATTGAAGAAATGCTTTTAGTCAAGTCTGTATTAAAATAAAATAGAAATAATTCTAAAATTCGACTATTTTTACCTTCTTACGTTGCATTTAGAAAAAAGTCACATGTTTTCAATTTATATATAGATTTTTATTAACAATTTGTTTTAAAATTATTTAACAATTTTGTTTTTTTCATGCACAAATCGACACGGAAAATGTTATTCGAAAGTTTGTTGTTTTTTTTGCGTTTTTAGAATGGGAAATGAAACTTGGCCAAATGTGGCGCCGTGTGTGGCAAGCAGTCAATCAATCAATGAATCAATCAATCAATCAATCGGAATCAGACAATCAATCAATGCTCGTTAAATGCTACATAAATATTTCTTGTGTTCTTTCTTTCTCCAACTTCTTTCTCGTGGCTCTCACTTATCTCATAGAATATCATATTACAAATTACAAACGCACATTGGGATTCCGAGAACGCACAAAGTTAAGCAGTTCATCGGAGTCCTCGCAGACGAAGGGCTTGATGTGATGGCAGGCGACGTCGTGCCACTTGATGCCATCGTTATAGAAGTTATTCAGTATGGAGAGGCAACTCTCGTCGTTGCCCTGCGCCGCCTCGCGATTGTCGGGCTGGGGCTGATTGTAGCCACCCGTCTGGGACCAATCGCCAGTGTTGCGCTGCGAGGTGGGCCCAATTTTGCCACCCGATCCCGACCAGAACCAACCGTTCTCGTTTGGTGGCTGCAGATCGGGCCTGTCGCAGCCAGCAAAGTTGCACTTGCGACCCGAGGTCCAAATGTAGCGCACATTGCCTCGGGCAATGCGTTGCTTCACGAAATCATTCTCCTGCGGCGTCTCCAGCGACACGGCGTCCATGCAGTGGCGACGGCAAATGTTGCGTGCATCCAGCCAGTCCACCTCCAGGCTGCGCGTCGGCGCATGCTCCCAACTGAAGAAGTAGGAGTGTGAGACGCCGCGTGCATCGCGGTACGTGGCATGCCGCACACGATTGGCACAGCTGCGCGGATCCGGCAGCGCAAGACGCCGCTGAGCCAGCGCCACGGTGGCACTTACCGCCAGCAGCAGCAACGTGCGTAGCACAAACATTTCAATCGGAGGAGGAGATAGAGAGCGCGTTAAGAAGAACCAGGCTGAAAACATACAGAGAAAGAAAGAGAGAGAGAGTAAGTAAGAATGAGAGAAGAACAAAGTGATGTGCTTTGAGTGCAGCTTGCAACCGTTTGCACAGTTTTCCCAGTTTTCCCAGTTTCCCATTTCAACTCGTCTACTTTTTATGTCAATTAAACGTTGGAAAAGAGGATAAACTTTGTGCAAATGCATGTAACAAGCAGAGAGAGGCGTGGCAGAATCCATATATATATATATATATATATTCTTATTCAGAATCCCTAGACGTGTGTCTGTCTGTCTGTCCGGCTTTTTGTACTTCGATATCTCAGCTTATATAAGAGCTAGGGACAACAAATTTGGCATGAAGATTTTTTAGCCATACAAAGTACAAGTATATTTCAAATATATGATGCTACGCCCTGCGATCCGCAAATCAATACTTTATATACTCAATGCGATTTGTAATTCACGTATAAACAATACAACTTTCTAACTTTGACATATAGTTAGCTGACTATAGGTCTCTCTTCCAAGTAGTTAGCTGACTATTGCTTTCTCCTCCAAATTTTATTCCGATCGAACCATAAACACATAAGTTATACAAGTCTCCTGCGCACTGCATCAATGAGCCTGTGGATATGGTTTAGTTTTTGCTGGCTGCATACATGTGTTCCTAGCAGAAATCAATAGACGGCAGCAGCCTTTGTCTCAAGGCATTCTTTGTGTATCTCTAATAGTTTTTCTTACTGTATCTATAGGGTATCACATTGACGGGCGTGCCCGACTGTAGCTTTCAACTGGTTCTGTATTTTCGTTGCCCAAATTTGGCCCAACCCATTTCCGCTCGGCTGAGTCCGAGAGCAGAGCAGAAAGAGCGCAGTGTTTATGCGAAATCAGTGATTGGAAATAGATCGCTAATCAGATCTCGGGTCTATAGTTGATTTTGAGCGATTTTGACTTTTGTTTACATAGCTCAATTGTTGTAGTCGCATCGCACAATTGCAATTCCATTTCGCCTAATTGAGTAGTTTTCCATTCTCCGAATTTGTCAAATTGTTCTACCAACGGGTTTGCCGTTGCTCCGAAACGGCCTTGTCGCGCGCCCAGACTCGGCCCTATTTCGTAATAATGAGAACTCTACAATGAAGATCGATGCAGCTGCCTAGCAACAGGCCCCCCACAACTATATATATGCAAATTGCTTTATTGTTTATGCTTTTATCTACATTTCCATTATAAGTTATAGCTGCGAAATTGTATGCTAATTTTTATGGTCTATTGACGGCACCATCTGATGAACGCTGCAACTATCGATGAGTTTTATATTGTATAAAGATGTTTATTAGCCACAATTAGATCCGGAATGAACTAAGCTGTGTAATTCATGAGGAGGGAAACAGGGCTGGGTGAACAATTCGCTTAACATTTGGGTTCATTTCTTATGCTGGCCTTGAAGTATAGTTGATTTGTAGAAGGGTTCGGTTTAATTAGTTAGCAACCCACAGAGGAAATGAGTTGGTCTTGAGTTATTACTTTCTATTATAATATAGATATATAGATAGATATATAAATTTATATAGATAGATATATATATACATATATATATATACATATACATATATACTTATATAGATAGATAATAAAATTTGATAAATTTTAGTTAAAAATATCGTGATATAGTCTGTTCCAATCTATTTATAATACATATAATAAATCTATCAACTAAGAAGAAAATGAGCTTCTACGAAATTCCCTTTCAATTCAGTTAAGTTTATAAAACTTCAAATCAGTATTATAATAAGGGAAACATATTATACTATCTTAGACAGATATATTTTAGCAAATCTTTCAAACATACTTTGTTCAGATGTAGTAAGAGTCTCTCTGTCTCTCTTCTTTTTCTTCCTCTCATGTTGTCTCTATCTTTTGTTTCTTCTCTTGCATTAGAAAAGTATCTCAGTATTATAACATCTAAGCAAAATTATTTTAGCAATTATTTTTCAAATGATCTCTAATGTTATAGTAAAAAACTTTCTGTGTCTTGATAAAGAAGAATCAAGAAGAATCTGTCTAGCAAATCTTGCATCAGGAAATTATATTAAACCATCCATGAAGAATCTGTCTAACAAATCTTTTATTTATAATGTAGTAACTCTCGCTTTATGTCTCTCTCTCCCTCTTCTATTTCCTCTCTTTTCATGTATCTATCTTTCCTTTTTTCTTTCATTTATTTTACACTTCTCTACTACCTCAACATCTACTTTATTTTCTCCCTTCTTCATTATCTCCGGCACTGACACCCGTCTGACCTTCCATGAACCCTTGACCATTAACCAAATTCGAGTCACAGACTGACCTAGGGCAACACTGTGCTACACAAGAACTGGCACCAAAGACTGGGCACCGTTTGGAAAGAGAGGGAGGAAGTGGGGTTTAATGTGTTTCTCTGACAAAGGCAAGGCACATGCCACACGCGCACGCAGGCGTTTCTAGCTTTGCATACGAAACTATTTTTCGTTTTTTGTTGTCTTTCTTGGCGTTAATGGAGAAAGTTGCATTGCTCAGTTGTAGTTGTTGTTGTTGTTTCAGTTGTAGTTGTTGTTATTGTTGTTGATTGTTTTTGGGCCACATATTACACAGAGAGAGAGAGGATACCTGTCGGCAGAGACTTGTCGCCACTGTCCAACTTGATAACGAGACAAAAGATTTTTCGACTTTTGTATTTCGTTGTTGTCTTTTAACGGCTTGTCCCAATGTTGTAATTGTTGCAATTGTTGCCTCACACGCGCTTCTTCCCTCCTCCTCCGCCCTCTTTCCCTAGTCTGTCGAGCTAATTGTCGTGGGGGTACAAGACAAGAGCGAGACTGTGTTCGAGAAGACATTTCAAATACATTTGCAATCGTTCGAGCTCTTCACACGCACTCTTCGAATTCGAGTAGTTCGAATTCGAATTGTTATGCAATAAAATCCCAATTGCCCCACGGTACCTCATTGAATTCATTTCGAATTTCTTGATTTTAATGTTGTTTCTTCGGCATTTTTATGGTATTTATTTTGGTTTAGTTCGTCAATTGCGTGGATCACTTAGAGGAGGAGGAGAAAGGTGGCCTGTGGTATCGTAGTTACGATAGTTATCGATAAGTTCATGAATGTAACTCAGATAGTCAAGTAACTCTTTACTCAAATGTACATGGTAATGTTATGTACATATGTGAAAAGTGTTTCTTGACATACTGTATATTATACGTTGCAGCACTGAAAAGCTGAGTAAGAACTGTACTACAAGAATGGAAGAATGTACGTACATACAATTTCTCCATCTATAATTTAATATTACAATAAACCCAAACGAAAGTTTATAAGTAATACTATCATATGTGAATCGACTTGAATCATGAATTATACTGGATCGTTTTGGCACTTGTGACTAATCAAAGCAAGCAAAGACGAGTCGACTTCAAATTACCTATCTTATATAAGTGGCTACACGACAAAGCTACACTTCAACCTTCTTATTGCCAAATAAAGTTTTAATTTTTTTTCGATTTCTTTTGAATTGTTGCTTCTTCTTCATTATTATTTTGCAACATCTGTGCAACATTCCGATTTATGTGTCAGGTGTTTGTTTGGCAATTAATTCGTTGCCATGTGCCGCAGCTGCAGACACCTTCTCCCCCAATAATAGTTCCAACAGCTACCCTCCTGCCTCCCTCTAGTCTCGACACTAGCAAAATATGGCTATTAATCGCCAGCTTAGACAAATTTTATAGCCAAATCTGCGGTCTACTGACAACTGGTTTCTTACACATGATAATGTTTCCTTAATTTTCGCGGTAAAGCAGTGTATACCCTGTAGAGTTAGAGACATAATTAAAAGGAGTATATTCCTATTCATATTGAAAGGTTGGTATGAAGACTATGTTTAACCTATGTAAACTAACATTAAGATTGAGGGGATGTTAGCGGTTCTCTCTGAGAGAAGACTTTGTGATGGCTTGTCGCATAAAGAGGAAGTATTGAACGATCGTGTGTGAATGTCATAAAATATTTGACAATTTCTTCCATATTTAGAAATATGTATGATTCAATTAATATATTTATGACAACAAATTTAGAATCTTTTTTATCTTTCTAAATATTTCTAAAACAAGATAAATTCATTTGGTACCCTTAGGATTTGCTAATTAATGTGACATTTAAAAGGGCTTCTCTTATTATCTACAGGGTATACACAAGTCGCTCTTACATCAAGCCACCTGCACCATTATTTATGTATCACGCGCAATTTAATGCGCTTGTCGAATAAGACTCTCCCATAAATTAAATTGTTATTACCCGTTGATGATTTTGTCCAGCAGAAGCTGTGGAATAATTACAACAATTCAACAACACAAAATCTTCGTTAATTTTTTCATGTTTACTCAATTCGATGTGGTCAGATGGGATTTAAGTCGTTGCGAAAAAACAAAGATTATTAATTGATTTTTCAAGCTTCAAGTGATTAACAATTTTAATTGAAAATCTGAAAAATGCATAATTGAAAGTGTTTGGAAAATTGAGTATTAATTTTCTTTGCCTCAAGGTAGATACTTATTAATTTTGTGGAAATGAACCGTTATGTAAGTGCAGTTGCGTGTCGAAACTTGTTTGTGCAATCGCTTCAGAGAATATGTAAATATATTGTACAATCTTATCTGATTGTTCCCTTTCTTTTCATTTGAGGAAGTCAAAGGAGAATATTATTAAAACAAGGAAGCAAAATATTGTGAAATTAATAGAGGAAATTTTGTTACAGTTTGAGGAACTCATGAAACTGAAAGTCAAATAGTCATATAATTTGAAAGTTATATAAAAATTATCGTAAAATGTATATCTTTTTTGTTTTTTAGTAAAAGTTTTTAGAATCGTTGGGGAAAATTAAAAAATATTGTACCTTATGAATCTTACAAACAAGAAAAGAATCTCAGGAATGATGTCTTAAAAACTGAAGAAATACTCAATGAAGCATACAAACAAAAAGGAGAAAAATTTCAGGAATGATTAACAAGCTGAAGAAACTGACTGCTCTCATTTATAAAATTAAACTGAACATAAAGACTTAAGAGCCTCACTGATTATCTCTGAAAATCTTAATTTAATTGAACTTCTTAACTTGTCTGGTCTTTTACTTTTCTTCTCTATTCTTCTTGAATCAATTGCAAGTTTTCTGTTTGCAATAAAAAAATGATCTTATATAGAATAATGTACTCACTGAATCTTACAAACAGGGAAAGAATATCAGAGTTGGTGCACTAAAGAAATAAACTTACTAATCTCTTCTTGATCATTTAACTCGTACTTAAGAGAGACTTAAGAGCCTCTACTGATGATCTCTGAATATCCTAATTTATTTGAATTTCTCAACTTGTTTAGTTTTCTTCTACTTCTATTTCTGGATTCTTCTTCTGATCGATTGACAGCTTTCTGTTAATTGGAAATCATTTGAAGAGAGGCTCATAATTTTCACGCAGAGAAATCAGTTTGTTTTTCTTTGGCTAGAGCACTCCAAGTTCAAGTCGTATGTAGAACGGTCAGAGACGGGTTTCTTTACAGTCTTTCTAGTCATGATGCGAACCATGGTGATGACGGCAATTATAAAGAAGACGGATTTGCCAAGCACAGCAAGTTCTGCAACAACTACTGAGCTTGCAGCTGCAACTGGTGACAACCAGTTGGCAGTCTGAGTCTGGGCGTTTCTTGGCCAAAAGTAGGTCTGTTTTCAGGCCTTCGTGTGTGTGCTTGTGATTGTATGCGAGTGCAGGGGCTAATTAGAAGCTTGTGTATGTAACGATGTTGCAAGCAGGTGTCAACGTTGCCACATCGTGGGGTCAAATGCAGTGGAGGCTTCGTCAAGGGCTTTGTTGGATCGAGAAGATGCAGAGGATTGAGGCAAGTGAGCAGGATGCAAAATTGTTAAGAAAGTTGCATGCGGATGCATCTTTTAATTGCCCCCCTCTCCCCTGCTACTACTCAACTCACGCTAGTTTGTGGCATGCGGCAGACAAGGCAAGAAGCAGAAGCTGCGCCAAGTAAACAAAAACTGGACAGACTCCGCTGCAAGAAGAAAGTCAGGCCAGACAGCTTGAAGCAAGCAAGTTTGCCCCTTGTATACGCAGCCGAGGGAGGCAACAAAGGAGACGAAGTGGGGGAGGGGTGCGACAGGTGTTGCGGCCAGCTAAGGAGCTGTCAGGTTGGTCAGCAAGGTGCGTTACTTTTACTGCTCAATGGGCACAGCATCATCGGACAGGTTCGGCTTTTTCAGCAGGCCTCGTAGTAACTGGCACCAACAGCAACAACTACAGCAACAAAATAACAATAACATGCCACGAAATGCTAGTGAAAATATTTTGCAGCTTTTGGTCATGACATAAAAAAAGACGGCGCAAAGTACGACACAAACAGCAAGAAGAAGAGACAGAGAGAGAGATAAGGGAGGGGAATAATAAAAGACAGAGAGAGAGAGGCGAGGGAGACATGAAGCGAGAGTGAGAAGGAGGAGAGAGACAATCAGAAGGAGAGACAGAGATGAACTCTGGCTGCCTCTCTATCTGTATATCTGACTGTCGGTCTGCACCTCTCTGCCTCTTCTTCCTCTCTGTCTGTCTGCCTCTCTGTCTGTCTCCCTGTCTTCCTTTCCCGCTAATGTTCTGAATAAACATCAAGTGCGCCAGTTGGGACAAAGAAAGGTCTACGGAAATCGAAATTGAAACTCAAATTGCGCTATTTAATTCAATTTCAATGAATGTAACTTGTTATTAAATTTGAATCAATTTGTTAAATCGATTAAGGTCTGAAAATGGAATCTCATTCAGCGATGGGCAGCGTGAAATATTTTGTTCGCTCTACTTTCAATAACAATTATGTTATAATCGTATTTTAATAGCACCTCAGACAACATTTTTCTGATATTTTGGGATTTGACTATCAAAATAAATATTATTTCAAGTACTAAAATTAAAGATATTTTTTCAATTATAACAATATATAATGGTTATAAAATCATATTATAATACGAGTATATTTTAAATAGCCATAGAACATTCTCTGACTATTTTATAATTTTATTTCCATATTTTTTCTTGCATATCTAGACCCTAAAGCAAGTTTTGATAATCTTGCAAATACGACCTAGGGAAATATGATATTTTTGCAAATGTTTTCTATTTGACTTGGAGTTTCAAAGATATTACAATAACAAAGTAATATTATTGATATTATAAATAAGCAATGAGACTTCCAAAATCAATAATACCAAGATAGTTGCTTGGAATATCTATAGTATTTCTTCAAATATGCTAACGATAAAAGAAAAAAAGGTTTTTCTTTAGGAAGTCAGTTTAACCACATAGAAACTCAGATGTTAAGCATACAAATTGTTTTAGGTGTATATCTTAAGTCATAATCATAAATATTATTATAACATAAGTAACAAATTATGCACCCAAATCGATTGTAAGATATTGCTTTGAAATTTCCATCAAGTATTATTTTCTTCAACTACAGTTAGGAAGAACGAGAGTAAGTTTTTTTCAAATCTCCTTTCTCTTTATTCTCTTTAAGTCCAAGTATAAAGCGAACCTAAATTGCCTTAGACCTCAACAAATATCTCCCAATAAGGCTTCACTCACTCTCCCTTCCCCACACACCTTAAAAGCCTTTTCGTGTCTAACTTTCCTCTGGCAGAGACTGCACAATACATTCCACTGGAAGACCGAAGACTGTAGACTGCAGACTGATCTGCAGAGATTTGCAATTTGTGTGACTTTCGCATAGCTTGGCAAAAAAAAAAATACAAAATAATAATAAATTATTTGTTGTCAATTTGGCAGCCTTGAAAATTGCAGCGACGACGACGTGACTTTGCGATTTCTTTTCGCCTTCAAGTAAAGGAGATTGCCTGCATTATCTGGTCACGATGCTGGGCAGTGGCAGTGGTATGTGACTTGTGGCTTGTGGTATGCGGCGCATCATCAACACAGCTCAAAAATGTCAAACGGTCTTTTATTTTCGACATTGTTCAACATTTTTTCAATTTTCGTATTGTCTTATCTGTTTAGCTCGTAAATCTTTATGTGCATAGTTTATGTTTACGACTGCAGTAGCCCCAGTAGCAGCAACCCGCCTCCAAGACTGACATTTTGGCTTAAAAAGCCTAAAGCCAAAATAAAACCAAATTTGCATGCAGCTGGAAAATTAGATTTTCCGCTCGTTTGCACTGGAAACAGAAAACATATTGCGCAATCTTCTGCTTCATTGCATGTCATTTACCCAGCGGGTCACCGCCTCCATGTATGTGTGTGTGTGTGTGTGAGTGTGTGCATGGGTGTGTGCCATTCTCGCAGACAAAACGAGGGCACACTTAATTGCAGCCAGATAAGCAGCATGGCATATATGACGCCCGCCCAGAAAAGTACCCACATCTGGGTGTACGTAGCTCCGCTCAAACAAAGCCCAAGGCGACCCTAAGGCGTCTCTTATTTGTTAAGAACTGAACAATCTAAAACTCAGCTAAAACTTTCTGAAATATCTTAAGTAATATAATAGTATAATAGTACTTTCGAAAGGAAACTTGTTGTAACACATGTATCTTATATTGGCACCCAGATTTTCAAATGTCTAGAAAAAAAGCAACCTTGTAACATAGAATCCAATATAGTTTCAAATTTTTCGAAAACACTTCAACTTGTCACTGCTTTTAGACATTATAATGAGCTGTATCCCATTTTAAAAGGAATTGAAATTTGTGTAAATTAATCATTTAATTTATAAATTTACTCAAATTTCAATTTATATATTTTCTTAAACTTCAATTCCATTTAAATTGAATTTCTAAAGCCCTTTTTGATGCGATGTCATTTTTACATAATATTTTTTATATCCTGAGTTGACTTCAACATTTTAAAGATATTGAAATATATTATTATATTAATATTTCTAATATTCTTCTTCACTTTTATATATTTTGAAAATTTAATTTTAACCTTTTTTTAAATTCTCTTAATTATTTTGTTAAATATACAAAACAAACTTTTATGATCTTTTCTAATACATTGTATTGTAATCTCATCGTATTTAAGTCGGCATCAATACTCCCTAAAATAAATTTAAAATTCTAACATCTACATAATAATTATACTCGCAAATCTTGAAATTGTTCGACAATATTTTAACCTATTCACGCTAATTTTTTTTAATTTCAATCCCTTTTTTTAAGATTCCTACTACTGTTTTAAATTGAGAAGAATTAAGAATCATTTAAATTTAAAAAGAAAAGGATTAAAATCTTTATAAATGTGGTACGAGCCCAGTAGCTTAATTAGCTTATCTTTTTTATATTTTAGTGTATGATACACAAAACTTTTTGATTTCATTCGCTCTTTTTAAGTTGAACAAAAATATTGCATTTTATTTTTTCTAATCAAAACTATAAATTTTATCTTCTGCTCGTCTTGATCAACACTCACAAATAATGAAAATAATTTATAATATATGCAACCTATATATCATTCTAATTATCATCCAATCTCAACTCTTTTTCACTCATCCCACAATGCACACTCAGAGAAAATTGCACAAATAACAAGAAAAACAGGCACAAATCGAATTGAACAGTTTTTTTTTGTATCCTGACAGGATCTGCAGCGGCTGCTAAGTATATGATAATCACCTTTTTTTGACTACAGTGCGAACTCCACACGAACGACTCTACGAGAGAATGGCAAACAATTTTTTGTACTCTACAATTTGGATTGTAAAGAGAGACAACCGCACGCAACGCTTCACTTTTACCAACTGAACGCAGCGACGATCTTGCCACGGTTTATAGCTTGTCCCCAAAACAAAAACAAAGCAACAACAACAACAAAGCAACAACGAGTACAGCATAAAACGAGCAACTTTGGCGCTGCGGTTGCCGTTCGAACGCGGCTCAAACCGAGCTTGAGGTGCGATTGCCTCCCTCTCTCTCTGTCTCTCTCCCGCCCTCTCATTCTCTCTCTCCCTCTCTCTCTACCTCTTTCTCTCTTGGGGCCTGCCAGACAACGATTTCCACTCAGTCTGCGCTGTGACATCTCATTGTTAATTGAGTTATGGCCCACTGAATCCCCTCTGTCGCAGTTAGCAGCGCAGTCGGCGTCGATGCTGCTGCTGCTGCAGTTATAACTATGTCAGTGTGCTATGTACGACCTGCATTTGACGCACTCTTGTTGCATGCAACATGTTGTGTGCTCGCCAAGTTTGTTGCCTCAGTCTTTTGTGCTGACACTCGCAAAAATCTTTCTTTTGTTCAGTTTTTCGCGCCGTTATTTTCGCTTTGTTTGAACAACACATTATTGATTTATCTATATTTATTTTTTTGGTTTTTGATTTCGATTTCGTTTTCATTTTTTGTTATTGTCCCGTTCCGCTCCCACACCCCTTTGCGCTCCCCACGCACTTAACAACACTTGCGGCATTTATCGGCATTTTATTTACATTTCATTTATGTAACTTTTTATGGGGGAAAGGGATGGTGGAACCGACGGGGGGTAAACGCACAAAAACTGTGTCAATAATGTCAGTTAAATCAATGAATCGAAATTGCTTCCGGCAAAATTTGCTCATCATTAGCCAAAAGCTCAGAAAGATGAAAAAACAGAAAATAAACAGAAGAAATCTACAGCGAGACAGTAAGATACCATGCGTTTAAACCATTACAAATAAATTTAGAGTACCTAAGGACCAAATCTTTTGCCACCCACTGCAATCTCACTGAAACGACTTCAAAAACTAAAGCATATTCACAGGCGCGGTCAGCGCTGCAGCAAGCTGTTAACTTGAATAACTTCAGTGTTTATTGGCCGATCGGATTGAATTTTGGAGGAGAGGTAGATACTTAGCCAGCTAAGTATATGCCAAATTAATAAAGTTAATTCTTTAATACGTCGTCTATAAATCGAAGCGTAACATTTTAAAGTTTATTTGTATGGCCGCTGGGAATGGCCACCAACATTTGAAATAAACTTTTTCAATTGATGATATAGAAGTACCTTCATACCTTCATAATTTGGTGTCTCTAACTCTTATAATAGCTGAGATCTCGATGTTCACACAAACATACGGACTGACGGTCTGACAGACATGGCTCAATCGACTGAGCAAGATTATATGTAACTTACATATGTATGTATATGTATGTTAAGATGGTATACTCTGATGCAGGTTGGCAACCCCAGCAATAGAGGAAATTTAGGCATCCCTGCGAACCGAAGAATGTTGCCAGAAGAAGGTAGCGAAAGAGAGTCGTAGTCGGTCGTCCCGCGTATAAAATTGAAGTTGTAAAAGTTGGCAAATATTAGGTTGTGAAGAACACTAAAGTTGTAACGCCATTATTTTGTAACTAATTAGCCTTACTGAATTGATTTTAACCGTATTAATAAACTATTTTTAATAATAACCTTACATATACTTTGTAGCATCTGCACACACACCATTTTTCACAAAGTAGATATACCCTGCTTTGTCCATTTTCAATGGTCGAAGGGTATTAAAACGAATATATTTTAAATACACACAGTATGTTATGTGGTATATATATTTTGTTGTACGTATTAATTGTATCATATATCGCATACCATCCGAATTGAGATCCATTGTCCGCCAGCCCCTATATTATGATTTTGATTAATGTTGCTGACGATGTGTTTACGTTTCCACTCGCCTCAGACATTTTAATTATTCTCTATGCGCCGCTTTTATGCCTCCCAGCAGGTGTTGCCCATTTTCCCTCTACACCTTCTAGCTCCTCGCTAATAATCAAAATCGTTTATGGAAATAGTGTGTTAATCTGAAGTCAGCTTCTGATCTTTGCTCACTTTCGATATTCAAGTTCAGTCGACAAGGCAAGTCGCATCCTCACACGCACATCTCTCACACATCTCATCGCATCGAAGGCGCATCTTCATATTGCATTGCAAACATCGAAAATTATGGCAGCAGCTGCTCTAAGGTCATTGAGTAAATTAATTTTGTATACTCTGTAACTGACGAACGAAAGAAATGTGATATATGTACAGTGAGTCAAGTAACTCTTTACACATATGTACATGTTAATGTAATCTAAATATGTGTACAGTGTTTCTTGACTTACTGTTTTAAGTTGAGAGACCGATTTTAATAGCTGAGCAAGTTACATTTTGTTGAATATATATTTTATTTTTATAAATATAAATAAATAAATTGTTGCACGTAATTCGTATTTGTTTTCAATTGTTCAATAGTTTTATTTCCTTTTTAAATTATCTCTCCTTTTAATGCGCGTCGTCTAATTTCACAAACTCTGACATTAATGTATTTCGATCTTCGATAACGATTACGTTAATTATTTTTCTATTGTTCTAATTGCACGGTGGTTCCAAAATATAAGAACAACTATCGAAACTTCTTAACTTATCTTTTAGCATCGATTAATCGTTAACTGCGATAAAGCGTATGCGAATATAATATAAATACAATAATATAGATAAAACTTGTTCGCGATGTATGGTCACAGGCACAAAGTTATTGAATGTCAAGAGTGCAAACATATAATATTTAAGTCTTCTTTAAATATGCCAGCTCTGCTACAAATACATATAAGTGCCTACAACTACAACATCTATTGTTATCAACTTCCCAATAGGGTATACGCCTAGTCAGTGACTTGGCCACTCTCGGCACCCTTACTTGCTTAATTGCAACTCATCTAGCTCAAGTGGCAGCGCGGCGTTTAAACTCAATCGAATTCGAAATGGAAGTTGAAATTGAAATTGAATGCGAAGTTGTTGCTGCCGTTGCCGTTGCCATTTGATATGCATCTTCCAGAGCGTCTTGACTTTGAGCGCATTCGTTGTGAAGTGATTTATGCAGCAAACATAACTGAAGGGACATCAAGGGGGGCAGAGGAGAGGGAAGATGTTCATGTGAGTGAATTCATTAAGTGTGAACATTGCCAAATTGCAGTTGTTCGATTGACTTAATGACGCCGCCTGAACTTGAACTTGAAGTGGCTTGACTTGAGTGCGAGACTTGCTGACTTGCTAACTGCCCGATCTGCGCTAGAGAAGCAGAAGAAGAAGCAGTTGCAAATCTGTTCGCCCTAGAGCGCCCCACATTACCCATGACTCAGTCTGCAATTACATAGATCTGCGGGTCTCTACACCCGTTACCCCCTGCACAGTTACCTCCCAAATGAAGGCAATTCGGAATTGGGTCTTGACTTTTGATATACGTAGCAGTAAAGCAGCTTACCATGAAGCCAACGTGGAGGCTCGAGGCCTCTTTAATGCACCATCTCGCTACAGTGCCCGCTGACTAAGTTGAACCCGAAGCTGAAGCTGAAGTTGGCAAAAAATAATAATTAATTATCTACTTAATTGATTTACATTTAACGGAGATTTACACGCGCTTCGAAACGGTTTTTTAATTAACGTAATTTTTTATCATGTATACCCTCTGAAAATGGACAAAAAAAGGGTATACTTACTTTGTGCAAATGTATGTAACAGGCAGAAGGAGGCGTGGGAGACCCAATTAAGCGTATATATTCTTGTTCAGGATCACTAGCCAAGTCGATTTAGCCACGTCTGTCTGTCTGTTTGTGTAGACACACAGATCTCAGCTACTATAAAAGCTAGAGTTACCAAATTTCTCAGGAAGACTCGTGTGTTCTATACGCTGATCATGTCAGATAACAAGGGAGACAGGCGAGCACGAAGCGACATCTGTCGGGAATAATTTGAAAGCATGTGCATATGTATATTTGTAAGAATTTAACAAATTAAACTACACCAGAACATAGGTAGAAGGGCATCCCACTGTCACGAATGGACGAAGGGTATCTAACTGTCGGCTCGTTGGACTGTAACGTTGCTGTTGTTTTTTGCAATTTTTTGGCAAGTTGTTACTGCGTGTGTGTGTGCGTGTGGGTTGCTTTTCACTTTTCACTCAACCTCATCCCACACTCACCTGTCAGAGCACACCTGAGCTTAATCAGCTATTTGACATCTGCCGTCATTATGCACGACAATTTTTAATTGCTTTGGCTCATTGCGAAGCTTTATGTAACATAACTACGCGTAAGCGTGGGAGGAACAGAGAGAGATAGAGGGAGACAGAGAGAGATAGATATATAGTTTCATATAGAGAGTAAGAAATGCTGTCGTTTAATTGGCATTACGCACATTTATCGTCTGGGGGGCTGCCTATGTCTTCTTTGCCATCTCTTTCCAGCCTGCTCTCTTTTGCTCTGCAAGGCCGCACTAGGCGGCAGAATCGACAAGAAGTGCGCGCACAAAGCGTAAACAATGATAAATTACAATAACACATCGCATTATGAGGCCGCAATTAACTCCGTCTGTGGTGGCTCTGCGATTGAGAGAGCTAATTAACTTGTCTCAGCCTCTGATGTGTTGGGCAACCCGACTATAACCATAACCCACTGACTGACTTTGACTTGCCCGTGCCGTCACGTATCCAACTTAGAGATTCTCTAACGCCAAACGCGAACTCTGCCAACTCCAACTTCGACTCAATCGTCGTGCATTTCGTCACACTGTGCAATCGAAACCGTTCGCAGAGGACGCATTAATTGTCGGCCAGTTCAAGTTTATCCAAACATTTTCCATGGCCATGATTTAAATTGCAGAAAACAATATGATACAATGTATTATAGAATTCAAACGTTTGTTCAAGGAAATGTTTTGTACCTCACAAACAATTCAAAGCAAAGCGAAGAGCTGTTTGAAGAACCTTCATTCAGATATACATATATAAACATTTATCTACTTTTCAACTCTTTTCGAGCACAATTTGCTGGCAAAACACCATTAAAATAAACATTTCAGTTATAAAAATAGACAAAAGTTCAGCAAATGACAACAAGAAATGTTGAGGCTAAAATATGTTGCGAAATAAGTTGAATAATAAAATTGAGTATTACTTTGATATGTGCGATAGGTAAGTATGAAAATTGCCAACCTTGCCATATGCCATCGTTAAATAAAGATCTATAATACACGGGGATAACAAGATTCTCAAATACTAACTAACATAGTTAGGCTTTTAAGCATGACTTCACTATGCAACTTTTACTAATCTAGTGAGCATCATCTGACACTGGGCAACATACTATGAGGTTGCTAAATACTATACAAACTGATAATTGAAAAATGATCTTTATTATCGTCAAATATATGCAGAAACCTTTTAGATATTGAATATTTTATAGGTCTATTGATTTAAATCACTCACTAATAATTGTAATTATTGAAACATTGTTGCATTGAATTGAATTTTATAATATTATAATAAAATATTAATAAAATTGCTACACCAATTTAATGTAATCAAAATGAAACGCTGTACCCCATCAAAATCTGATTAAATCTAACCAAATTCTGAGTATTGCAACCGCAGAAAAAGGTATCAGAGCAGTTTTGAAGTTTGAAATGTTTCCACACTATCGTCTAATCAAATTTAAGTATATAACCCTGGTCCTCAATTAGAAAGAGGGTAACGTTTCTACAAAATTTCGTGGTAGAGAAACAACATTTGTAAATAGTGTAAATAATAATAATAAAGCTTAAGATAAGGTAACAATGTAACTATCAATAAGAAACTAGCACTCGAAATATTGTCATCGACCGTGCACGATGGAGGAAGTGCGATCACTCTCTAAAGAAAGCGCCAGACGAATAGACGTGAATAAATTAAAATAAAGAAAATATAAGTTTTACACATAATTGATTTTCACTTTGAAACGACTTTTATAATTGGATCTGTAATAATACGCAAATCCCAAAAAAAAAACCATAAAATCCTTGACAATAATCGTGTAAGCACAAAGTTTACAGCGTGTTAAAATGGGAAATGCCCAAATTGAGACTCTGTTAGAACAAGTTCTTGCTTTACAAGTTCATACAGCATATTATTTTCCAAATTTACAATAAATCAGATATTTACAAGAATATTATAACATCTATATTTATCTTAAACATATCTAGAAGGAGAAACTAAGTTAGAAATATTAAAGTAAGTCAATGCCACGCCTACTTTCAATCATAGTTGCCCAACACACGCTGCCCCGTGGGATCGAAGGGACTGCGCAGATGGCAATCGGCCTTGTAGCGCTTGCCTAGAATATCCACCTCATAATCTCCCGACTTGATGTAATCCACATCGACGAGCTGATTATCGCCACGGCTGATGTAGACCTGACCAAGGGATTTGCCCAGTGTGTAGGCGTATTCGGCGCGACGCAGCACGCCAACTGGTTTGCCATTGCGATAGACGCCCTCGAGGCCCCAAATGGGCAGCTGGTCGCGTAGTGTCAGATAGACCAAGCGCTTCTTAAGTCCTCCTCGGAGCGTTGACGATCCACTGCCGCACGTCCACGATAGTCCCCAGTCTTGCGGCAGGTGAAGCCAAGTCCGGCCTCGAGGGGCGTGTCATCTGCACGCAGATCGAAGCTCCACAGATGGTACCCCTTCTCACTGCTGAGTGAATAGAGTGCACGGTAGCCGGCATTACGCAGCTCCTCGCCTGCTCCTGCCTGCATCAGGGCTTTGTAGACCGCTACACAATCCGTCTTGGGCACATGCAGCTCGTAGCCAAGCTCGCCGACGAAGCTGACTCGCAACAGGCGCAGTCCGATACCCTGCAGAGAGACCAGTCTTGTGCCATTGGGAGGCACATGCTCGTCCGATAGCTCACAGTCAAGCAAAGGCTGCAGTATACGACGACTATTGGGCCCCTGTATGGAGATGACACCCAGATCGGCTGTGATGTCGGTCAACTGCGCATTGAATCCTTTACGTCGCAGCTCACCCTGCAGTGTGCTGTATGTGTAGTATGCCGAAGCGCCTCCGGCCACAATATAGTAGCCCTGTCCCTCAAACTTGGGATCGTACACCTGCCCCGAACCCGTTGCCAGGCGACTTATGGTCACATCAGCCTCCACACCGCCACCGTCGTTCAGAGCGCACGTGTAAACAGTTCTGGAGGAAGAGGAGAGGATTAAGAAGGATGGAAGTTGAGTTAGTTGAGGATCGAATTACATTTGTTGATTGGAAAGCAGAATAGGTAGAAAATAATTCAAATGGGATTTAAAGAAGGGTTGATCTTCCGAAACAATCCGATATACCCTTACTAATACCTAATTGATTGGTGGCAGAAAAAAGGACCACATCTGTATTGTAGAGAAAACTGAAAAACACTATCCAGGGCAGAGGTGGGAGTTATAAAAGGGTTTATCTATTAAGGTTGCACTACCCACTTTCCTTTTCGCTCACTTTAGCGAATCTCAATGGGTGCGTGGGGGGACCGAGAGAGTATAGCTACATTCAAGTAAAGACCTAACCCTTTTATTAAGTCAATGCATAGAAGTTATTTAAGAACTATTAGAGGGTTTTACGGTGCAATACCCACTTTGCAATTGTCCTCACTTTGGTGGAGGAAAGTGAGGTCATAAAAATAGTCTGAAGAAAACTGAACTCTACCATACAGTCAAGACTAAAAGAGATCGAAGCAACGAAGGGATTGAATTAAAAAAGTTTTTACGGTGCACTACCCTACTGGTAGGTAAGATGGAACAAAGCTGTGAAGAAAACTGAGCACTTCCTTACTTTCTTACACGTAAGTTTAGAGTAAATAGAAGAGAAACTTTTAAAGGCTTAAGGCACAAAAGTTCCTCCAGTGCGTTAGCCATTTTCTTTGCTCACTTGAACAGATTCGTTATTTCTTGATAGAAATGTAAAAATACAATAAAGTGTATCCAGGGAAGACTGGGAAAGTTGGAAGTTATAAAAGGGTTCATCTATAAAGGTTCCCCAGTTGCACTGCCCACTTTCCTTTCCGGTTACTTCTGCGCATCTCAATGGGTGCATGGGGAGTCAACACTAGGAGAGATAGGAGTTATTAAAGGAGAGGAGTTGCTACCCTTGGTTAAAATGTAAGAATACAGAGATGTCTCTTAGTCTTTTGCAATACACTGTCAACTTCCCTCTGTACTTACTTTGTTGGATCCCTATTGGTATTCGCCGAGAATAGCCAATCGGCGGCCTGACGAGCCTGAGGTCCTGTCAGCAGCATCTTGGCGAAGTAGCTCATGTTGAAGACGACCGCATTGTTGCGACAGGCCAGAACCTCTGAACCGATCTGCAAAACAATAAGATGAATCAAGGAATAAACAGATAGCTTCACTCTGCCTCGTTGCTTGCTCACCAACTCGTGATGCTCTGAGAAGCTGTTGTACTTGAGATCTCCCTCCAACAAGCGTTCGTAGTTGCTATCCTTGTGCCGCAGGTGCTCGTAGCTGCCGTACCAATCGTAGGGCAACACCTTCACCGACTCTGTTTGGGAGCCGAGAAAGAAACCCGGTCGCTCCCAACCCTGTTTCTCCTCCATGAAGGCGTTGGCCTGCAGCATCTGCTCGTGCAGCGGATCCTTCTGGAAGTCTCGACCCGCCAGTGGCTGATCATACTTGAAGACCATGCTGTAGTTCTTCACATAACTCTCGTGCGACTTCTCCTCTATCCACTTGGTGGCACGTCCCTGCTCCTGTGTAAACCGTCGCAGATCAAAGCTAAACATGGGCACATCCGGTTGACCCTTGGTGATCCAGAGGGCCATCTGCTCGCCGCAGCCACCGCCAAACATCATGCCCGCAGAGTTGAAGCCACAGTTGTGCATCAGTCCGGAGACAATGGGATCGGGTCCCATCAGTGGCTTGTGATCCGGCGTAAAGGACTCGGGTCCGCAGACGGTGCTCTTCACGCCATACTTGGCATAGGCGGGGCATAGCTTATGTGCACCCTCGACGTGGGTCTCGAACACCGACCAGTCCAGCTCATACAGACCAAAGTGAAAGTCCCTGGCCACCGGATCCAATAGAATAGGGTTAGGTTCATAGCCACCCATGCAGATGGCATCGCCCTGGATGCGGAAATATGTGGAATAGTCGTGATCCCTGATGTTGGGCAGTCCGCGCACGCCAGGAATCGATTCCGAGACGATGTACGCATGCTTCATGGGCAACAGAGGCAGATGGGAGCCAAGGCGCGACACGAGATCACGTCCCCAGACACCGGTGGCATTCACCACCATCTCGGTGCGTATGTTGCCAAAGGGCGTGGCCACACCCACCACCTTCGTGCCACGCGCACCACGCTCCTCCACCAGTATCTGCTGCACATCGCAGTTCTCAATGACCTTCGCACCATTCGTTGTGGCAGCTCGCCTCAATGCAGTGCACAACATGGCGGGATCCATGACACCATCACCAGGTGAATACAAGGCGCCAATGAATGCCTTCGGATCGAGCAGTGGGAACAGTTTCTGTGTCTCCTGCGGCGAGAGTATCTGATTCTCAATGCCCAAGGCAGCACCCACCGTGGCCAGGCGACGATACTCATCCAGCCGTGTCTCGTTGTGCGCTATAAAGATGCCGCCGTTCTGTATCCAGCCCGGATCGAGACCTGTCTCAACCTCCAGCTGACGCAGCATATTCCTTGAGTTCGCCAGCAGCTGAATGTCCACATCGCTGGGACGCAAGCGCCAGAGCAGACCCGCCGTGTGCCATGTGGTGCCTGCTGTCAGCTGGGCACGCTCCAGCAGCACAGCCCGCACTCCCCGCTTGGCCAGATGGTACAGGGTATGGCAACCTGCCGATCCACCTCCAATGACTACCACATCAGCGGATTTCGGTAGCTCAGCAGCAGAAGCGAAGCTGCGCCTCAAATCCCGTCCAGCTGCCTGTCGTACGATGCCTGTCGAGCGCCACATTACGAGTCAGGTTGAAAACTAAACCTAGAGTCGAGCATCACAGCAGCTCGAAGGGAAGATTAGTTCTAACAAATTCACTTTGATTCCCCTGAACTTGCGTGTGGGGGTCAGTTCCGATTGATAAGCTTATCGCTTCTACAATATATACTCTGCAACATTTGAATTGAACTAAATTCAGAAGCTCAGGCAGGCTTATTGATTGGCTTAGCAGGCCAGGTGGCGTCTTCTTGTTAATCAGCATAGTGTAATCAGTATCGACTGCAAAATACCGTCTAATGGATTAAAAGGGTTTACATATACCATCGCTTGCCAGACTGCGAGTCAATTGCAAATAACAACAGCCTGATACAAGTATACTCGGCATACAATTTTTTGACAATTATTTTGAACGGCTTATAACTCTTATTGCATTCTATCTTTTGTGACTTATCAGCTGGAACTTTTAGCTTGCTTTAGAAAAAAAGTGCGCGTAATTTTATTGTTTATATTTGTTTGTTTGGAGGCAATTTTAATATGGAGCCCACAAAGGAGCATTTTCGTCATATTTTACTTTATTATTTCCGTAAAGGAAAACTACAGCTCATGTTGCTAAAAAGTTACGTAATGTGTATGATGACAAAGCCTTAAAGAAACACAGTGTCAAAGTTGGTTTGTCAAATTCAGTTTGGGAGATTTTTCACCCAAAGACAAGCCACGTTCAGACCAGCGTTATGATAACGTTATCGGCTTTAATCGATCGGGCGTCATTTAACTGAGAGTGAGATTGGAGAGAAGTTAAATATACCACAATAAACCATACATGATCATATGATCACCGGTTTCTTTTCAGTCAACCCAATATATTCATTTCATACAATAATATACGCTGCTCCATCCACTTTCAATGTGTACAGGGTATAAGTTGGTATAGGGTAGGTAGGTAAGGTCTAAGTATAAGTGTATAAGTAGTAGATGTATTACATTTTATTTATAAATATTAGAGTTCAAGTAGTGTCAAATTATTAATGAAAACAAAATGAGTTTGCAAAAACTAGGGTATTGTACGTAATTGCTTAGTTGGAATACCCTGCCTTGTTTACTTTTAGTGTAATTACTTTTCATATTAAAATTAATTATTAAATGTTTATCAAAGTTTATATAAACAGAAAATTGAAATTGTATCATATACATATGTACTTTCTTGTTTCATATATATATCGTAAACATATACTCGTATATCTTACTTACATTACAATAAAGTCGATATAAGCTTTATAACATTTTTTCTTTAATAAGTATTATACGAGTCGAGTGGCACGCGCCAATGGGATACCCTTCGAGCTATTTATGTTCTGGTGTAGTTTAATTTGTTAAATTCATTCACACTTGTGCATGCTTCCAATTTAATTCCGACAGATGGCGCTCGCCCCCCTTGTTAGCTGGCACAAGCACATGGTATTATTCTTATACTTTCTTGAATAACTTCTCTGTTTGTTGTCCAATCGGACTGTAAGTTGGAGGATACGTAGATATTTAATTCAGTTTAGCATATGATTAAGTCAGAAAGTTGTGTCTTTTTTAATGGCGCTTACAAATCGACTTTAAAAATTAAATTATTGATTTGCTAGGGCGGTGAACGTGGAACCTGACATTTGCACTAAACTTGATCAGCGTATAATAGACAAGAGTCTTCCTGTCAAATTTGGTAACTCTAGCTCTAGTAGCTATAATAGCTGAGATCTGTGTGTCTACACAGACAGACAGACAGACATGGCTCAATCGACTCGGCTAGTGATACTGAGTAATATATATACTTTATGGGGCTGCCACGCCTCCTTCTGCCTGTTACATACATTTGTCGAAGGCTATAACAATACCTGGCAAAATGATCTAACGCAAACTGCTGCATAAATTTCAATTCCGCGATGCGTTGCACGTGTGAAAAATGGGGTGTGGTGCTGCTACCACATGCCACATGCATCAACTTGGGATTGGATTTCTTTTGATGACAAGACTCAAGTCGTAGGGCGCCATTGTCATGGCATGCACGATCAAACCAGACTCAGCCGGGTCGGAGCAGATCCTCATTCCAGTGCGGTTGCAGCTGTTTATTGTTGGTGTGGTAGTATTAGGTTGTTGTTGTTTGAGCTAGTGTTATTTTCATTGCGAGTGTTTGGCAAATTGTGCGACAAAAATTCTAAGCAGGCCGCATGATTTGTTGCGTTTTTTCTATGCTCACGACAGCTGATGACGCTGTCAGCTCATTAAGCTGCTCTCATTATGCAATCTCTCGCCTCGTTGTTGCATTGTTGCAAAGACGCCGTGGCAGAGATCGCAGTGTGCGTCCCATTGTAATCACATTGAGTACACTCGACGAGTACTCGCAACTGCCACAATACGAGTATGTTGTGTTCTGTAGTATTCAAGAGTGGTCCATGCTGAACTATGACTCAAGTGCAGTTTGGTAAACATCGTGATATAATGCAAGTACCATCATGTAGTTACTCAAGAAGTGTTTCTCTGTCTGTCAAAATATCTCTAGACATAACACTCATCATTTTGAACTCAGAATATTTAATTTAATTTTTCATTTATTAACAGACCAAATTTAAGTTGTATTCTTTGTTCTTTCTCTGAAGGAAAAACATTCCGTGCCAACAGAGAACCTCCTGTTTTAAAAACGTTCGCTTTAACAATTCAAATCGGTCTGCACTGCTTTCTCTACCGGCAGATGTCGCCACTACCAAAGCAGCTGTGCTCATCGATAAAAACTATTGACACTCACGATGAACACAATTGTTAATGCAAAAATACAACAAAACATTTTAATTTTAGTAGGGAAGGATTGGAAATAAAGTAATCCGATGCGTCATATTTTTATTTATTATTTTAAGTAATAGGAATACTAACAGAGTAACAAATTACGGAACAAATTGTAATGACTTAATGATTTTGCTAAGACAATATCGATAAGACAAATCGAAAACAGCCATCATCGTAAAAAATAAATAATTGATGAAAATTACAGTCTGCTAGTTTAGGCATATGCAAAAATAAAAATAGAGAAAAACATATGTATATATTGTTTATCCATTTTGGCAATACTATTTAAGATACACTAAACGTAAGTAATACTAAATATTAATCTAAAATTTACCCAAATCACATAGAATAAAATTGTCAAGATAATTTGCTATAAGAAACACCATTATATGAATCATACAATATTTTTCATCAGCATCAACATCCAAGTTGATTTGACCATGTCTGCCTGCGAAGCAAGCAGAAAACAAAGCGTAGGGATTGATGTATCATGGAAGAGAAACAAACAAGAAGTCAATGGGTTGCTTTTCAAAAAAAATCGCATAGAAATATCGATAAAAGTTTTCCTTTTTATCTTTTGTAGGAATCTGGATTCTATATTTATCTATTTAAATCCAAACATAAATTTTTTGTTTAAATAATGGGTATTAATACAGCTTACAGAGAATATTTAATATTGAAATGATTAGTTTTTAAGAGGAGTGTGCTTATCGATATACCCTTTCGATTATTTTTAACATCAACCTATGTATTTTCTCGTTTCCCTTTTGTGCTATATCAGTCTGTCTGCTTCGTTTCTAGTTTCGTTCGCAATAATTGTTGGTCGCCAACTTGGTACTTGGATTAGTTTCTATTAACTTTAGTCAGTGTAAGAGTTCGTTTCACACGAAATTTGCTATTGCAAATATACAATAGGTATATTTATACATTAAGGTGATTTTATATTAATATGCATATGTAATGATTGCCACTTACACATATATACGTGTACTATATGCTTGATACGTATACTATACATACATATTTACATGCACATACACGTAAATATGTATGTGCTACTTCGTTTTTCTCTTTTGTTTCGCTTAAACGCATATGTGTATGTATATATGTATGATATATACATATATGTTAATATAAATGAGTAAATAAGTGGATGTCATAAACAGTTTTTTGCCAATTTTATTGTCTCCTTTTTTCGTGTGATTTGTTTTTCGTTTTAGTTATTACTAACTTTCAAATTCATTTGGGAAAGTTCTTTTTATTTTTTTATGTTTCTCTTGCATTGCTGAAGGTAAATCGAAATATTGATACGATGAATACGTACATTCATATGTATTACGTATTATATATGCACATACATACATATATATATTATATTATTTTGACCCACAGTTGCATATTGCAAAAGAGAATACAAGTGTAATTGTATATAGTGTCTGTACTTATATATCCATATATCTATGTGCAATACACTGTGTGTGAATAAACTTTAATACATACATATGTATGTGTATGCAAATATGTATGTACTATGTGTGCACGTATTTGTTAAAATACATCTAAAACTGCATTCTATTTTTGATTTACATAAACAAAACTTAACGAATGACACCATATTAATGACAATTATTAAAAGATATTTGGTTTGTTTACTTACTCCTTCGCAAGGACGTCGGTTGATTCCAATAAGAATGCCAAAAACTTATCTTATTGATTATAATATTAACAGTCAACTTTAAGTGAATTACAATTATAATAGTTAACATTTTGTGTTAAATTACACATATTTAACATCAGAAGATAAAGCCAACACTAAACAATTCATCATCATAATTAGCTCTCCCAATTAATTTTCTATGCCCATTAAATTTTGTATGATTATTGACTTGGATTTTCTAATATTTCATTACAGCAACAGTGCAGTATCGGTCAAAAATTTACAGATTCAAGTAGAAAGTGCAGTAACAATATCAAGTGAATAACATAATAATAATAATAATAATAATGAACGGCATGGCAAACAATAGTGATGACTCCGTTGAGTGCCCATTGTGCATGGAACCCTTTGAGGTGGATGATCTTACCTTTTTTCCATGCACTTGTGGATATCAAGTAAGTTGTAGTGTAAATGTATCAAGATAATACCTTAATATACTTTTTTTTTCTTCTCAGATTTGCAGATTCTGCTGGCACAGAATTCGGACAGACGAAAATAAGCTGTGTCCCGCATGCCGGAAAGAGTATCCCGAAAATCCAGCGGATTTTAAACCTTTGTCTCAAGAAGAGGTAAGTAATAACAGCTTTATATAGATTAGTTCAGTGTTTAAAGGCTGTTCTTCATCTGCTTTGCTTAGAGTTTGTTGATAGCTAAAAGAATTTATAGATAATTGAAATTCTTATTGTGCCTTGCCGGGAAATGTCGAGAGACACAGACAGAAAACTAAGTACAATAAGGATTGTATAGGATGAAACATATGGGGAGCATAAATGACGTAAGCACCCATTGTTCTTAAATGTGCGAGGGTGTTTATATTTGCATATTTGTCTGCTATCTTACAGTTGACTCTTACTTATTATTATTTAATAGGGGAATCTGTACTACGAGCTATAAGATCTATTTTTAAACATGCTGAGCTTACAGCTGCCTTAAAATTATAGTTTTTCTAATGAAATCTTAATCTTTCACCTCGATTCTTTCTCAATTTTAATCCAATATCTCTCCTTGCAGATGATCGCTTTCAAGTCTCAGAAAAGGCAAAGGGATCAACAGCGGAAGCAAAAAATAACTGAGAATCGAAAGCACTTGGCAAATGTTCGTGTTGTACAAAAGAATTTGGTATTTGTTGTTGGTCTGCCACCTCGGCTTGCTGATGCAGATGTAAGTATGACAAATCCGATCTAGCAATACACACACTACAGTCTATTTTA
Source organism: Zaprionus nigranus (assembly GCA_018903425.1). NCBI lineage: Eukaryota > Metazoa > Arthropoda > Insecta > Diptera > Drosophilidae > Zaprionus > Zaprionus nigranus. The sequence continues at coordinate 1,394,962 of JAEIGD010000025.1, forward strand.
ATGGAATTCAACATTTGCAGATCTTGAAAAAGCATGAATACTTTGGTAAGTATGGAAAAATTCACAAAGTTGTTATTAACCCCAGTACGACTTACGCTGGAGTGCAGGTAAGCGGTATTAAATCCATTTGCAGATGCAGCTCTAACGAAATTTATGAAATTATGATTCTCTGTTGATTCAAAAGGGCCCTTCAGCTTCGGCGTATGTGACTTATGTTCACAATCAAGATGCACTGAGAGCAATACAAAGTGTTAACAACATCATGATTGATGGTAGACTCATTAAGACGAGTCTCGGTACAACTAAGTATTGTAGCCACTTTATGAAGAATCAGCAATGTCCGAAAGGAGACTGTATGTACTTACATGAGTTGGGAGATCCCGAAGCAAGCTTTACCAAGGAGGAAATGCATCAAGGAAAGCATCAGGAGTATGAGAAACGATTACATGATCTTCTTATAGCAACCTCCGGGGCGAACAGTGTTACTGGCATTGGGGGATCAACGACCAATGGTGGTGGAACTGCAGCAGCAGCAGCAACAACTGGGGGCAGTGCAACTTCAAAGGGTAGGGTACCTCAGCTAATAGTCTATATATATAAAGAATATCAAGTAATAAAAATACATTCTCTTCTTTTGCAGCTGCGACATCAATGTCATCGTCATCGTCATCTTCAACATCTTCGGTATCGATTGCAAATAATTCGACAGTGACTAATTCGCAACAGAAAGAGGCGTGGCCAAGCTTATCAGTATCACCTGTAAATAGTAAAGAAACGATAGCAAGTGCAAGTGCTGGTTCCAATGCAAAGAGTAGAAAAGAAAAGTTGCGTAGTGAGAAGACGCGTCATGAGAAAAACAAATCGAAAAGTAAACAAACAGTAACAACAACAACAAGTGCGTTTCCCAGTTCAAATACATCATCGTCCTCGTCATCAAACAAAGAGAACTTTGTGCCAGACTCCTCCAGGGGCGAAGCAGGCACAGCGACTGCAGGAACACAAGTTTCATTGGATGAGCCGACAGTGCCTGCTTCTGCTGCTGCTGGAACAGCTTCCACAAAATCGGAAGCAAATGTTGTTGGCACTCGACAAAGGTCGGAACGTAATAAGGATAGAGGATCCTTTAATCGTAGTGCTGCTGCAAAAGCGCAAAGAGATAATAACAATAAGGAAACAAACACACAAACAACAATAACAACAGCAACAAGTAAACAGTTGGAACATTCCGAAGAAGATGTAGATACAAACAAAGATATAAGTGAAAGTTCAACAACAACACCTATAGCAGCAACAACAACAACAACATCGTCGACAACACAAACAACGTTCCCATCACCGAAAAGATCATCGCCATCAACTGCCGCCCATCGGTCACCAAGCTCAAGTAGTGAAATCAGTGATGATCACATATCCGAAAGCAGTACGAGTGGCAAGAGTTCTCCTGGCAATACATCGAATGTGGATAGTCAAGAGGATATTCAAAACAAAAACACCATATTGCCTGTACAAAACGGTGTTCATGTTCTAAATACTGATGCCGAGAATGTAACTATCTCGCCAGTAATTAACATACAGGAAACTAGCAATTCCGATAATGGTAAATTAGTTGATGATCTTTCAAAATCGTCATCCCAAGAAGATATTGAGAAAAATACTCCTGCTGAAAATGAGCATAAAAATGAAGTTTCAGGTGAGTGAAAAGAGAGAGTGACTTTCTTATCTTAACAAGGTTATATATAACTATTATCTCACTGCAGATACCCTATCAAAACTGGACATATTCGATGATAGTAACAGCTTCTTCTCGTCGTCACCCTCATTCCAACAATCGCTGTTGTTAAATAAGAAACTGGAGGGCGATGTGCGACAACCTCAGATGAATAATGTGACATCGTCGCATTTGCCCGATTTGCTGAATGGTATTAATTGTTTTATTAATATTTTGAAAGTTTATTTGAAGTATATTTCTTTCTTTTTAGGCATTGATAGCTATCAGAAAGCTGTAAATACAAATGGTATGTATGGTATCATAGTAAAGTGTATTCTCAGTTATATCTTTATTCTTTTCCTTCTATAGAGTGGGAAGAGGCCTTTAAAAATGTGATGATACGCAATACGCGACAAGTGGAGGAGCAGGTGCTGCAGCAGCAACATCTACAGCTGCAGCAGCAGCATCATCACCAACAGGTGCTGCAGCAACAGGAAGAGTTCCTTCGTATGCACGAATTTCACAAACGAAACAATATAGTTAACAACATGGGATTAGCTCATACAAATGGTTTACCAGCAGGTAAGTATATAAAAGCAAGACACTATCTTAAGTATCTATACATTTTAAATGGATTTCAGACTTTCCTGGGCATTTTCCAAACAGCGCAGTTGATGCCAATAGGACACCGCAACCACACGGACCTCCGCCAATGCAACATCAGCCTCCACACCTTATGCAGCAGCAGCAGCAGCAACCGGAAGAGAATCAGTTGAATATGAATAATGTATTTGGTGGCAATATGTCAAAGTTCTTTGACTTCCACAAGAGTCAGCAACAGATGCACCATCAATACATGAACGGACATTCTATGCTGAACAATGGAGATTCTCATCGATTGGCTGTATTTCTGGAAAATAGCCTAATTGACAGTGGTAAATAATGATATAGATGAGGAGCTTTGCTATTAGTTTGCTATAATCGACTACTTTTCAGGTCTCATAAACCAACAATCACAAGTACAGAAACAGAGGTTATTGGGAGCTTTTGATAAAATCGTAAGTGTTAATTAAAGAAAGCTTACACTAACTATCAAGCCTATTAATATGATATATCCTTCTTTTCAGACACCACAACAACAACCACAAAACACTCAATCGCAGCAAAGTCGCTTTTCACAAAATTCACTGGTGGACGATGATCTAGGTAAGTAACATTTATGCTGTCCTGATATAGGATCCATATAAACTAGATGTATATTTTCTACTAGGCTTTGATCCATTCACCGAAACCCAAAAGGGACTTGCAGAGCTTATGGAGAATGAGGTGGTACAACAGAACGTTAACATTGGTCCAAAAATGCCGCAGCCGACGCCAGCTTCGCATCAGCAAATCATTGATAACATGCATCGGGCTCGTATGCCCCCACCCGGTTTCAATCACATGAATACCTTGCGATTCGATGGTGCAGCACGAGTGCATTCGAGTAAAATCCTGCCTTTCATTAATATGCCAGGCAACACACTCGGTAACAATCCAGCTCCGCCACCAGTCGATCCCCAGCAGCAGCATCAGATACACCAGATGGCGACCAACTGGAACAACCACATGGCATCATTGCACCAACAACAACAACACCAAGGACAGCCGCCTCTCAGTGACTCCCATCTGCAGCATCAATTGGCGCAAGCTGCTGCTGCTGCAGCTGCCACAAACCAGAATAAAGGTAAGACTATTGATAATATATAAACTAGTTAAAAATAACCAACTTCTAACTTTTATATACACTATCTTTAGGATACGGCAACAGTGACTGGACGGCTATGGATCCGGCTATACTGTCTTTTCGTCAATTTTCATCTTTTTCCACATCAAGGTCAGATGCCGCCTCTGCACCAACAACAACAAGACCTTCTTCTGCAACATTTAGCCCAAAATCAACAACAAAACGGTCAAGGTAAATGTCTATAAAGTATGGGGAGGGGTTCTCTTATTATTTGTCAAAGAAAAGTCCAAACTATAACTATTTTCAAAATTTTTTTTACGAAAGATTATTATTTTAAAGAAATTCAAGATGTTGTCAAAATTTATGTTTAGTTCGTCTGAAGACAGGCCTTTACCTATTATGTCCCTAATGTGTATTAATTTTTTTATCTAATTTGTTTTTAAATATGTATATGAACGTCACCTCGTCCGGCGATTTCTCGAGAGAGTCCGATCGCACTTCCATCATCGTGCACTGTCGATAACAATAAATCGAGTGCCCGTTTCTTATCGATAGTTACAGTGTTACCTTATCTTTAGCTTATATTATATTTACACTATTAACATATGAAAAATGAATTTATTTAAATGTTTTCTTTCTTTTGTTTCAAACAGGGTTCAGCAATCAATCTCAACAAATGCTTCCTGGTATGAACTTGCCTAATAATTTAATTAATGGACAGTCATCATCACAGACACAGGTTAACGCGAATGTTCAGGGAATGCTGGAGTTCTTGAAGAACCGTCAATTTGTTTAAATAATGTCTGAATATAATAGATTTGTTTACTTGTACTACTTATTAAATTACTTATTACAATACATGCATATATAGAAAATCGAATATACAAATCGAGAGAGAACGAGAGTGTTTTCAATTTTGAATACCTGAAAATGTGAAAACACCATATGAATAAATTTCAAATTAAAATATATATTTTTATTTCTGTAGAATATTGATGCAAATAAATACATATACATAGATAGATATTGAATATTTGAATAATTTTACGATCCGCACGAGAAACATGCATCCTTGTTCTCAAGAGAACATACCATCTGAGCCATTTTTCGTTCCCGATCAACATCAGATTCGCTTGCATTGCTAACATTTGACAATATTGATGTATTAGTAGTTTGATCATTTCCGTTTTGCCCGTTAGTTTCTGCAATGGAACGATTCTTATCGACAGTAAACTGAATAGCATTCGCTGCTGGCTTAGTGCGGAGATAATACATTCCTGTTTTAAGACCCGCTTTCCAGGAATAGAAATGAATCGATGTCAGCTTGCCATAATTTGGTTCAGCTACATGAATATTAAACGATTGACTTTGATCAATAAAAGCTCCACGATCTGCTGCCATTTTGATTGTGGACTTTACAGATATTTCCCAAACGGTCTTATAAAGTTCACGCACATCTTGAGGAATGTTTTCGATACTTTGTATGGAGCCACGACTTGCGATTATTTGATTTTTCATATCATCATCCCACAAATCCAGTTCGGTTAGATCACGCAGCAAATGATGATTGACAACCTGAAACTCTCCAGACAGCACTCGTCTTGTGTAGATGTTTGAAGTGTAGGGCTCGAAAGATTCATTATTACCCATTATCTGGGCTGTCGATGCCGTAGGCATTGGTGCGATAAGCAGGGAATTACGCACTCCATGCTTGCTTATCTTTTCCTTAAGTTTCGCCCAGTCCCAAAGATTTGTGGGTACCTTATCCCACATATCATACTGCAGAATACCCTTGCTAACTGGACTTCCCTCGTACGTCTCATATGTGCCATTTTTCTCAGCCAATTCACAGCTGGCTTCCAATGCGCCATAATAAATGGTTTCGAATATCTGTTGATTCAGAAGACACGCCTTATCGCTTTCATAGGGATGACGCATTAAAATCAAAGCATCTGCAAATCCTTGAACTCCAATTCCGATGGGACGATGTCTTAAATTTGATTTCTTAGCCTCGGGCAGGGGGTAGTAATTGATATCGATGATCTTGTTCAAGTTTTTGGTTACAATCTTGGTGACCTCTTTGAGCTTCACAAAGTCGTACGTCTTTTCCGGCGTAACGAACATATTGAGAGCTATCGATGCCAAATTGCAGACAGCAATCTCATCTGGCGCAGAATACTCAACAATTTCAGTGCACAAATTACTGCATTTAATTGTGCCCACATTTTGTTGGTTGCTCTTGCGGTTACAGGAATCCTTGAAGAGCATATATGGTGTCCCAGTCTCCACTTGTGACTCAATGATGGCGAACCAAAGGGATTGAGCCTTGATAACACGATTTGCTCGACCCTCTTGCTCGTATTTCATATAAAGCTCCTCGAACTTATCACCCCAAACATCAGCCAGTCCTGGACACTTGTGCGGACACATCAGTGACCAATCTCCATTGGCTTCCACGCGCTTCATAAACAAATCTGGTATCCACAGCGCAAAGAATAAATCCCTAGCACGATGTTCCTCTTTGCCAGTGTTCTTCTTAAGATCCAAAAACTCAAAGACATCGGAATGCCAAGGCTCGAGGTAAATGGCAAAAGCTCCAGGTCTCTTGCCGCCACCCTGATCCACATAACGTGCCACATTGTTAAACACTCTCAGCATAGGAACTAAGCCATTAGATGTACCATTTGTGCCACTAATCGAAGTTCCCTTGGCCCGAATACAATGCACATTCAGACCAATACCGCCTGCTGACTTTGAGATCATCGCACACTGTTCCACAGATTTAAAGATACCCTCAATTGAGTCCGATACCATGGTGAGGAGAAAGCATGAAGACAACTGGGGGTGATTGGTTGCAGCGGCAAAAAGTGTTGGTGAGGCATGTGTGAAGAAGCGTTCCGACAGTAAGTTGTAAGTCTCCAGTGCGGAATCAATATCATCTCCATGTATACCGATCGCAACTCGCATCAGCATGTGCTGTGGACGTTCAGCGACTTTGCCATTGATTTTCAACAAATACGAGCGCTCCAAGGTCTTGAATCCAAAATAATTATAGCCAAAATCACGATCGTATATAATGGCAGAGTTTAAACGATCTGAGTTCTGTTTGACAACATTATAATGATAGTCAGATACCATGGGAGAGAGTTCTCTGGTCTCCGCATTGATATTCCTATACAGGTCTTCAAAAACATCTGCAATGAATATTTGAAAATAAAGAATTTCTTTGCGTTATTAATACATTCAAAAATCAATTGTTAAGGCAATTTTACCTGAAAACACTTTCTTAGTTTCCTTGTGCAGATTGGAAACTGCAATGCGGGCTGCCAGTTGTGCATAATCCGCATGATGAGTTGTTAAACTTGCCGCAATCTCTGCAGCTAAATTGTCTAACTCTTGGGTCGTCACACCGCAATAGAGTCCGTTTATTACTTTCAGTGTAATGGATACCTAGAAGACACACACATATTATATAGATAAAAATTTACAAAATAAAGTATTTTAAACGATAAATAACGTTCATTTATATATATACTAAATATATTGATAAAACCTTATTTGGCAAAAATGTGAATTTTCTGTTGTTTGATGTATAAATTGCGTGCTAGTAATGTCTGTATGTAGGTACAGATTTACATGGAAATATACATACATAGGTACATATGTTTATATAGGTAAATGCGTGTACATATGAACACATGTACTACTAATTATAAAAGTTAGCACTGCTTCACTACTTGTTATATTATAATTCTAATATATTCACTTAAACATCTAATATACTATCAAAGTATACAACACTTACGGGATCCACAAAATCCATATTTAAATTGTAGCATAGCTTTTGTATTCTCGAAGTAATTTTATCAAAATGAACTTCCTCCTTCCGTCCATCTGCAAATGCAATTTATTACTTATGAACAAACTTTAACAGGTATAAGTATACGAGTTTACCTCTTTTAATCACATATAACTTTGTAGATTTCATAGTCTTTGATTTCATCATAATTCGTATTCGTATTGAAGCGTCTCGCCAATGAAGATCACCAATCAGACAGAGAATGGCGCCAAAAATGTAATGTTGCGGCTAACATGCACCAATCGATTAATTCAAGAAAACATTCGTGGGTTTTGATTCTGCGTGTCACAATAGCGTCGATAAAATTGCGATGACCAATAAAATGTGAACACAATTTTATTGAAATGAAAATAATTGTTTATAGATAAATTAGTTAATATGAAAATATTTTGATTTAACTACAGAACATATTCATTAATTATTACCTAATATAGAAGTGTATTTTTGTGATATTTGATTAGATTAATCAAAATGCATTCGATTTAAAAATGTATTTATAGTATTTAAAATTCATATCGCATTTTTATTACTGAAAGAAAAGTTTGTTTAGTAAATTGCATTGCATAATAATAAAATAATTTTGACGGAAATTTTTAACAGTTTTGTTTGTTATATATGCTGACCAAAGTACACAACATGAAGCAGTTTTGTGAAATGATTCTCTTGTTACCTGTGCAGCACGCGATCAGCTGGGCGGCCAGCTGTCCTTCTTTTTCCTTGTCATTTACTACTTTTCCTCCAAGAGTTTGTCTACCCTATGATTTTCTTAAATTTAAAATAAGGTATACTAACTTTGTGAAAATGTATGTTATAGTCGAAAGATGGCGTGATAACAGTCGGCTATTCGGCTGAACAAATTGTTTCGGCATGCTGTGATGCATTATGATGCTGAGAATCGTTGACGTCGCATTCCTGTAGTCCTTTTCGCGCTTTGCTTTCTAGTGTGTGAGAACGAGAAAGCAATAAGCGACGGAATAATTTATACAGAATTTGATGGGACTTAAGATTGTCTCTACGAATTTTATAATGGTTTTATCATATTCTATATCATAGAGCGGTTCAAATATTATATATAAAAAACATACTGAATAAAGCAAATCCTTTTTATACAATTTGTAAATATATATAAACATAATTAAACAAAAGTATTGTAATGGATATCACTTCTTTCATATGAATATCTGATTTATATTAATCCATTCTATGTGATAGAATATTAATGGAATGTAAAATTAAACTATAATACCATGTTAGAATTTGTTTATCATTGATGACACTACAAATGAAATAAATAAGAATAAACACTTTCAAAACCAACAACTATTATCCGACTGCACATGTTATTATTTTTCCAGGTATGGTCCTGCACCTGCTAGGGTCAACGAATTGAGAGACGTACCGTTTTCAGTTACCACTAAGGGTCGATTGTGATCGGCTGGTGCCGAAGTGAAGGCCACTGGTTATACAGATGGCAACACATGCATACATACAACAGTACAAAAACACACGCAACCATTCAACAAGCTGCAATTTGTATTTAAGCATGAACATTTATATGTGTGAGTGCTGTGTCTGTGTGCACAATCGCGCCTACATATCACTTTTCAGTTTGAGGAGCCACACATTTAAATATATAAAACTGTGCAAGATTCGAAATTCGCTGAGTTTTGATTGCATATTTCACACGTACACTTGCTGTATGTATGCATATGTATAACAAACAGTAAATATTAATTAATAAAGAACCAATTCTTATGGGTCATTAACGAATGGGTCAAGAAATATGGATGTAGGTCAATTATTGGGATAGAGTGCACTGTTAATATAAGTCTCCCATTTTTGTAGGTTATGTATTTACATACATATGTACATATGTATGTACATTTCATACTAATATATTTTAGTCCCTCCAAAGGTCCTCTTTATGTTTTAAGTTTTCTTTATTACACTTCCTGCGTACGTTTTTTCGGGTTTTTTTACATTTATCTCAACGATTATTTTTCAGTTTTGACTTAATAATATGTACGATATTATTACACGAATTTAACTACACGATCTGTAAGCAGGGTTTACACTGTACAAAACTTACGATTCAAATGTGTGTGTAAAATATTCGACTGTTATGTATGTGTGTAAATATGTAGCTGCGTGCTTCTGTGTATGTAGTGTATATGTGTATGGAGTGAGTACATACGACACCATACATGCAAATAATCAAATACATGCATAGATCTGGGCCTGGGCATGATTGCACTTTGCTATACTCGCAACAAACACATATATGTAAATATGTACATAAATATATGCACACACACTTACACAAATATATTGCATGCATTTGTGTGCATTTTCGAGTTATAATGTTGGCATATTCATTTCTGATTGCATATTTCATTTACGATTAACAATTCAGGGCGATCCGTCGGTAAATCAAGATTATTATTTTTTTGCACCACGTTTCCCGAACCACTTTGATTGTCTTGTGTGTGTGTATGTGTATTTACAAGTGAATGAATGAGTATGTATGTCCGTACATATGTACCGAATGCATACATACATATATAACGCGCTAATTAGGATTAAATAGGTCCTATTCAAATTTTACGGTAACTAGTAAGTATCCAAGCCAGTGTGTCACGCACAAAAATCATACATACTATAGATACGTACATAGATTCTACAATGCAGCTGCTAATTGCAGCTCGATCAGAGGAGACACACACATACACATGCATATGCCGTTTGAGGGAGAGGAGCAACAAGCTAATTGTTATGTGATTATGTCTTAGTCTGACATTGGCAAAAACTTAAAATGAAACAAGCTACATTAAAAAATATTAAAATTGCTAATTAATAAATATATTTCAATTTATGAAACAAAGTGACGGCAAGAAGACTACTCAGTTTATAATACTTTGAAAAATCATTTTCGGATATATAGAGTTTGAAAACGGTAGAGTATGGATAAATCGGTTACCAATACTATAACTGCATACCTAAGCAACATTAACTGATATTTTTTTGTATTTTCATTGCGATCGATAAGCAAAATACTAATTTAGAAATACCTATTAACTTTTAATCTATCAACAATGCCTTCAATGCCTAATCGGACAAGGATTTTTATTATATAAATGTGCTCTTAAATTATTAATAATTAGTAACTTATTAGTTACATTATTTTCTTACACATTAATACAAAATAAATACATATATATTTTAATTTAAAGAATGTTATACTACACTACAAACACTGGCCTGATAATCTCTCTAAGTGCTCTAAGTTAAGCAGCGGTACAATTGTTCTTATAGGTCATAGTACAGATTCCCCTTTTCAATAGTATACAAAATGACTGTTATAAAGATTTTGTATTTTCAGGCAAAAAATATGCATCCGCCTCTCTTAACGAAAGCATCTACATTTGATACTTATATGGAAGGAAAATTATATACCGACAAACACAAGTAAATATTACATTTATTACTCCTCTTGAAACTAATTCATTATCATTATAATTTGATAAGTGTAGTTTTATTTAATTTATCACAAATATTTTATAAATAATATTATGTTAGAGTATGCATACATTGTCTTACAACTTATCTGTAAAAATATACAGCTACTGTATGGATAAATTATCAAATATGTATTGGCAATTTATTAATAGCAATAAGATTGAATAATAAATTCATGATATTCAATCAACTTGGGTACATCGTCACGTTCGTTTGTGCATGCGTGATATTTCATTTAAAAATCTTTTCTAAATTCGTATTTGTTTAAATTTTTCGTAGATCTGCGGAAGATGTCACAAACATGACGAAAGCAAAGCCTCCCTACAGCTACGTTGCTTTGATAGCAATGGCTATACAAGTAAATAAATTAATAAATCTCCTACTAAATATATATTTAAAATCGAATGATATTCAAATGTTTTTTTGTTTTAGAACTCCACAATGAAGCGAGTGACGTTAAATGAAATTTATAATTTCATAACATTGAAGTTTCCGTATTTTGAGCAAAATAAGAAAGGATGGCAAAATTCAATACGTCATAATCTGAGTTTAAACGAATGCTTTATAAAGGTGCCCAGAGAAGGTGCCGGAGATCGAAAGGGTAACTATTGGACACTGGACGAACACTACGAAGATATGTTTGAGAATGGCAATTATCGTCGAAGGCGTCGAATGAAACGTCCCTATCGCAACATAAATCAGTTTTCCGGCCTTCACTCATTAACTGCCGAAACATTCAAGGGAACCACATCTGCAATGCATCCGCTTCCGGCTCAAGCCATTTACCAGTACAGTTCCAGGTGAATATTCTTCTATGTCTAATTATAAAATATCAAATAATACTGTTATTTTTAGCGCTCAATGGATGGGGCCACAGTCATCTCATATTACTTCATGCACTTCGAGATTGAACTATGCCAAGAACTGCACGGTAATAATAATCAACATTTTTTACTTTCATTATATTATGATATTTATTCTTACGATTATTGCATTATTTTCTATCATTGTTATACTTATATTATTTATTATTGAATCAATATTCAATCATAAAACTCTTAACTCTTCTTTAAAACTCCACAGATGCATTCACCACAAGCAAATTTAATAACTGGCAACAATGATGGCATTAAATTTAATTTAGGTAATTTGATATAAAGATTGTATGTATATACATCTAAAATATATAATCTAATTTCAGATGCTGTCCATGAAAATATTCCAGTCAATTGCACGAAATTGTTTGATGGTCATTCGGTTGCGCCTTGGGAAGCAGAAGGTGCGTTTATGTTTTAATACAAACAGGAACATAATAATGATCCAGAGAGTCCCAACTTGCTACTGTTCTTCAATTCATTCAAACTTGTTTTTCGTACAAACCAGGAAACCAGTGTAGAGCGTACTCAGCATTTAGACACCCTACCATACAGAATAGTTTTTTTAATGTTTTCGATTCATTAATTGATTGTAGTTTCAAAGTTATATGCCTGAAAGCATGCTATATACCTAAAATTCCAAATTAAAATTGATTACTTCAGTCTATATGCTGGGCAGGTTATCTTACACTAGTGTACGGACTTATTGAATTTCGTTTATATTTCAATTTGATTTAATAAATACCTTCACTTTTCAGCATATTATCGAACAATGAAGAAGGAGAGCCCCTACGAGATATCAACAAGTATGAATTTTCAAAATGCATATTTATCGCAACAACAATAATATGAAGTAACATCTAATTATCTCCTGTGTCATCACCTACGCCTAAGGAATATATTAACATAAATTATTCATATAAATAAAGCACATACATTAACTAAAAGTATTATTTTTATTGTCTGCAAATTATACGAAATATTACAATAAGAAAAGAAAATCAAACATAATACGAATCTGATGCGTAATTATTTAATTAAAATGTTTTATTATTCTAATAAAGGAATATCAATTTCTTTATGGAACTAAAATCCTCCACATTGAACGATGAACAAACACACATGCTGTACGCTTGGAGTACTTGTTACATTTGATAACTTCGAGGCACTTTTACAACCACTGTTGCAGGGTATCCGCTGGGGGCGTGTCTCAGACGGGCACCTTAAGCAAAAAAAGAAAGAGACGCCAATAACATTTTGATCGGAGTCAAAAAGAAACATTCTTAAAACGCTTACACTCAAGTTGAAGAAACCGGATCTTTTCACTAGACTCACTTGAGTAAAACTACGACGACGACTCAGAGCAGAGCAGACGTTGGTAGTTATGAATGGAAGTGTAGTAGTTGTAGGCCAAGTGCCTGCACCTGTTCCGTCCAGAAGTGGAAATGTATTCGTTGAGTGTAATGCTCAAGAAGAGAATACACTATGCTACCCGATGACGAGAGGTTGTCGAGAGGAAGTGCGGTGTGTGGGGGAAGTGAGAAAGAGAGATCAAGCGAGTGAGACGGTGGCAAAGCAAGAAATTCAAGTGAGCGCGCTGTCAATGATCCTGAGTAAAAGCAGCTCACTGCGCAAAATTTCATTCAAGATATAAGGCACACACACACACTCACGCACACACACACTTACATAGTGGGCATGTTAACTCAAGAAGAGTATAATAATAAACGAGCACGAAAGCAACGGTTCACCATGCCTGACTGGTAGGTACCCTTCAGTTAATTTTGAAAAAAAATTACAGATACACTAAGCATATCGCCTGTTGTTTTCTCATTGTAACACACATGTGTAGTGGAGCTAGATGTTAAATCGATTCTCGAATCGATGTTTTCAATTGAGAATCGATTAAATCGAAAATTTGAAAATAGTACTTACTAAATTACGACAACCAAATTTAGTCTAGTGGTGGTACAAAATGTTAGTATTTTAGGTATAGTGCGACAGATACGCATTTGTTTTTGAAGAATTTTAAGTTGGGTGATTGTTTAATAACAATATGAGGTCTTCATTATATTGTACATATTTTTTCTTAAATTCCAAGCCGTATACACGTTGTTTTTCTGTAATTTCAAGCCAAAAACAAACGTTTTTTTCTTAGATTTCGATTTAGTGAACATCGATTTATTTACACAGCTAATGTGTAGGCACGTGCGCAAAAATTAAAGCATACCAGCAGGGGCCGATAATATTGAAATTTGAAGGGGAGATTGTATATAGTCAACCAACTACATATAAGTTAAAGTCATGATGATGGTCAGGAATAAATGTAGTTTGTGTGGTTGGAGACGCTTCCTGCCGCCTACTTCACACATTTGCACAAAGTAAGTATACCCTTTTTTGACCATTTTCAATAATCGGGTATAAAAAGTAAGGAAGCTGAAGCTGGCGCGAAGTGGAAGTCACAAGTCCCGAAGACATTGCCGAACATATTGCCGAAGACGTTGCCGAAGATGTTGCCGAAGTAGCCGAAGTCGAAGTAAAGTAAAGTAACGATAACAAGCCGCGCTCACCTAACAATGCAACAGGTGATGGACGGCAAGCGCGGTCTGTGGCGCGTCTTGGAGAAAAAGTCAAGTTGCTACCTGTAAATACGTGTACATATGGTACGAATATGTATGTATGTATGTATGAGTATGTATGCATGTATGTACGCACATCAAACGAAGCCTACAAGCAGTAGCCAAGTGGTTGAACAAAGGTAAATACATACACATCACACACACACACAAGTGAACAGGCGGGAGCTCACTCAGTCTCGTATGTGTGTGTGTGTGTGCGTGTGTCCAAACGTGCACAGGTGCTCTTGCTCGTGCCAGAGCGTTCAAGACGAGTTTGTTTGAGATCAATTGATAGCCGTAGCGTTGTGTAATGTTGATCTTGTTTTGGTAACGTTGTGGAGCATTGAGTTAAATGAGCCCGGCTCTTAATTTTGCTGCCTGCTGCTGCCTGACGACGACTTTTATTTTGTCAGTAGTGTGTGTGCGGCGCTGCTGTCTGAATGGTATTGGTATTTCAAGTGTTTGCAGTTTTCCTCTCAGAAGGTCATGGCCGATTCAAGCCGATCCTGATCACGCAGTATTTGTTGAGCATTGAAAGAAATGGGTGCGCTAACTCACTCGTAAAATAATAATAACATAAATACAATAATAATCCAATAAAGAAACTAAATATAAATCTAACCCGCTCTAATCGCATTACAAACTTTAATTAGATATCCGTTAAATCGGGAAATTGTATTCGCCCAAAATGGACACATGCGTGTTAATACCCAAAGAGTTCGGTCTGACCAGGACATCATCGTTGTCAACAGCAACAGCGAACAGCGAGTGCAATTTAACTGTGTGTGCTACAACGAATATCAAAAAAGGATCGCTATTTTATCCCTTTCAGGGTACCATACGTACCGACAAAATCGAAAATCTAAAAATTCCCAACGAAAATGATGTGAGTATGATGATGAAAATTTTTCAATTAATTATAAAATTATGAAAATAGAATTTAGACTAGGAAATAAGGGATTTTAAAGATTTCAAACTTATATACTGTTTATCTTTTTCAATTGTTTAGGTTATTAATTAATATTAAAAACATGATTCAAACTAAGTTAAACTATAATTATAATATTTAAATTTCGAATAATAAAAAAAATAAAGGATTACGAATTGAAATAAAAGATTTTGATGTTCTCAAATCATAAGTAAATACAAATATTTATCGAAAATCTAATTGTCAGCTGTGATTACTATCAAAATTGTTTAATTAAAGTAAACATTTTAAAATTGTAAATGTCTCCTACAAAACAAAATCTTTTTCTTTAAAAAATTAAGCTCAGAATAGAGACGCAAAATATAGATTAAAAAAATGACCTCTACAAAATTATTAAGATGATAAACATTTAAATATCTTGCGCTTTTAAAATAACACTATAGTTTTGATAAATCATTTTTAACTGATCAAATATGTTTGTTTTATTGACAAATCAAAGATATTTAAAAAACTAAATTCAGAATAGAGAGCAAAATAGATATTTAAAAAATATGTCCTATACAAAATTATAAAGATATGATAAGCATTTAAATATCTTGCGCTGTTAAAATAACACTTTATTTTTGATAAATCATTTTAAACTGATGAAATATGTATTATTTATAAAATCTAAGATATTTTACTATAAATCAAACATATTTCATTAGTCAAATCAAAGATATTTTACTATAAATTAAAGATATTTCATCAGTTTGTTATTAATAATAACTATGAGAATCAGGATATACCAAACTCAGTCTTTATTATATACAGATAGGTTCCAAATTTATTAATATCAAAAGATTTCTTTAAACACCCTAAAATACATTTTTGAACAATTCTTTGTCCGTTATTTACTATTGCAATACAAAATTCGCTGACTTTCTATTAAACAAAGTCAGCGAAGCAAAACGGAAATGACTGAACAGTTTCAACTCGTTCTGCCATCAGCCAAAAGTTCCATACATTCACTTTTGTATTATCGTAGTAGTTTTTGGCTGAAGTAGACCGTATATGTTCATAGAATCTAAGCTTAATTTTCGATAATATAATACTAAAAATAAAATTAGCGAAAAAAGAAGTTCAAAAAACTTGTCATTTTGAAACCTTCTTTTGACCAAAATCGCTAAATATCTAAATATATTTCTATGTATATGAGAATACGCTCAGCACTCTATTGACGTAATGACACTCTACTTCTCTTCTCAATGACCGTGGGAAGATTCACATGCTCCTCTATATTAAAGATATACAATTTTGTTGCTCTTCTTCATGCCAGACAGACTACTACCAAGACTATTCTCCGCTAAGATTCGTAGAGTTGTAGCGCTGTATGTGCGTTTTTCATGCATCGTTGGTGCAGAATTATTTTGGTCAAACATGCTTATAAGTATTCGTACGATTCAGTCAGTCCCCTCCCCAGTTTTCCCAGCCCTGCCTTGAATAATTGCTGAAGCATTAAAGAAAACTGTGAGAACTTCTTCAAAACGTCTTAGGTTCCGTCTTTAAGAGTTCCCAACGTCATGGGAGAGTGATCACCCCATACTTGAGTTGAAAGAAAATTTCGTAACTCCCCATTCCTGTACCCACACATCATAGGTGTATTTAGATCCCACCTTAGGGTTGCGTGAAATTTAAATTAAGATGGACAATAAAAAAGTAGAATGTCGTCAACTAAATGGTATCTTGGTATCAGTTTTTAAAATCTTATTAGAAAAGGATACAATTTTTTACATGAGCCGACGGAAAATAATTACATACAGTATGTTAAGAAACACTTTACACATATGTACATAACATTAACATGTACATAAGTGTAAAGAATTACTAACTGTATATACATTTGTCGACAATAATAGGATTCTAAAAATTTGTTTTAAAGTATAAATACTATTCCATATAAACTTGTTTACATTTATTGTAATATGAAATTATAGATCGAGAAATGGTACATACATTCTTTTATTCTTGTAATACTTTTCTTAGTCAACAGTGCTGCAACTTATATTATATTTGCGTTACACTTTTGAACTTATCGATAACTACGATACCACAAATATTTAAGCAAGAACTTGATCCTTCAGGCCCCAAAAGGCACTGCTAAAAACAACCCTTATAGTTCGATGTTAGGATATTTTTTTAAAAATTGAGTTCCGTTATTGATAAAATTTGGTCAGAATATATTTATATACCATATAAAATATATAAATGAATAGATGGTCAGCTTGCTTGCGATATCTGCGAAACCAGTTATTTATAAAAAGGACCAATTTTCGAGGGCACACGGACGGAGTATGGTATCGCGTCTGGCACGCCTCTTCGTGTACAAAAAAAAAGGAAAAGAGTTAAAATGCTACTGTCGAGCTGTTCTCGCTGTGAGGTGTCCGGAAGCCAGCGCTGCGAGATGCCCTATTAATATGTGAGGTGAATGCCTGCATACAGCACACACACACACTCACACAGATACAAACGATATGCTCGATAGGCAGTAAAATATGCGATCTTACTTGCATTCTCGCAAGTACAGGGCGGAAGGGGGCGTGGCAAAAAGCAAAACCAATCTTGATCTGTGTTCGCGTTTAAAGTCTGGAAGCTTTAGCTACTGTAGTCCTTGGGAAACAAAACATGCCGGGGGGGCTTAGTAGGCAGCTTCCTAATATGAACCGAAGTTTTCAAATTATCTTATACCGAAGTATAAGATATAATACATATATGGATGTAATTATTAATTATTATTGTTATTTTTATTATTTATATTATTATTTTTATAATCATTATTAAAGATGATTGACAATACTTTATGAATGCTTAGAGATATTTAATAGACCACATCAATTTTGGAAAATATTGTCACGCATTAATAATATTCCGTTAGACAAATCTGAAGTGCGACATGCATGTTTTTGATCCTTAAATATATCTGCGCAACCCTCTCGAAGTCTCGCTCGATATTTTGTTACTCTTCTACATACAGTATTATTCCGCGTCCGCAAGACAGAAGAATCAACTCGTAAAACCGGCACATCCAGTTCTGCAAGCTCTGCATAATGAATGGCAAATTGCATCTGCTCTGAGCATACATGCTACATCAGTAGGAGGTTTTGAAAAAATAGTTAATTGGGAACCAATTACTTTGCTTGCACTGCTTGCATACCTTTTGTCCAACTGCGCCTGATGACGAAAATAAAAACGACGATTGACAAAATTAATAATCAGTGGTTAGAAATGGTGGCTGCAAGTGGAAGGTCGTAAAACTTGTACTAAAGTGCAAAAACAGTTGTGAAAAAAATTTCATTATATTTATCATATGTTAGCCAAGTCTTCGATTGTCGATAAGTTACAAGAAAAGTGCTATGGAAATTATTGCTTTCGATAGAAAGCAATAGGAATAAAATGGTGCAAAAACAATTCGGCAATAAATTTCCTTTTCATTTAACATTTTTCGATTTACGATAACCTAACAGAAAAATACCGTCGCGAAGTTGACTCAACAGCAACTTAAATACTACTTCTATGCCATGGAAAAACATAAAAATAACCTTTCATTCTCTCCAATTTCAGTTGAGATACCGCTATGGACTATACCATGAAGTTTCCTTAAATTATGGATCACGTGTACACCACTGTAACTGGATAAGATTCCTCAGAACTGCTGGTTCGTTCTGCTCGAAAGTGAATCTTATCTGTACAATGGTCAAGGGAGACCCGCTCTTTGAAGTCATTAAGCCCATAAAACCCTATCATGAATTAGTTGCATATTGTCTACCAGAACGTCCGGGAGAGAGTGTATTTATGACGCTACGCTCAACGTTATATAGACACGCTATGGACTCAATATTACAAGGTATTATTTGAATTTCAAATTTAGTGTTGCAATATATCTGAATTTTTTTTATATTCCTGTTTACAGATACTCCACTCGATTTGTCATTAAGCTTAATGTATAAAATACCAAATTTACCACTGTCTCCGCCTACAAGCGAAGATGAACAAAAGTCAATGCTAAGTGATTCTACAAGTTCCCTGCACTCCCTTAACGATAGCACACTCGACAACTCAACAACATCGTCAACATCGATAGACATCGATGGCAAACCGAAGACAATTTTCGAACAAGCTACTGTTATTTCGCACAATGCCAGCAACATCAATGTTACAAGCTATCAATATCAAACGACAAAGAAACGGATAGCGCGAAGTGAACGATCACTGTTACCTTGTGAAGTCTGCAGAAAAGCGTTTGACAGGCCAAGTCTACTCAAGCGGCACATGAGAACGCATACAGGTACCGATAACTTTCGATCGATCAACATAAAAACAATTTATCTATATTTCTTTTTTCTTCAATATTGTTTCAGGCGAAAAACCACACATATGTTTAGTGTGCGGAAAAGGATTCAGCACCTCAAGTTCCCTAAATACACATAGGTACGGTTTATTAAAATACCCAAAGTATTAATCGCTTAATTTAATGATCGATTTTTTTTTGATTATAGGAGAATTCATTCGGGAGAAAAGCCACACGAATGTCAAGTTTGTGGAAAACGATTTACAGCCAGCAGCAATCTTTATTATCATAGAATGACGCATATTAAAGAAAAACCACACAAATGTAATTTATGCGCCAAATCTTTTCCCACTCCTGGAGATTTGAAATCCCACAAATACGTTCACAGCGGTTCGTGGCCGTTCAAATGCTCAATTTGCTTCCGCGGCTTCTCAAAACAAACAAACTTAAAGAATCATCTGTTTCTGCACAGTGGTAAGTAGAATAGAAGTTAATAGACAATGTTTTGGAAATTACATTTTCTTTTCCGTTCTCAGGCGACAAGCCCCACGGTTGCGAGCTTTGTAAAAAAAGATTTGCACTAGCCTGCAACTTGAGAGCGCATATGAAGACGCACGAAGGTAAGCCGAAGATTAGTACATTCATAATAATCAATTATTAATATGGTATTTTTATCATTTAGGTAATCCTCACGATGATTGTATTAGGTGTGGCAACGTATTCGTTGCAACAGATACCAAATTGAAACAGAGAAAAATCTGCACAAAATGCCTTGATCCAAGCGATTCAACAGATGATGGTGAGAAATCTGGCTTTCAATCGGAACGAAGTATTTCCACCGACGAAGAAGAAGTGGAATATGAATCCTCAAATGGTGCAACGGAATATAGCGATAAATAGATAATACTATCGTTTTTGTACTCACTCACTGTTAAGGGGCCATTTTTGAAGGATCATGATGAACTTGCAGCACAATGATGACTGATGCTAATCAATTAAATTATTCCCAGCTAATATCAATAATTTTAGAATATGACCAAAAATTTTAAATTTTTATATGAACTTATCGTTTTGTGTGATTTCATTAACAACCGACGCTTAAAAACGGATTAAAAAATGAATTTAATTTATTGACATACAAACACATAAATAACATAAATAAATTATATATAACCAAGTATATTAAGCAATATAGAAATTCAATCTGAATATTTTTTTATAGTTTGGTAAATGCAGGGAATATTAGAATTATACATTTTAAATCTTGTTAACCGGCTGCATTTTTTTGGCGCGAAAGTAATGCTGCTCTTGAACATATCGATATATCGATATAATCAGGTAGCCGTTTCAGTATTTTTGAAAATACGGTCCCACATGACCTCGAGCATACTTTTGATATTTTATTCCTATTGAATGCAGATAATTTAGAATTGTCTTATGATTGCAGCTAATTTTTTCAGCCAATTGAAGATATGTTTGGCTACTATCAAACGCGCATTAAAATGCGCCTTGTATATATCTGCAGGTCGCTACGCGGCGTTTCTTTGAGGTAAAAACCGTCGTTTTTGAACTTTGCAAACCAATTCTCTGGTGCGCGCTCAACAATGACACTTTGTCCATACACGTAGCATATGCTACGAGAGGTTTCAGTTGCTTTTTGACAGCGATGAAAAGCCAAGAAAAGCAGGTGTCGAAAATTGTGATTTTTTTCTTCCCGGGAATTCTATTTCTAAATCTCAATAATAGGAGAAAATACAATAAAAGGAACTACAAAACATCATCCCTAACAGGGCTGGAAAATAGCATAATAACTACGACATTTTAAGTGTGACCAGCTGTTACGCATATACATATATTAAATACTACATACTGCTAATAACTAATTTAAATTTAAATGAAAAATAACACAAATAACTATAATAATTTTAATAACTATAAATAACTATAATAACATCATCATAATATACATTTTTGTAATACTAATATAAATTCCTGGCGCTATTATGACAGACATCAACGAATTATGCCTGGTTGATATACAACTTCTGAGGAATATATCTATCAGCTTTTGTACGACGGTGTCGCCATTTTTGGTTCAGTCACTCGCCATTTGCAGCAAATTAATAAATAAAGTAAAAAATAGTAAAAGGTTTGCTTAAAACCCGAACCCAAATGTGGATTGTGTTAAAGATGCAATGGCTAATCACATAAAGGTTATTTAATAAGCACACAACATATATGTCTTTTTAAGAACTGATCCAGCCCAAAGTGTTTTCCATTGGTGCAATTTACAAACAATGTGCAATAAACTGTAAATCCGTTTTTTCTTAATGAAACACTTTTAATTGTGTTAATGTTTGAACACTTACAAAATGAATAATGGCTTGCTAAAGTACACAAATTTTGATATGGTACAACATATATAAGCATTTCTGCATATGTACATAAGATTCCTGCGTACATTTACCACACACATATGTATGTAGTAATGTATGTATATTCATGTACATATATTAAGATTGTACAAATACAAGTTACAAAATTTAAGCTGCATATCTGTATTTACTTATATATGCTCGCAATTTGTTCAAGTGGGCATCCACAAGTATATGTGCGCGTGTGTATGTGTGTGTGTGTATGCATATACTATAGTATGCTTATCCTCCTGCATGGAACCAACTATAATTATTCATTTTACTTGATTGCTTTTAGCTGAAATAAACAAAGCTTGCAATAATAATTTCCGTTTAAAAAAGAAGCAAAAATAATATTCTCAACAATGGGGGACCGTGACATCCCAAGTGTTCCAGTCACAACATTAGCTGGCCTAACCAGCACTTCGGATTGTAAGTATACGCTGATATATATATATATTCCATTTAGGTATATCTTTAATATTTCTTTAATTTAGTGCTCAGCGAGCTACCAGTGTCAGATTCCCTTCAGAGCGCAGCTTCTTTAAACAAATCGCTACTGTTTCATTCGCTAGTAGCCAATGAATCCAATAATCTATTGTCTGTGCGTGATGAGAACCTAGTCAGGCAATTAGTGACCGCCATCGAGCAAACTAATTCGGACAACATGTAAGAGACTTTTTATAATTAATATAATAGATGTACTTAAGAGAACATGTTATTTTTTTTATTCCTAGTGAACTAAAGCCGCAATTCAATATTCCGCAACATGGTACCAATATTAGTGGACATCCAGAGCTACTGCAGGGTATTTACAATTTTAATCCAACTGTATTTAACACTCCTCGGAGAACTGGTAAATATATATATTCTTGCCATATTACCAATAAGTTTGTTTTAAAAACTTCATTCTTTTGTAGTTATAAATGATAGCGCGTCTCAACAATACCTGCCGGAACAACATATGTCAGTTGAGCGTCCATTACATTGCCAGCGAGTGGGACATGCTAATGATATATGTCAAACAGCGTACAACTTAGGAGCTGCAGAGAACCATCATCATCAGCATGCGCTGACGAAGAATTATACGGACCAATCAAACAGGTGAGCAAGCCCTTATTTAGAGATAATGGAACCAAAATCAAATTAATCGGATTATCTTTTCAAAATGCCAACGCAGTGTGATGTGAATAACAATCTGCTTTAAATTGCTATATATATCTATTTGTGAACATATATTATCAATTCTTCTATATATGCGAACTGCTTTGATGCCTTACAATTTCAATATTCTTTGAGTATTCTATGCTATTATTTGATTATACTCATGAATTCTTGTTTTTTTTTATAGTCCCAATGTAGGACAGATACAACCAGAGCGTCGTGATACAAGGTTGGATGAAACCATGGAGAAACTTATACATGGGCAAACAGCAATGCAAGGATTAGATGTTCAACAGGCAAACTTAGATCATCAGTCCTCTGTGATTCAAGCAGTTAACCAACAACATGGACTTCAGCCTCAAACGTATTATCATCAATACCAACAACATAAAGATCAGATAGATACAACAAATACAAGAGCAACGATCAATAGCAGCCAGCAACAGTTTAATGATCCTCTGCAGCAACAACAACATAATACATTTCAATCTCAAGCGCCAACAACGACAACATCGGCAATTCAAGGAAATTTTCAAAATGTATTAAATCTGCAAAGGCAACAATTGGCAGATGGTGTAGCAGCAGCAGCTGCAGCACAACA
Source organism: Zaprionus nigranus (assembly GCA_018903425.1). NCBI lineage: Eukaryota > Metazoa > Arthropoda > Insecta > Diptera > Drosophilidae > Zaprionus > Zaprionus nigranus. The sequence goes on from JAEIGD010000025.1 coordinate 1,418,698, forward strand.
ACAGCAGCAGCAGCAACAACAACAACAAGAATTACAAAAATCACAGCAAGTTAAGCCACAACAAGCATTAGCTCAACAACAGCAGCAGCATCACCAGCAACCTCAACCGTATCTAGCAGCGACGATGACTACTAGCCACAGTGGAAATGCATTTGTAAATGAATTCAATATGCAATGTGCAACGAATGCTGCGACAACAGCATCCACTGCCACATCGACGTCCACATCTTCAAGCGGCAAATCCCAGGTTCGGGTATGTATAAATCGACTTAACGTTGAAGATGCTCGCCTTATGCAACAGAGTATTAAAAAGTTTGTACAAAAGTCACCAGAATTGGCTAGAAATATGGGGTTACTACAAGTATCAGCTACAGCTACAGCTAATAAACAGAACAACAACAACAACAGTGAGAGCAGTCAAAGATTTATGCCATTACCTGATCCATTCCCCCCAACCGTTGGTGTTATTGCTGGTGAACCTGCACCTGAGATTGCCGCTAATGATGCTAGTAGTGTAGTTCAACAACAATCGACACCATCGATAGATATGTTTACTGCAATTAAAGCTGATGAAAAACGAACGGGTACAAAAAGGAAATTGGCGATATCCCTTGGCGATATTCCTCCCGAACAGATATGTATGTCTATCTATATTGTATTACCTTTCAATTATATGAAACTAAATTCCATGTACCCTGAAATTGTAGTTACTAAACCAAAACTACGTCGCGTCGAACGGATAACGCCTTTATCAACACCAAAAAGTACAAAAGAAGAAGTGACACGTTCGCAAACATACCAACAATTTATGAGAAATATGGAACAGATAATTGAAATGCTAGATGACACGGAATCTCCTAATTTCGATTCAGGTAAGATCGATTAATTACAAACTGAATTTGTCGTAATAAATCGATGCAACAGCAACGGAATTTGTATCTATTATATCAAAATATATATAGTATACGTAGATTATATTCATATGTCTTTTTCTATAATTACAGAGGATGTTGATGAGAATATCGAGTGCATTTCACCGAAACTATTGAACACAATGAGCGATGATGTTGCCAAGTTAAAAGCTAAACAAGCTCTCGACTCAATACCCAAAAATAAGTTGACTCTTCTTATAAACTATGCCATGAGAAATGTTTATTTGGCTAGAAACTATTCTGCTGGACCGGTAAGAATTTTATTGTGGTGTAAACATTCGCAGATTTTATAGTTTTATTTATATTTTAATCAATAGGAAGACGACGATGAAATCGTTGATGATGAAGTTATTGAGAAAATATTAAATGCAATGGATGCTTGCTTACTTATATGCAACATTTACTCAACTGTGAGCGATCTTAAGTTCTTGCAGGAGGATAATATATCACACATTATTAAGTTTGCTCAATTTCAACTACGTGAAACAATATTTCCACTACATGATCCTGTCTACACTGTGAAAAGTGTGAAGAAATCGAATCAACGTAAAAAGACAAAATCCCATCAAAATCATCATCGAAGTCTGCAAATGTTTTACTCAAAAGTTGTTGAACTTCTCAAGGTGTTTGTGGCCCTCTTCGATAAATGTATTTTTGTTGATACTATAGTATTACCGCTGTCAACACTTGCAATCGAGCCGTTCTTTGTTGACAATATTGAAACACTGCAATTTGTGTGCTTGGAGTTAGTTACAACAGTAAGTTTATATGGGCTTCAATTTGAGAAAGATTCCTAATTTTCAATTTGAATTTTTCAGATATTTCGTAAGGAAAGATATGAGAAAATACGAAACAGTATCTTAGGTGATATACTATCCTCAATTGATCGTTTGCCTTCATCGAAAAAAAATCTACGACCATATAAACTAACAAATAATGGTGGCAATATTCAAATGGTTACTGCATTAGTTCTTCAGCTGATTCAATGCGCTACCATTTTAACAGATTCTCTTTGTGATACAAGTAAAGCCAAAGTTCAGACACTTCAAGATTTCGATGATGATCTGCCCGGAGGTGTTGCGCAAATAGTGAAACCCAATCAAGATTTACTAGTACTAAAGAAATATGATGTTGCTGTTAGTATTGGTGGCAATTTTCTAACGACATTCTTAAACAAGTGTAAATCTCGTTCTAACGAAACTGATTTCCGTCCGCTATTCGAGAATTTTATTCACGATCTATTGGCAACGGTCAATAAACCGGAGTGGCCCGCCTCAGAATTGTTGCTTTCCCTATTGGGAACAATGCTAGTGCGATATGTATCGGATAAGTCTATAGAACAAAGTATACGTCTGGTTTCCTTGGATTATTTGGGCATTGTAGCAGCTCGATTGCGCAAGGATACTGTCGAATCAAGGTGCAAAGTAAATATCATTGATTCTATGATAAAATCGATTAAAGCAGAACAAGAAAAGGAAGGTGATCTGCCTATAACAGATGTAAGTACATATACTATATCTATATATATATATATGTATATATTTTATATATTTCTATATTTATTTTGTATTGCAGTCGAAAATAGAGTTACATCCAGAAGAGCAGCGAACGGAGTTTCTACAAAAAATTCTATTAGATTTCTTGGCTGTAAATGCACAAGAAGAGAATTTGATTTGGGATTATGCCCGTCATTTCTATTTAGCTCAGTGGTATCGGGATGTCATCTATCAGAGACGTCGAATAAAGGAGGGCGAGAAAGGTTTTGCTTCAAAGAAGCCAAAATCTCGAAGATCACATAAATCAGGTAAGGTTTTGCGTCTACGGCAGATGTTTACAAATGTTACAACTATTATATTATAATTTATAATTATAGCTGACTATAGTGACTCATCAGATTCTGGATCCTGCGACGAAAATGATGGCGAGGATTCAAATAAAAACGGCAATGTTGTTGATTATGAACTCAATATAGAAATTTTCAATGTTTTAGAAGAGCGAAAAAAATACTTGATCAGCAAAATAAAACCATACTCGACGCCGGGAGAACACAATCATACATCACTTCAACACATTAAGACTTATATAGATTATAATAATGCACAACTCATCGCACAATATTTAGCTACTAAACGACCATTTAGCCAATCGTTCGATGGATGTCTTAAGAAAATTATTTTAGTTGTGAAGTAAGTAGAATAATCTTGATATAATTGACAAATATATATGGTATTAATTTTGAATTCTTCTGCAGTGAACCATCTATCGCTGTTCGAACACGTGCAATGAAGTGTCTAGCTAATATTGTTGAAGTAGATCCATTGGTTCTGAAGCGAAAAGACATGCAAATGGGTGTTAATCAGAAATTCTTGGATACAGCTATATCAGTACGTGAAGCAGCTGTTGATTTAGTCGGCAAATTCGTGCTGAGCAATCAAGAATTAATAGATCAATACTACGATATGCTATCGACTCGAATATTGGTATGCTAACCCATGAAAAGGAGATTATAATTCATATACTTATAGAGTTATTTTTATTTCAGGATACTGGCGTTTCAGTTAGGAAACGAGTTATTAAAATTTTGCGCGATATTTGTATAGAATATCCAGATTTCGAAAAGATACCTGAAATATGTGTAAAAATGATACGCCGTGTCAACGATGAAGAAGGCATTCAAAAGCTTGTCACGGAAGTGTTTATGAAAATGTGGTTCACGCCATGCATAAAGAACGATAAGGTATGTTTTATTTTTTGTAAATTTCGTATATTTATTATAATAATATTTCTTTGTTTTATAGCACGGAATACAGCGCAAAATAAATCAAATTATTGATGTGGTAAACACAGCACATGATACGGGGACCACATGGTTGGAGGGTCTCTTAATGAGTGTGAGTAAAAAAATTCTTTTACTGTTATTTACATGAAAGTTTAATCAAATTTCTTTGTAGATCTTTAAACCTAAAGAAAATATGTTAAAACTGGATGGAAGTGCTCAAGAACCGGTCTAAAAAGAATACAGAACCACCAGCGGAAATTGTTTTAGCTTGCCAGCAGTTGGCCGATGGTCTTGTGAACCGTCTAATTGAATTGGAAGATACCGATAATGCGCGTATGCTGGGTTGCATTACAACGCTGCATTTGTTGGCGAAAGTACGACCTCAACTTCTGATCCGTCATGCAATAACAATCGAACCGTATTTGAATATAAAATGTCATTCAGCGTCTGCTGCCAAATTTATCTGTGCTGTCGCTGATATTCTCGAGAAAGTTGTACCTCTCGTTAATAATGCTAGTGAATCGTTTTTGGCCTCACTGGAGGAACATTTGATGCTGTTGGTTGTGTCACGTAATCAAGCTGAAGTCACAAGTTGTGTTTCCTGCCTGGGAGCACTGGTCAATAAGATTACTAAGAATTATAAATTAATTCGCGACTGCTTTCAAAAGTAAGTAAAGTTTTAGTATTAGTATTTAGATTTGTATTTGTATTTGTATTGGCATTAGAATTATTATAAGTATTGTGTTTGTGTTTTGACAATTATTCTGATTAGTATTATTCTGATTATTATTATTTAATTTGCCATCTTCAGGTTCTACCGTGTTCTCGATCTATCTCGGAATCAAGTGGTCCAAAATGGGTATAATATAGATAATATCTATACCCCAAGTTTTCGAAGAAGTTTATTCACGATCGGTATTCTTATGCGGTATTTTGATTTTAAATCTCCCATCACCCTAGGTATGTGTATCAAAACTATATATATATAATTTGAATTTGGATAAACTCAAGTATACTCACAGGTGAAACAGGAAATGGACTACCGGCGTCGATATGCGACAACGTATTCGAATGCTTGATGTTCTTCTGCGGCTGCTCAAATCATGAGATTCGAAAACAAGCACTTATATCACTGGGCTCCTTTTGTGTTATGAACGATGACTATCTGACGCGGTCAGAACTTAAACAATTTTACTGTGATTTACTAAGCTCATCCTCAAATGATGGTGGCATAAAGATAATCTGTATGCGAAATATTTGGATTTACTTGACTGAATCCGAAATGTTTATGCATAACAAAGAAAAAGAATGTAAGCATCTATTGCAATCAATGATATAAGATACAACTAATCTAATACATTTATTTCTTTAGGGGAAAAACAATCAAAACATGAAGATCTTAAGGAAATGAATGACGTTTCGTCTGGTATGGCGAGTCGTATTATTCAATTGTATTTAGAAGAAATTCTGGACTGTTTTCTTAATCGTGATGATACAGTTCGGCTATGGGCAGTGAAAGTCGTGCAAATTGTACTGCGACAAGGCCTGGTACATCCAGTCAGAATGGTGCCCTATTTGATTTGTTTAAGTACAGATTGTAAAGTTGAGGTTAGTACTTCATTGAGGATGGGGTTTATATTTCCAATTAGCTAACTAATCTTGTTCTTTTCAGTCGGCACATAGAGCAGATGCCTTGTTAAAAGACATTGATAAAACATATTCTGGATTTGTGAATATGAAAGTGCAATTTGGACTTCAGCTGTGTTTTAAACTACAGGAAATACTGCAAGTGAATAACAAGGGAAAGAATGAAATAATTCGAGGATATGCGTAAGTTATTCAATTCTTATTTTATTGGGTATTTTTAATTCTAAATGACTTGCATATTGCAGTAAACGCGGACCAGATCAAGTAACAACAGCTTTAAATGATTTTTTGTACACTTTGCTAAGGACTACGAAACCGCAAAGACGCGCTTTGGTGCAAACAGTAACAAAACAGTTTGATGATCAGAAAACATCGCTACAACAAATGTTATATATTGCCGATAATCTCGCATACTTTCCATATGCCGTTCAAGATGAACCCCTATATCTTATACATCAAATTGACTTACTTATTTCAATGGCTGGTACACATCTTTTGGCAACGTTTAAAGAACATCTTAAACCAAGTGATAAAGGAGGAGATGTTCTTGAAGATGATGACGATGAGGAAGATCGAAATGTTCTCTTCAATCGATTACCTGAGAATATGGTCGAAATTAAGAAATGCATAACTTCCACACAGGCTTGTATGCTTCTTCTAGTCCTTAAAGAGCATTTAAAGGATATGTATGGACTAACTGATGGTAAAATCTCAAGATACTCACCATCGGAACAAAAACTTTATGAAAAAGCAGTTACGCGCCGAAGCGTTACTGATTTTAATCCAAGTACAACAATTGATGTTATCAAGAAGCAACAGATGCAAAACTATACAAGCCCAGAATCTGATTGTTATTCAAGACCCCTAACTAATGATGAAAAATTAGATCTTGTTGCAAAATACTTGGACGTAAGTATTATTTATTATTAGTATTGATCGATACCAAACTCATTTTTTCTTTTTTTAGTTCAAGCAACTTATGCTTAAGCTGGACCCTGAAGATGCTGATTCCGATGCAGATGAATCGCGTGATAAATCAAAGCTCAATAATTCGGGGCTAATGGATGATTCTATATCGTTAAATTCTACCAGGGCAAGTCAAATAATAAGCGATAAGTCTTTCTCTGTTTCCACACCAAACAACAGCATCATTCAATCAACAACGACTTTAACAGCTGTAAGTTATTAATTGTAATTGTATAATTATTATTATTATATTACCGATTATTATTATTATATAGGAAACTCAAGGTACCGGTACACCCACAACTCGTGCCATAAAATCAGCTCACTCTCCTGCAAAGTTAATTCCGCGAAAGCAAACCCAACAGCGCAGTAGAAAGAAACAACGCAAGATAGTCTCTTCCGATGAAGAAGATGATTACAGTGGAGAAGACTATGCGTGAGATACATTGGTAGAACCATCAACTCTTTCAAAAAGCACACACACAGCAAGAAAATTAATACAATATTAGACTTAAAGTGTAATGATGATCTTAAGTAGTGCTACATGTATGTATGTATTATTTATTTTCTAAACTAGTAGTGTATAATAGCAATAAACATTTCTCTTATTTTAAACGAACGTCGGGTATAAGCAAAAAAAATCTTTTGTAGTATCTAAAGTCATCCTTGTTGATTAAAAAGAAAAAAAACAAAAAAAACAATATAATAAAATATTGTACGTTTATATTTTTTATATTGTATCATAATTATTAATGTATTGTTTAGTAAGTATAGTAAGTTTAGGTTTAATAATGGAACCATTAATTTGTCACACCATAGCTGTATGTGGGGGGAGTGATGGAGCTATATAACTCAAGTTTAATCATTGATCAAAATTAATCGAAATGTAAAAAGTTGTATAAAACTTACAATGTCAAAACGCTGCATTTGTCTATCTTAAAAATAACCAGAAATTCTAATTTTTATTTTTTTGAATACTATCACATATATAGTTATCATATATAAGTTGAAAGATTTGAAATATGTTTTCTACATTTTCTGATTTCTTGAGTTCTTTTTTCAACAATTTTAAATAAAATTTACTCTACTCATAATTAATAAATAATATGAGTCCACATGTTAAATCAATAAACACACTATTAACAGATATGATGGTATAAATGGCGGAGCTTTAACGGATTCCCATGGATCAAATTCAGCCATATCGAATAATGTACATTATTTTTATATTTCATAGTTGCAAAAAAAGCTCTAATTTTAATTAAAGTCGCACATAATTGTACATAAATATATATTTATTTAATTAAAATAATAATAAAAAAAACTTATAATAAATATTTATTTAAATACATATGTAGCTAAATTAATGTTGAATAAAAATATATTAATAAGATAACACAACTGGAAGATATAATTCATCAAGTTGTAGCTGCACAACAATTATAAGACACATTATAACAAGCGATGGGAACCTGTTCAAATTAAATTTTCATGTGCTAAATAAATAAAAAAAAGAAAATAATGATAAATTCTGTTAAAAACCTTTTAATGATTTCGATCAAACAGTTCAAAATAGGAATCATTTCATCCTGTGTTTAATCTTATTGTTTGCATTCTTAAACACATCTGAAATTCTTTGCAATACACCACGACTTTGTAAAACTGGATTGCATAGATTATTTTAAAAAAAAAAAAATTAAGAAAATCTCTGAATGATATGCAACACCAAAACCCATATTCACTACTAATCTACAACTTTGAAATAAGTAATGCATGTACACACTAGGTATTCGATGTTCTCTACTGAATTTATCGATTTCACATAAGTATGTTCGCTGTCATTTATAACAGATGTTACTTACAGAGTAAAGACGAACAGCTGCTTACACAATGTTGCATAGAACTGAAGTCATCGATAAATCTGTTTTATGCATTCTGTTAGAAAATTTACTTATAAATAAATAAAATTATTAAATAATTTAATAAATTGGTCAATAGTATTTATGTGTATAAAACTTAGTTTTTTTTTAGAAGCAAAAAACAAAAACTCTTAATAAAAGGCATCCCTAAAAGTATGTTATGTTTTCTCTTAGGATTGTCAAGAACATACATACATCAGTGTTGCCAGCACAGCTTTTTTTCCGTCAAATCAGACTTCATAGTTCAATAGCAGGATAGCATCAAAACAATTGCGGATCTTGCTTATTTAATACTGAAAACTCCAAACATTCACCTATTTCTTTATTGCAACTGTATGCAGTTCAGCTTTTTTGAAAATCTAATTTTGCTCAAAAATTGTGGCAGCACTGATACATTCATATGTATACACTATTCAAATGAATACACACATACTATTTGTATTGCAGAGCTGTTTAATTTAAAGAACGAAATGCGATTGCGTGAGTTACGCAGAGCGTCGTACTTGTTGTCAACTCTAATTTAGTCTCTGTATGGCGCTTCGGAAAAGAGGTCCTTTTTGCAGTGAAGCAGCCCGCGTCGCGGCACGATATTAATGTAAATTTAAATTTGTGCATCATCAAATCGCCTTGCACATATATCTCTACTTATTTACGTATGTACATGTATGGATGTACAAGTGTGTGAGAATAATTGATTTGTGCATTTAGTGCTCACAGTCGGCAAAAAGAACATTAAATCCTGTGCAGGAGGCCCACAAATTGTGGACGGTCAAGAACTAACGGGTGTGGAGTGAAAATCGAATGCTACACATGTGTGTACATGTATAACAAATTTATTTGTATGTAGAATATGTTTAAAAGTGTGTGAGAAGCATTATAGAACATTTTTTTTATAACGCATACACACACAAATTCAAAGTTCCATTTGCATTGACAACAAATTCAAACATACATTTTCACATACATACATATGTATAAATTTTCACGCGTTCATCGGTATGCACTCGTATAACGTATCTTTGTAAAAACAAGATAAAAACACAAATAAGTGCATGTAGATAATTAACAACACTATTATGAATGCTTTTAAGTCTTTAAAAATAAAATTATATATGTTTTAGATATATATTTCATGCGTACATACATACATACATTGTGTATGTACAAGGATACGCACATTCACATACGAATGCGTGAATTCTGTAAAAAGTGATTAAATTGTATTTCAAATAAATGTGCATACATTTTTCTCGAAAAAAGATAGCAATTTTTTTAATATCAAGTGCACGTGCAAGTGTAAATAAATATTATTTTATACACACAAAATTTAAAAAACTAATATTTTGATATTGAGCATGTGCATGTGCAACTCTGTTAACGTATGTATGTATGTGTACAAATGCGAGGGTACATACATATAAATATGTTAATGTATTTATATAACCATACAATTTTCATTATGAAGTTTTGTAGGTATGTAAACAAGTGCACACACGAACTTTCGCATGAACATAAGTGCGTGCGTAGTGTAACGTACATATGTATGTATGTATGTGATTGCATATTTATTTTAAAACATACATGTGGTCTAACTTTTTTTGATGTATGTATGTGTGCACTTGCATATACAAATATGAGAGTTAAAATAAAATACAAATACTTATGCATATACATATGTATGTATGTATGTAAATACAGCCATTGATAGAGATGTTTGTTCAGGGGTATGTTTAAATATAATAAATCAATATTACGTATTTAATATGTTTCAGATAAAGTCCAAAAATAAATGTAGGAAGCATGTTTGATGTACAATACGCTGAAACTCATAAATAATCTTTGCGCACTGAACATTAATGTTGAAATAATGGAATCGGAAAAATGGCATATGCAAATATATTTATTTTTGTTATTAATCACTTCATCGTACTCAAGTAAGTATTGACAACTTTGAAAAAAACTCATATTAAACTTGTGGAAAATATTGAGACCGACAATATTTATATACATAACACAAGAAAGGTAGAGCATCTTCTGCATGCACTCTGATAATTTTTGGCTTAGTCTTCCGATTCTAATGATGCTAACTATACAAACCTGTGTAAATACAAGTCAGGACTGCTAGATCAGTTTTTTTTACGAGCAGATCTGTACTTTAGTTTTTATTTAGCCGCAATAATTGTATTGTCTTAGCTTACTGTCCGGCAATCTCAATTAAAATGTTTTCTAAATATGCTTTTTATGAATTGGTTGTATAAATCAACGTACCACAAGTTATTGTATGCAAATCATTATCTCGATTTAATAAATTTCCCTTCGCGCTACATTAAGTTGTTTATTTTAAAAAGCAAGGAACAGATATTTCATCTTAGTTTAAATTCCCTGATTTCAACAGCAGCATTAACATTTATTAAAATAAAAAAATTTATGAAATTGTATACCTTTTATACCCTTCAGAGGGTAAATTAATTGAGGCCCTTCAAGAGATATCTCCTACCCTTTCATGTATATAAATTCTGAATCAGCATCAACAGAGCAGTTGAACTAGACATGTTCGTCTGTTCGTTAGACCGAAAATTGTAACGTTAACTAATCTCCCTGTTTTTACCCCCCCCCCCCCCAAGGGGGGGGGGGGGGGGGCCCCCCCCCCCCCGCCGCAAAAAAAAAAAGGAGGGGGGGGGGGGGGGGGGGCCCCCCCGGGCCCCCCCCAGCCCCCCCCCCCCCCCCCCCCCCCCCCCCCCCCCCCCCCCCCCCCCCCCCCCCCCCCCCCCCCCCCCCCCCCCCCCCCCCCCCCCCCCCCCCCCACCCCCCCCCCCCCCCCGCCCAGCCGGCGCCCCGGCGCCCCCCGCCCGGCCCCCCCCCCCCCCAGGCCCCCCCCCCACCCCCCCCGCCCCCCCCCCCCCCCCCCCCCAACCCCCCCCCCAACCCCAGCCCAAAAAAAAAAACACCCCCCCGGCCCCCCAAAAACCAAGGGGCCGGGCCCCCCAGCCCCCCCGCCCCGGAAGGGGCGGCCCCCGGCCCCCCCGCGCCACACCCCCGGGGGGGCGGAAGAAACCGGGGGGGGCCCCCCGGGCGGGGGGGGGGGCGCCCGGGCCCCCCCCCGCCCCCGCCGGCGGGGCGGGCCCCCCCTTATAACTGTCTTAATGAAACTTGCCAATCAGCGCCAGTCAAAGTTAGTCAGTAATCGACATTAATATGCATGCTGTACAATATAAATTGATAGAGCTGAGGCAGTACAGATACTAAAGTTATATTAATATAATACGTTGCAAAAGTGCTATGATTAAACACAACCAGTAAGAAAAGCAACAGTCGCGCAGCACGCGACAGTGGGATACCTTTCGACCTTTGAAGCATTTGCTTTTATGCTCATACATTCTTAAATGATTATGATTATTGTCCGATCGGATTGCAATTTGGAGAATACGAAAATAATTCATTCAGCTTAGTTTATATTAAAATCAAAAAGTTGTAGCTTTTATACAGCGCTTACAAATTGAGTTAAAAATTAAATTTTTGATTTACAGGGGCGGTGGGCGTGGCACCTAACATTTGAAATAATCTTGATCTGCTTATAGCACACATGAGTCTTCCTGCCAAATTTGGTAACTCTAGCTTTAATAATAGCTGAGATCTGTGCGTTCACACAGACGGACAGACAGACAGACGGACATGACTCAATCGACTCGGCTTGTGATTCTGAGCAAGAATATATATACTTTATGGGGTCTCCCACGCCTCCTTCTGTTAGTATTAAAAGTTAGTATACCCTTTTTTTGACCATTTTCAATGGTCGCAGGGTATAAAAAAAGTGTCATGATCTGGGTATGCGGCATATGCAGTTATACATATGTATGTATTTTGGGTCGCTAAATCCGAATCCGGGTCAGAAGTTCTCCATCACGTCTGGATTTCGAACTAATCTCAAAAAACTGAAAAACGTTTGGATACCCCCCAAAAGATATAAAATGCTGATATGGGCATGCGGTATATGCATTACCAGAATTTTGACGTTCTTAGCCCGAATCCGAAGTCAAAATTATTATTTTGTTATATCACACAACCGTGTGTTATTCTGTTAATTGTGCATTAAAAAAGAAAAGAATCGTTTCCTATTAAAAATTCAATTGGTATAGTGGTTTAAAGTGGTTTTGAAAATGATATACCTATATATGTAATTTTATTGTTCTGAATATTTCAAAAAAAGTGGAAACTGATAAAATATTTCAACTAATTATACAATGCTATATGATTAATAGATGTCGGCAAAACAACTTCATCACAAAATCATTTTGGTAATAGTCTGCAGAGTCAATTTAATACCAAAAAATAATACTCGGGTCATCGCACAAAAAGGAGGACTTGCCATACTGCCATGCGTCGTTAAAGTTAATTCACCAGCAACGGTAAGTTATATATAGTATCTATCAAATCTATATCTTTATATTATATGCTCATGGATCAATTGATTATCTCCCATATATGTATGTATTTCCTGAGACTAAATTTGCTTTAATTTGTGATTGGTTTACAGGTTTCCTGGATACGGCGAAAGGACTTTCAGTTGCTCACAGTTGGCTTATCGACTCACAGCAGCGATAAGCGGTTTCTGGTCGAGCACACGCGTCACATGGGCCACTGGTCGCTACGAATAAAAGCTGTGCGTGAGGAAGACAGAGGATTTTACGAGTGTCAATTGTCAATTTATCCAACTCAATCAATTTTCATTGAGCTAAAAATTGTTGGTAAGTACTCGCACGTACAATCTGCTCAATATATGTATGTATCTAATGATAATATATTGATGGATTTTTGTAGAAGCGGTTGCTGAAATATCAAATGCATCTGATATACTCATTGACGAAACTTCAACGCTGCAGCTGCAGTGCAAACTCAAGGGTGCCACGGAGAATCCGTCGTTTGTATTCTGGTAAGATATCGAGAAATAATTGCTCATAACTTATACTTATACCACCTTGAAGACAGTGCTAATTGTTGTTTTTGTTTTCTTCTTGCAGGTACCATGAAAATAAAATGGTGAATTATGATTCACAAGGCGGTTTCGTTGTCACATCCATTACAGAGAATTCTCTAATGGGTGTCGAAGGTGGTGGGCAGACAAACTTTCCGACCAAGGGCGGCAGTAGAAATAAGACACTGCGCAGTACCATAGAACCAGATAGTGAAACTATGATGCTGCGAACTACTATAAGTCCCTCATCAATTACACCATCACCATTATCAACCATACAAATACAGCAGCAGCCGCACAAGTCGCCATATCTTCCGAACTCATCGATGAGTGTGCTTACCATAAAGACGGTATCATTTCATCATGCCGGCAATTATACGTGTGCACCGTCAAATGCGCGTCCGGCGAGCATAACGGTACATGTACTGAGAGGTACGACCTTTTTAATAAATCCTTAATTTACTGTATAAAATATACTAACGACATGTAATCCCTTTTTAGGAGAAAAACCAGCTGCTATGCAACATGCAAATCGAAGTATTCTCGATGGCGAAAATAATTCCAACAACAGTTTCGGCATGAACCATATAAAAGGGATTCAATGGCACCAATAGTCTACTGATCACAATACCATCTCTTTTATTATCTGTTCTATGTTTGTTAGTTAATTTGCCGTCTACATTTCTTTTGCAAAAGCAGACGCCATTTCTATTCTTCGTATATGTATTATTTAATATTAATAGCTGAAAATATATATAGGTTTTAAATCTATTCGGAATAGATTAAAAGAAAGAATACTGCAATCGATTGTCTTCGGCAATTGCATTTAAGGAATTGTATATACATGAACACATACATGCATACGTAGATACTCATGCATACAGTAGCAGATGAGAGAATACATTAGTATCACGATACAATTCTTAAGATGTTTAATCTGAAATTGTAAAAAAGGACTTGATTATATAAGGTATTAAAAATGAACAAGTAAACAACTGTCTTCTGATTAAGACTTATTGCATAGTTGTTTCTTCGATAGCTATATGATAGTTATGTCGCAAACGATCTGTACAATTCTTTAATATACAAATAAAACAAAAATCAAGTAATACCTGCTATCGGCTTAGTTGGGTCTCGGTATAAAAACTGTGATATAATTTCGTATTTAGAGTAAAATTTCAAAATGTAATTGCAGTTGCATTAGCCAGAGTTATGTAAACTAAAGATTTACATTTTGTTTCCAATAGTCGATAGTTTTCCACTTTCCCATAATTTGCAAGATAAACATGTTGATAAGGAAAAAGAAACGTCTTGATATCCATCTAAAATCTAGATTTTTCGAATTTTGCATATAAATTATATAAAGCAATTAATTGAATCTATGATCCGCCTAATCAAAATTAGAGCATAGCGATTAGGGACAACCAGACAGTTCTAAAATACCGTAAGTTTAATGTATTGAGAAACGCACATATATATGTGTATATACATACATATGTATGTGTATATATGGTGAGTTAATTTCTAAAACTATACGCAAGATTTTGTTTTATAGTTTGTTGCCTAACGTAATGTCGCTTTTTACGCAATACATAAAACTGACCTAAACTGAAAACAAAAACCGATTTCAAGATCTATAGTACATATTGAAGTCAGCATACCTATCATATAGCCGTCAAAGGAATAATACGTTGAATAACTCATTAATATAGTTATTAAACTAAGTAACTAAGAACGATTTCAATTATAAAGAGTAACCTGCTAGATATACAGAGTTTGTTTTTTAACTAAAATATATATATCGAATCGATTTTTAACCCTTATTTTCCCATTATACATCCTATTTCTTTTGAAAAAGTGAAGTCTTCATTTACGATCAGAGAAAAAATCATAAATCTTACTCTATCTTTTTGTTCTGTTAAAAACTGTTTTCGAAAATTAGAAAAGTAGGAATCTCGGTGTACAAAAGTAAGTACAATTAATGAAGCTCATGCCGTAAATCCATTATAACATTCACTTTAGGGATTGTACAACAACAGCTTGTGTAAATAAATATCTTGTTAATTATTTAAGGAAATAGAGAAAGTATTAAAAAAAAAGCCGTACATGCATCTGTTTGCAGCATGCTTTGTATACTAAGCATTAACGTACTAATTAGTTTCTAATTTGTAAATAAACAATATACTCCCTTATATGTATGTATGCATTTACTATTGTGATTATGTTATGTTTATTGTAAAATGGACAGAACATTCTTAATAAACTATAAATTTTAAAGTACTCTGAAAATTGTTATTTACCATTTAAATAAAATTGAAGCAACACCAAATGGATTAAAAGAAATCGGATAAACTGATTGTGTCTGTGTACTTATTTATTTTTGCATTGAATATTATATTTGTATATTATATGTTTGTATATATTATACTTTATAATTTTAATAACAATAATAATATAAATAAAACAATATTTTAATGGTGATTTACCTGCATGCAGTGAGCAGCATCAATTGATTAGCTCGAGATTTATGTAGATAAGACAGTCTTTTAATGGGGTTTAAAATAAAAAGTCTGTTTTCACATCACACGATGATATCGCAGACGTATTACTAACACACGCATATACAACCGGCGACTGCGCTGTAGGAAGCCACCTCATGCTATAAGATAATTGCACAAAACTAAGACACGCATGTCAAATTTTATGGAATGCTATAGACCAGGTGACCAGCAGAACTCTTGACTATCTAAGAACATATCAAGTCTTAGAACAATTTTCCTCCGTTCATAGCACAATAGTCAATGAATAGGTTTTGATATTTTGTTTTAATTAGATCGAATTTTAAAATATAGAAATACAAATAATGAACTATAGTCTAAAATATATATTATTTAAGTTAAAATATGTAATTATATTAGTCCTTTGATCTTCTTGGTCTTCCGACTTTTCCTTTCCGTTGTGCTAATGTTCCATTAGAATTTGAAGGATTTTTAAGCAGTTTATGCCAATCTTGTTCACAAACCAGGCTGGCGCCTAACATTGTGTACCTGAAGAGATCAAAAGAAATAATGAAGAATGAGAATACTAGAAGACTATATTCTAAAGGATACAACTGTGCACATACCTATCACCAGGACGCAAATTGGAACCACACTTTGCGCAACTAAAGCATCTAAGATGAAATACACAATTTATAATTTGTTTTTGTTGATTTTGTAAATCGATATTATTAATTCCAGTAAGAGCTTTTGCAACCATCTCACTGGGCGGTATTGTTTCTCCACATCCAGAACAAACACCGGAGCTACCAAACATACTGAAAAATAAAGAGGTATATAAATTTATATTTATTTAGTTATAGCAATGAAAAAAAAAATAATCGTGTAATACATTAAACGCGTGGTATTAACTGTTACAGATCGTATTTTTTTTTTTTTTTTTAGTTTTCATACCTGGAATAGTCCTTTTTGCAAAGTATTAGACCCCGCCTGGTGAAACAACTGGAGCCAACGTCGGCTAACATAGCTCCACAGCAGTGACATTTTAGGCAACCGTTATGCCAATATCTGTCTAACGCATATAAAAGATATCTATCACTTATTTTATCTATGCACAAAGAGAAAGAAAGAAACAAATTGATTAGTAAATATTATAATCAAATATAGTATATATCTATATCTAGTCTGTTCTCGGCTTTAGGTAGATTTGCAGCTCAATACTTTAACCTTAGGGAATAGCTTTTAAATTTAACTATATCCTTCTGTCATTAAGTCATTATGTACGACTATAATCGCATCACTTTAACAATCTTATAACTTTCACTCTTGGAAAATTTCACCACTTGAGAATGAAGGGAAAGTCGCAAGCTCAAAACTACGAAATGCTTTTTTTTGATTATTGCACAGTCTATTTATAGTATTGGTAAGCAGACGATCTGATCATCCCAATAAGATAAATTCTATTCACAATTTACACTATAAGAACAAGTATATATCATCTCATATATCATCGCCTTCAACTTACCTCCGCAGCCACCGCACACTTTAATCAATGTGCTTGGATGTATTAACTGTTGATTATTGAAGTCATTCGAAGATTCATCCATAAACGACAATTGAGACGATGAGATATTTGAGTTGCTTTCAGCAATGTCCTTATTGTGATTGGTTCTATACCCAATGACGACGGAAGGAAAGTTTTCCGGACTAGAGGAATCTTGCTGATGTGCCGCTAGTATGTCAGTATATGAATGGAACGATGCATTCATTGCAACAATTTTCTATTAATTATATTAATAAAGGCATATAGGTGCTGTTTATTGCACGGATATTTCTGCAATTTAAAGAAGAGTTTAAAACAAAGTTAATAGAATGTAACGTTTATTTTGAAATACATATTGGAATGCCAATAAGAGAGGGACGTACAATAGGTACTGTTCTGATAATCATTTAATAAATTATCGATTTCCATTATTACACATTAAATGAAAATGTAAATAATTAATACGCTATCAGATCCCATAAGCGTATGAAGATATAACTATGTATATGTTTGAGTATGCTTACGCATACTCATGCATATTTCGGCATACATATGTACAAAAGTATATGGTTGTTTTAGGACACTGTACGGACAATGTTAACCGGTAAATATTTGTGTTTAGAACTGCACATGTATATATACAACATTTTAACAACTATATATAATTATATACACACACTAATGTGTTTTTATATATATGTGCGAATATATCTTAATAGATACATTATTTTCATTACTTGCTGCTGTTATATTTCAATCATTTAATAGTGTCAGTGGCCATTTCAGTACTTGTTGATGAATATTCAATGTATGTCGGAAACATATATACATTTGTTCGTATTTAAATGCATGTGTATGCACAAATTTCCATACAAATACTTACATATAGACATGTATGCATATGAAATGCATGTACAAATCCGAATATCTTAAATGCTCCACTGTATGGTTAAAACATGCATATTTAAATAAGCATAAATGTGTTGTTGTAAAACCAGTATTTTTCATTCATACACAGGAAAATATTCGCAAATACACACATATATTTCTGCTTTTAAAATATGAAATATTAATACTATTTGTTAATACTTTTTCGCGACACAGATAATGAATACCGATATTGTTCTGTCAGTGCTTGCCACTTACATGTCAAATTTATTAAACTATTATCGGTATTCACGTAGTTATAATTCTGATTTGTAACAACAAAAGTGTTTTGATAATAAATAGCGTTCCTAATGTTAAATACAAAATTCTTAGAGATGGGAGTGTCTACAATCGATAATTTATATATACAATGCACATTCTATAAATATACGAATACTTCGATGTAATATGCTTTCCATAATGCACAGTATGCGCTGTTTCCATTGAAAAAGTTATCGGAAATGAGAAATTCAAGAGTTATTCGGTTATTCACTTATTGTTTCTTACCGTATTAGCAAACAACTCTAGTTCTATGGTCAAACTAATTTATTATACCCAATAACCGGTTGAAATTCGAGTTAATCGATAAATAATTTTATTTATAGTTTTTAATGATGTCTTGGGCCACTGGAAGCTGAACATGTAATTTTTAGCGGGCATCTAGTCCTCTTTAACAAGTACATACCATATCTAAAAGATGTAGACATTCATATATTTCTAGCACACCATTGATCTAACAAATAGAAAATTTATGCTTAACTAAGCAAAAGAGGCATATCTGACCGCCTTGAATCAGCAAATATCCCAGAAATTAATCTTTATGTACACCACTATTTCCCTATCTGACAACGTGTATATATATACAGACAGTCAAGTAACTCTTTAATCAAATGTACTTGTTAATGTAATGTACATATGTGTAAAGAGTTACTTAACAGACTGTATATGTATATTCCAAACCCAGTTTTTACCTTTTTGAGTTAAATTCACCATTTTGAAAGATTTGTAAATCGCTGACGAAAGCGAATGCTGGTATGTAAACTTCTTAAAGAGAGAAAAATCTCATGACGCTCAAGTATGCAGGGTATTTTTTAGACAAGCAAAAAAAGAATTTCACTTTTTCTTTGTCATGCTTAAAAGGTGAAAGATGAAATTTCTTCTCTGTGCAGTACAAATAACAAGAATTTAAATGAACATTTTGTGAAATGCTATTTACAATAGGTTATGCGTACACTATAAATATATTTTCTCGTACCTACCCTTTATTATTGCATCTTACTTATCATTTATTTATATAAAAGTAAGTGTATATATATTTATATACTTGTATGCTAATTATATTATATACAGCTTAGTACATAATATATATATATATATATATATGTAAACTTACTTAGATATACATATATATTATATATATATATATATATATATTTAAATGTATATATTTTTATATATACATTTTATTTATAGATAATGTTTAGATGCACTTATAAAATAAATCGAATGTTGCAAAAGAAATGCTCTCGTCAATAAATACTTTAGTTAGTTTGAATTAAGCGAATCTTAAGGTAGTTTAGAAACCACTAGTGTTTAATGTAAATCATATTAGATCATAGGAAGTGTCAATAAGGACAAATTTGTTATTATTTTCGTTTAAGAAACGTTTATGCTTAATTAACGAACTGTGACGAAATGGCTTTCTCTTGGGATAATCGAGTTGACTTTGTTGTTCGGTATATGTATGGTAAGTTCAACAATATATAATATGTTAAAACAAAAGTTTTAGTCAATTTCTATAACATGAATATTATCAATGCAAATTTTTTTTGTATCCTGTGTAAATTTGTGGTACTGTCTACTTACTTTTATAAACTTAAATAAAAGTAATGAAATTATTAAGTTATCAAAAGTCATCGAGTGTCATCAAAAATAATCAAGGACAACTTCAATTAAGTTACAAGGCAACTTCTATTTATATTTGAAAATTATTTGAATTCCTTCGGGTTTCTCATGAAGTTGTATATCGGGACAATATGTTATCCCAGAATTTATTTTATTATTATTCGGGGTATAGAATAAATATAACCAAAATATCCTACATAAAACAAAAAATAGCTCCGAGCTAAATAGCTATAAATAGATTTTTAGGGTTCCGAGCAGGGTACACAAGTATGTTGAGAAATTATTGCGCCAAGTGTTTTGATCTGGGACAAAAAGCTTTGATAAGATAAATCTATGATATAAATATATTTATTTATAACGCTGGCTAAGCAGGTACCTGAACAAGTGCTTATATTATTATTACATATTGATTGACACCCGGAAAGGTTTATAGTTGATTATAAACAATTCATGTACATTTTGAACTTTGAGCGTACCAACATTACTTTAGTAATTCAATTGTTGTTGTTTTAAGATATCGATAACAATGGATTTCTGGACCAAAACGATTTTCTATGCATGGCCGTGAGAGCTTGTGTTGTAGAAGGAAAAGGAGATTGCAGTGCCGGACGATTGGATGAGTACAGAAAGCTAATGACAAATTTATGGAATGAAATATCGGCTATTGCTGATGACGATAAGGTAATATTATTCAATTATAATCGTATCGCAGGAGGAAATTTTTCAATGTGTTAAAAATAAAAAAAAAATGTGTAAATTATTTTTGAACTTAACCTTATTTACTTTGTTAATGATCACTTATTTAGTAAAGTACACTAATATTAATTTGTTTTAGGATGGAAAAATTTCTAATCAAGAATTCAAGGATGCTGTAAAGAAAACTTGTGTTGGCAAAAAATATGACGAGTTCCCGCAGGTATATATTCATAATATATATTCATAAATGAAGACAACAAACTGGTTAAGAATTATTTCTAAAGTGAAATCAATTGTTTTAACCTACTTTTTTATTTAAGGCAATGCGTGCTTTTATTGAATCGAACTTCAAGTTGCTTGACATTGATAACGACGGAATTGTTGGAATTAAGGAGTTCCGATACAACTGCATTACAAGGGTTGCTATTGACGATGTTGCACCTATTGACAAAGCTTTTGAAGCTTTATTAAGCGTAAATACAGCAAAATATAATGTTAAGAAATTATGCCAAACATTTTTGAATTATAGGATGATGATAAGAAGCGCGGTGGACTTTCGCTTGACCGATACAAGGAGCTTTACGGCCAATTTCTCGGCAATACAGCCGATAACCATCCAGCGGTTAATCTTTTTGGTCCCTTATAACTTCATTTAATTTATATTGTCTTCGCTGTTGTTCAACTACTATTTTTTTAAGTTTATTATGTAATTACTATGACTTTAAATTATAACTAGGTTTAATGCATTCATATCATTTGTGTAGAATCGTCAGATGAACAGTTCGTTAACTTTAAAGGATTTTATAATTAGAATAGATATTTGCTCTCCGAAGATAACCTCATAAAATGTTGATTTTCTCTCAGATAAAAGCTCTTACAATATGTTTCTCTCTCCTAATCTTGTAACATTTAATCAAATTGTTATTATGTTATGTTTATATAGAAGAGTTTTGTGTAAAAGCGAATAAACTAAGCGAAAAGCGAAAATACATTTATGTCTTTAACTGCAAAAATGCATTGTTTATTTTATCTAAATTTTTAAAATGTAAACAGTAAGTAAGTAATGTTCGAGTATCTTTAGCATTGACGTCGCAGCAGAGAAAAAATTATTTAAAACCTTTTCCTTTTTATATACATAATTTTTGTATGAACTTAAAATACAGTATGGCTTAGGAACGACATGGAGAAAGTTAAAAAAAAAGCTTGTTAATATTACACGAATTATGTTAATTATTCTTTAAATAATTATGCACCTTTATATTTGAAATGCATACAGCCTTTATAAATATGCATCAAGGCATTTATTCTTCTAGGAGACACGAGCATCAACATAATATAAAAAAGAAATTTATCATTAAAACATTTCCGACAACAATGATAATAATATCGCAGTTCTCTAGCTGAACGCTTTCACTAGCTTTCGCAATGTGGCTATGGCTCATTAGGACTTTTCACAAATAAAAATAGTTCAAATTATCATCTATTTCTAAATTTGATTTTATCAGAAAATGCAAGAAGCATAGTGGGTTTGTAATTTGATTTATCGATAACTAGCATAAAATGCTATTTATGTTTCCACTATTAGTCGTAGACAAAAAAAATCGGTAATGAAATCACTAAGAAATAAAATTCAGTAGTACATTTGACTTTTAAAATAATATTTTTTCAAAATCATAAATTATTTATATTGCTAAACATTTTAGTCTTTGGTATATTAGTTGAAATATATCGTATTGTCACTGTTTCCTACCCCTTATTTTTTTTTTTTTTTCGAATGATTGTTTTCTTGTCATTGGTATTATTGATATCAAGTTGTAAGGCTGTAAAGGTTTTATCGCTCGTTAGGTTGTATTTGTGATATTCATGAGTCGTTAAAATATACCAGTTTAATATTCTCCTTGCACTAGTTGGAGCAATTATAAATCAAAAGAATTATTTTAAAGTTTCATATACCATTTTTGAAAACAGGTAAAATAAGAAAAGCCGCTTCTTGTTTGTTATACAAATGTGGTAAACGCACGCAAATGTTAAATCAAACACATCTTGTATTCTTCAGATCGTGACAAACACACACACACCAGCAAATTTAGTAAACCGCAAGGATGATGACAGAGAAAATTGTACCCGGTCACTCAAGTTTGGTTAACAAGGGGTTAGTATATTTATTAAGTACTTCACAAATGTTTTGCTATAAAACCTGAAACTGTTTTTTATATTTTACTGCATAAATAAGTGCGTTAAGTTTATGCATGATTTCTCCTATACCCATTTCCATGAACAGTAACTTACTTTTTAAGTAATAATATGCGTATGTATATTATTAGTAAAAGAAACATTTCGTTTTATGAACAAGTGCAAATCCTCTAATATCCATGTGTTTTAATGAATGCGTACATGCAAATCTGAAAGTAGCGGTACATTGTACACATAATAAATGTGAAGTGTCTCACAAAAGAACGTCTTAGTACTAATTCTTCATTCCTTTGTCTAAACAGCTGTGTAGAATTCTAAATATTTCCTTAGTTATGTATTTTGATTTTCTTACGGACCGACAAATGAAACTGTATATTTCTGTGTGTGTGTATGTGTACGTAACCAAAAGAAAGCTTAAACATGGCGGTGAAGTGTGCTTCTTACCTATGTGCTCCGATGGACGTGTATGTGTGCATGTGTATACATAGATACCGTCAAATGTTTACCGTAATTTACATTTATTCCAACAGTGAATCTTAAACTTGGATCATTTTAAGTCAAATTTCCACTGACTTCCTTCTAATCCCTAAGACAAAAATTAATGTTTGAAAAAAACTAAATCTAATGTCAATTAAATTAATCAACTTATTATTATTATTAATCAATATCAAATTTGTTCGCTTTTTCAAGGATCTTGAGTGACCATCAAATTGCGAGTAATCTTAGTGATGATATGGGTTGGAAATCTAAACTGAAGCTCCCCCCAAAGGACAACCGCTTTAAAACGACAGTAAGTTGATCGGTATTTATATGAGCATTAAATAAAAAGTTAATAAATAATTAATAAATTCGTGCATAATATTAATTAATGTAGTTAACACCTTAAGTAATATATTAATTTTCTTTCAGGATGTGACTGATACGCGTGGCAACGAATTTGAAGAATTTTGTCTAAAACGTGAACTTTTAATGGGAATTTTTGAAAAGGGTTGGGAACGTCCATCTCCCATTCAGGAAGCTGCCATACCTATCGCTTTAAGTGGAAAAGATGTCTTGGCTCGCGCCAAAAATGGAACTGGAAAAACTGGAGCATATTGCATTCCTGTTTTGGAGCAAATAGACCCAACAAAAGATTATATTCAAGCATTAGTAATGGTCCCAACGCGTGAACTGGCCTTACAAACTTCACAAATCTGCATTGAACTTGCAAAGCATCTTGATATTCGGGTTATGGTTACAACTGGTGGAACAATTCTAAAGGATGACATTCTTCGTATATATCAAAAAGGTAAACATCATTTCCGACAATTCGAATGAAGTTTTCTGTATAACATTTCTAACGTAATCTGCTTACAATTTCTTTACTTTTAGTACAATTAATTATTGCAACTCCGGGACGTATTTTGGACTTAATGGATAAGAAAGTTGCCGACATGTCGCATTGCAAAATATTAGTTTTGGATGAAGCTGATAAACTGCTGTCACTGGATTTTCAAGGCATGCTGGATCATGTTATATTAAAATTGCCCAAAGATCCACAGATATTGCTGTTCTCAGCGACCTTTCCATTAACTGTAAAAAATTTTATGGAGAAGCATTTGCGTGAACCCTACGAGATCAACCTTATGGAGGAGCTAACCCTAAAGGGTGTTACCCAGTACTATGCATTTGTACAGGAACGGCAAAAAGTTCATTGCCTGAATACGTTATTTTCGAAATTGCAAATCAATCAATCAATCATATTTTGCAATTCAACGCAACGTGTGGAACTTTTAGCTAAAAAAATTACTGAACTTGGCTATTGTTGTTATTACATTCATGCCAAAATGGCCCAGGCGCATAGGAACAGAGTGTTCCATGACTTTCGACAAGGGCTCTGCAGAAATTTGGTCTGTTCCGATTTGTTTACTCGTGGTATTGATGTGCAGGCCGTAAATGTCGTTATCAATTTCGATTTTCCACGAATGGCAGAAACATATTTACATCGAATTGGACGATCTGGTCGATTTGGACATTTAGGTACGTAACACAAGAGAACTTTAACAATTTATTTAACTGTTTTTATTAATTCTATAAATTTCTATTTTCTAGGTATTGCTATTAATTTAATTACTTACGAAGATCGGTTTGACCTACATCGCATTGAAAAGGAATTAGGAACAGAAATAAAACCTATACCGAAAGTAATTGATCCAGCTCTGTATGTGGCGAACGTGGGTGGATCGTCGGGTGAAACATGCAACAATAGTGATCTGAATAATTCTACAAATGAGGAAGGCAATGTTAGTAAATAGAAAGTAAACAACAAATTAATAAAGAAGTTTTGAATATTTAAAACATGGAAACAATAAACGAAAACTAATATTGCAGTACATTTGAGACTTTTACTATATATATTGGGCTATCTTTAAGAAGATTCCTTGCAGATCGGGGCTTAGATTTCGAAGGAAATGATGAAAGTGCCAGCAATCGTTTTCTTATCTTATTCAATTTGAATTTGGTCTTTTTTCAAGTAATAAAATAAACAATATTTTTAAACGATAAATTATATTAATTTTTATTTTCCCGTTTTGAGAATGAGTGAAGTCTTTGCATACAAAAAATACATATGAAAATAAAATGGTTTATACGAGATTATCCAGATGCTATGCCCAATGCGATGCCTCCCACGAATGCAGTTATGAAAATGTGTAGATCATTCACTTTTGGCCCATCCTCGTCTCCAATGTATTTGGCATACCACTTCTTCACTTTTAATGATTTTCCCCTCAATTGATTTTCAGCTTTGTCGAGCTTACGATCCAAATATCTTTCGGTCTGCAAGGTGAGAAATGTTAAAATAATTTATTATATTCTATTACAAATGTAATTAAACGCGATTTACCTTATCTATCCAATTTGGTTCTTGACCTGATATTGAAGATTCGACCTTTTCAGCGATTTTGTCAACACTCTTGGTTAACTTCGGCCAGTCGATTTTAATAAAACCTTCTTGGTGTGCAATCTCAATTAAAATAATACTTCCTCCAATTGCAAATGCGGCAAACTTTCCAAACTTCATCGTTGTGTACCCAGTTGCCCTGTGTAGTAATTATTAGTGTTTAATCTTTGAGGTTTTTTATCATATAAGAGTTATGACATATACGGGTTCATTGTGCAAATATGTCATTTTCTCAACTATTATCAATTTGTACTTAAATTTGCGTACATGACTGTATGGACATATGTTTGTATGTAAAATTGAGACTTGTATTTTTACTGATGACGAAATCATAAGCATAATGTGACTGGTTGAGTAATATATTATAAGAAGCGGCTTAATATTTTAAATATTTATACAAACAGAATATATAAACCTGTGATATTGTTAATTCGTGCAAATAAATAAATATTACGCATTTTTTATTTGAAAATGTGCATGTATGCATTTCTGTACATTAATATACGGGGATGCGTTTTATAACAAATGCTTTTTGTGTGTTTTCATACCATCCTGATGTAACGCCAATAAAAAGTTGCGAATAAGCCGAACGAGTGCTTATATCGCCCAACACTCCTTTTAAAAACTTTGACGCTCCTTCCATCTTTTTATCTCTGGAAATTTTTGTTTGTTAGCTCTGATGGACTTTACGATAGTTCTGGTGAATGTGTCACCCACAGCTAAAAGATGGCACAATCCAAACAAACGATTAATAGGTGAACTAGTAAAAACTCATATCGATAACATTTTTAATACTGTTTTATATATAAATTTTCAGTGTCATATAAGTTACTTTCATAAGACTCTTAAAGCATCAATTTCTCACCAAATAATTAATTACCATACAAAAATTAAATAAACTATTATATAGCGGTCATAATAAATGTTATTCTAACACAATTCAGGAGCAGTTTCTAATGATACTCAAAAATACTTGTTAACAGTTTGGATGCAGACAATCGCTCACCGCTAAGAAATATTTTTATAGAGTAACAAGTTGAATAGTCAAAGGTTTTAAATTGCATTGCTTCAATGCCAAAGGTATCCACATAAAATATAATAACCTGTGTGACCATTCGGAGTATGACGAGTTAAGTTATCTTGTAGGTATTTAATTTTTAAATATAAATGTGTGTGCGACTGTCCTAATGAAAAAATATAATATATGGACATGCATTATAACAAAGTGCAAATCTATTATCTTATTCCTTTGTTTGTTCATACATAGACATGTTTGTGGGTATATGTGTGCAAAGTGGCTTTGTTTAATAACATTCATACATATATCGACTTATTTGTTTACAAATGCAATTTGACAACCCATATACAAATACACTAATGTATGAGTAATTCGATGTTAAGTTATAAAAAATATGTATTTTCGTGTAATAAATTTTAATTGGAAACATAAACAATGTGAAAATGAATCGGTTTTTAAATTAGTGAAACGTGCAGTAACAAAAACTACTTTACGTACATTAATTACAACAATATCATAATGAGTGAAAGTGACTTTGATAAATCGTTGATAACGTCCCTTCGAACTTTCCAAACTAGTTTCTTGTGTACAATAAACAGCCCCTATGCGATGACTCCATCTTTGCTCTACCATATGAATAAGTCATAAACAGTTTGGTGATTTATTATATGAATCAATACCTGGAATTAGTTCTAAGTAATAAGTTTCTATACATATATACAACATGTATAAAAACAAATTTCGACTTGCAAGAAAGAGAACTATTTTCCTTGGCTTAAAAGGTATAACATTCACACGTCACTGTTAATTGTTGATGATAACAAGGAGTTGGCAATCCGCTTTGTTCAGCATTTACCCATTAAAACGTTTTATTACATTCCAAGCTTGGGCATGTGCAATACAAAAAGTCACCACTTAAATGAAAAACTAATATGAATAAGGTACTCCGCCTGCATGGCCTGCTACAAAGCTTCATGTCAAATTGTGTGTCTCTAGTTTTGATACTAGCTGAGAGCTTTACGTTCAAACGTGTAAACATGACTAAGTCGACCGCTATTGATACAGAGCAAGAATATACTATTGTGGGATTTTCCACGCCTTCTATCGGCAAGCAATTTATCCTTTTGCATACTTTATTTAAAAGCAAGACAATTAAATTAGAATCCACGGGGAAGCTTTGTACAAGGGCTTCTGTGACCGTCGCTACGGTCCATACCATATAATATTATCTAGTGATAGTGTTTTCTATGTGTTTCCAAATGTTTTGTCAGGTATCAAAATTGCTATTCAACCTTATTGAATTCGAATTCTATGCCAAAGTTTGGTTACCCTTAATAATTAGTCTATTGGCATGTTATACAAACGTTGCTTCAATAAACTTTATAAATAATACACAATACAGAGTTCTATCCGTCTTATTAGTCATACAATATATACTGTACACATATGTAATCCGTTATGAGAGAGTACAACAAGCTGTGATAGCTTGAACTCAACGGTATCTGCGAGTATGCATGCGTATTGTATATTTACATATTCAAATAGAAATGTAAATACTTTTATCCCAAGCATTTTCATTGGTTAAGATGAATTGTATATGATGCAAATATATGCAGAGAAAGCTGTATAATTGGGTAGCAGTTCAGTAAGTAATACCAAACGAAGAAATTGTATGTATTTACTTGTGATTTTTTATCACCAAACGAACAGTTGATCTATGCATTTCCTTTCGTGTGCCTGACCAGCGAGTTTATTCTCTAATCGAAAAAAAATATTGTAAGGAACGGTAGTGTGGATCAAATGAATATAACCCCGTATGGATTATATACTGTAGGGGACATAGAGTTCAGAATAATAATAGACCTAGTCAAGTGCTTTAATTGAAACACAATGAAAGATCGGAGGATCAAAGATCAAATGGCTAGAGGCATCACCTTTAAAAATCACTAACAATTCATACATATGTATAAACACAATTCATACATATGTTAGGTTCTTAAAAACATCAGTAAATTGCAATTGATCAGTTTACCGGTTTGACGAATTCAACTAGTTGCATGACTATAATTGACCGACCTGACACGCTATTGAGTCTTTAACATATAAAATTATGTCATCTTTATGCTATCAATCAATTTATTACTAAATGTATTGAAGTGAAATAGTATTCTTAACCACAATCATTCATATGTACATACATACAACATATTTATTTCATTCTTTTTGCAGGTATTTGAACTAAGAAATTTTTATCGGCTACAAAATGATTGTGTCAGCTGAAGCGAAATTCCTGTTAATTGGCATTTTATTTTCCTTCGTTGAAGTATCAATACAGGTATGTCAGCAGGTTTCGCTGTAATTTTCGGAACATCTAAAATAATGATATAATATATGAATATTTCTATAGAAGCATGTAAAGATGTTATAAGTTTGTTAACTAATTTGTTTTTTTTTTATCAGGATTGTGTATGGTATGGAGTATGCAATACAAAAATTTTAGGCCACAATCAATATTGTTCCTACAGTGGCCCTGCAAAGAGAATGCCTGAGGACGGTGTCAAATTATTACAAAAGAAATGTGGCTTTATGCTTGAAAATGGACAAAAGGATTTTTGCTGTGATGCTCAGCAGGTAGATTTAATAATATTTAATAAGAGCAATAATACATGTATGAATATTATTTTTCAGATCGGCATATTAAACAAAAATATTAAACTTGCTTCTGCAATTCTTGATCGCTGTCCCGCGTGCATGACAAACTTAGCTAAGCATATTTGCGATTTTACTTGCTCACCAGAACAAGCGAAGTACGCAAAAGTTATTGAAACGCAAATAAATGAAAAAGGTATTATATTTCATAAGTTAATTGAAGAAAACCAAATTTATTGAGTAATATAATATTATTGAAGCTTGACTCCTAATAATAATTTAATTTGTTTTGTTTCAGGTGCTGCATATGTGACATCATTGGATTTGCATATAACAGAAGAGTATATAAACACAACATACAAGTCATGTTCTCAGGTGTGTAGCAGCTGTTTTAAATAATTATGAAATTATAAATATATAACTGTATAATTTAATTTGCAGGTGTCTATGCCATCGACCGGTAAATTAGCATTAGACTTGATGTGTGGACAGTACGAAGCGTCACGTTGCAGTCCTACCAAATGGTTTACCTATATGGGAGACGCGGCTAATAATATATATGTTCCATTTCAAATCACATATGTGCAACACCATACAAACACAACAGACAATGGAATCAGTCCACTAAATCCAGAAACTACTCCTTGCCATAAAGCAGTTAATGTAAGTCGTACTTTATTGAATAGTTGAAGCAAATCAGTACAATATCGATTTTTTAGAGTGAACTACCTGCATGCTCTTGCACAGACTGCGATTTATCATGCCCTGTTGCACCTGATGATCCTCCGATACCTGAACATTTTAAAATAGCTGGTTTCGATGCTATTACTGTTTTAATGGCAGTGGTATTTTCTGTTGGGGCCATTGTTTTTCTTATGGGATCGTTTCTATTCACAAAGGATTCAATAAGTGGTAAGAAGACACCTTTTTATTTAAATATTTTGTATACATTTACATTGTACATTTATAGGTGATGATTTTCAAGTTGGAAACGAAGGCACTACCGACGACTCCATGTACAGACAACAACCAAGATATTTTGAAAAACTTGGTACATGCACTGCATTTTTTCTAGAAAACTTTTTTACTCGATGGGGTACATTTTTTGCAAGCCATCCATGGCTGACGCTATTTGGCGGAGCACTTGTTGTAGTCATTTTGGGATCAGGTATAATGCTTGTGAAAATCACTACAGACCCTGTTCAGCTCTGGGCTTCGCCTACTTCAAAATCAAGAATGGAAAGAGAATTCTTCGACTCCACCTTTGAACCGTTCTTTAGAATTGAGCAGGTAAGTTGTTCAATCAATATTAAAATATTAAATGTTGCTCTAATAACTATTTATTTATTATTCAATCTACTTCAGCTGATAATCAAGGCAGTTAACTTGCCGCATATTATACACAATACATCGAATGGACCCATGGAATTTGGTCCTGTATTTGACAAACAATTTCTTCGTGATGTACTGTATCTTCAAGGGAATATAACACAAATCAATGCTAATGGAACAAAGCTACACAATATTTGCTATGCACCGTTAAAAGATGCCAACAGCGTTGTAAATGAAACCGATTGTGTTGTGCAATCCATTTGGGGTTATTTTCAAGATCTTGAAGAGAGGCTTGATGAGACCGAAGAAGAAAATGGGTTTAACGTAAGTAAAGAAGATTTATAGTAGTAGATCATTTATTCCAGTGACTTACCAAAATAATAATTAAAATATTCCCTTATTTGATTAATTGCAGGTAACATACTTGGATAAATTCTATCAGTGCTTCAGTAATCCATATTTATGCCTGGCTTTATACGGAGGTCCCGTAGATCCTGCCATAGCATTAGGAGGCTTTCTGAAGCCTGGAGATCAGCTTACAGGGAATACAAAATATGAGCTTGCTGATGCGATAATTGTGACATTTTTAGTGAGAAATCACCATGATAAAGGTGATCTTGTTGGGGCGTTAGAATGGGAGAAGAGTTTTGTTCAATTTATGGCTGACTATATACAAAATAATATGAGCAAATCAATGGATATTGCATTCACGACTGAGCGGTCAATTGAAGATGAATTGGACAGAGGATCACAGTCGGATGTGTTGACTATTTTGGTTTCCTACATAATCATGTTTATATATATAGCAATATCTTTAGGGCACGTACAAGAGATGAAAAGGTTTTTAATTGATAGTAAAATAACATTGGGAATAGGCGGTGTTTTTATAGTCTTGGCATCAGTAATTTCTTCTGTGGGAATTTTCGGATACATTGGCTTGCCAGCAACATTAATTATTGTGGAAGTAATACCGTTCTTGGTTCTCGCGGTTGGAGTCGATAATATTTTCATTCTTGTTCAGACCTATCAAAGAGATCAGCGCAGACCTGACGAAACAACCGAACAGCAGGCAGGACGTGTTCTAGGTCGAGTAGGCCCCAGTATGTTATTAACATCCGTTAGTGAGAGCTGTTGCTTTTTCCTTGGTGGTCTTTCTGATATGCCTGCAGTGAAGGCCTTCGCCTTGTACGCTGCCGTAGCTCTGCTCATCGATTTTATTCTGCAAATAACCTGTTTTGTTAGTTTGTTGACTTTGGATACCAAACGAAAAGATGAAAATCGCTTAGACATCTTGTGTTGTATTAAACTGAAAAGTCAGATGCAGTTCATACAGATGGGCTTTTGTTTAAATTTTTCCGAAGTGTCTATGTTCCATTTCTGATGAAAAAAGTCGTAAGAGCTTTTATAATGGTTCTCTTTTTCGCCTGGTTCTGTGCGAGTATAGCCACTGTTCCCAAAATTGATGTTGGTCTTGACCAGGAGTTGGCAATGCCCGAAGATAGTTTTGTTCTGCATTATTTCAAGTCGTTGAATAAACACCTTAATATTGGACCTCCAGTTTACTTTGTCCTCAAGGGAGATGTTAATTTTTCAAATACTTCGAATCAAAATTTAGTCTGTTCAGGCCGATATTGTAATGATGACAGCGCTCTAACTCAAATTTACATGGCTAGCCGCCGATCAAATGTAACATATATAGCGCGTCCCGCATCAAGTTGGATTGATGATTATTTTGATTGGGCTTCGGCCTCAGATTGCTGTAAATATTTTCCTGAAAATGGAAACTTTTGTCCTCACGAAGGTAAGATAAAAAAAAAGTCTCCTGTCATAAGGATACATTTAATTTATAGCATGTTCCTTTTTTCAGATACCGCCGGTTCAAGTTGCAAAATTCAGAAAAATCGCTTGCAGCGACCTGATAAAAATGATTTTGAAAAGTACTTACCGTTTTTCTTACAGGATAATCCAGATGATAGTTGCGTTAAAGCGGGTCACGCGGCCTACAGCCCGGGTGTTAAATTTAACTATGTCAACAGCTCGCTAAAAGTGCAATCGTCATATTTCATGGCTTATCATTCAATTTTGAAAACATCGTCAGATTATTATTTAGCCTTAGAGTCGGCCAGAAAGATTTCCACAAATATAACACAAATGTTGCAGAACAGGCTTATATCAAGCGGAATGCCATTGGAATCAGCTTTGCAGGTCGAAGTTTTTCCCTATTCAGTATTTTATGTGTTTTATGAACAATATCTTACCATGTGGTCAGATACTCTCCAGAGCATGGCAATTTCAATACTTTCCATTTTTATAGTAACGTTTATTTTGATGGGCTTCGACATACATTCCGCTCTAGTTGTAATTATCACTATAACAATGATAGTCGTTAACCTTGGAGGCCTTATGTATTACTGGAATATATCTTTGAATGCTGTATCTTTGGTAAATCTCGTTATGGCTGTGGGAATTTCCGTTGAGTTTTGTTCACATCTTGTACACAGTTTTTCGTTGTCAAAAGAAGCAAGTCAGGTTGAGCGAGCCGCTGATAGTCTATCAAAAATGGGTAGCTCTATATTCTCAGGTATAACATTTACCAAGTTTGCGGGAATACTAGTGTTAGCTTTTGCAAAAAGTCAAATTTTCCAAGTCTTTTACTTTCGTATGTACTTTGGAATTGTTGTTATCGGTGCCACACATGGTCTTATATTTCTGCCTGTTCTTCTTAGTTATATTGGTAAGTAAAAATCCTGGAAAACTGGCATTTATATCTCTATAGACGCTATTATATTCGTATACAATATTCTCTTTGTATTTTCTAGGTGCACCGCAAGCAAACACACGGCTTGAATCTCAAAACCAAGACAATTGTGAACAGGAGACATCTTTATCTGGGGTTAGATAATTTTTTTAGCTTTAAGGAAACCAAAAACTAAGTGTAGAGAAATCTCTTTCAATTCAAAATTGTCTTATATCAAAAAAACTTTAGATCCGACATTTTGAAGTTGTATTATGTATTATTATGTTTTTGTTGATAGGTATTTATGCGCCACCATTGAATTGTTTGGTTTCTACTACTAAAAACTATATGTAAACTGGCTAAGGTGTGATAACTTTTAACCTATATTTTATGTAAATAAGTATACACTGCTAATAAAGAATGATAAAAACTGTTTCTGTAAAAGTTATATATTTTTACTTACACATAGTTTTTAGTTATTATTTAGATGTTCTAGAATATTTGAATCATTGTGAAACTCAACTAAGGCTACCTTAATGACTGCAACAGTTGGAGAGGAATCACACGATTCCTCTACCTGCGGTAACTGAAAACTTGCCACCAATAAATCCAATAACATTCAGCCAAAGCACTATGGGAAAAAAGTTTTTCGTTTTTTCGGCATCAACTCTAATTTTAAAGAGAGAGACTTCGTGGTGTATTACTAAAAGTATGACTGAATTTCCGTTTTGTTTTAGTTCACGTCCGCGTTATATTTACGGAGATAAATATAAAAACAATAATTTATTAATATATTTTGTTTCTAGTAAATTTAATATATCGATATGTGGTAATTTTCTTGAAGTGCTCCAAAATGTATTTCATTTTGGTCATTTTAGCTTAATGTAAAGACTATACTGCTCTATTTTTTGTTATTAAATTATGTTCTTCCTTATAAAGATTTCTTCTAAATAAGATTTTTCCAATTTAAAACTATTAAACTATTTTTTGGCGATTATTGTTGCTGTTTATGCAGATGCAACATGAAGTTTTTTGGAAAAGGCGACAAAAACGGACAAAAACTAAAATGGATATCAATTGTGTCTATTTAACAACTTCTCATTTTTATCTTTTGTCTCAACTCGACTCAACTAAAGTTACAGACCACACAAATTACAATTTCAATACTTAATTAAATTCTAACAAATACATCAGCAACACATCCGAAAATGTATATAAACTCACATTTACTGCGGATTTTGTATTAAAAACTAATAGAACACACCATAATTGTTTTTTACCATTTAAAAATTTTTTTTTTTTTGGCACGGCTTGTCAGGAAATCAGGAAACTTTTGAAGCAATAAAAGATTTTAAAACACTAATTTAAATCAAATGACTAAACATTAATCGACAATTGAACTGTTGCTGAAGGCGGTAAAAATCAACAAAAATATGTTTTAAGTAGTTTGAAATTAAATATTTTTTAAATTTGCAACAGCTTATAAATTGTAAAAATGCCAAAAAAATTGACTTTTTTTCCCATAGTGCAAAGTGAGATAGCATCTATCATAAAAGAAAAATTATCATAGAACTCCCACCCTGTGCGGTTATGACATCTCTTCGACGCTATTACGAAACTTGGATACTATTCCCAAAGGTGGAAAAAGGCGGTTAAAGTGATGATTTCCAAGCCAGGCAGAGACAAAATGCAACCCTCATGCTACAGATCAATCACTCCCCTAACGACTGAAAAGGCATTTTTAAAACGCCTAGCTCCCTACTTAAAAATGCGAAATACAATACCATCCAATCAATTGGGCTTTCGAAAAAATCATGGAACAATTAAACGGGTCAATCGCATCACAAACGAAATTCGTAATTGGGCACCAGGAATACTGCTTAGGTACATTCTTAGATGTTGCACAAACATTTGACCGAGTCTGGCTGGACGGACTAATGTACATGATAACAAAACTGCTTCCCCAGAACATACACAAAAAGTGTTCGAATCTTATCTCTTCAAAAAAGTGTTCTCAACCAGGGGTAACAGTTCGGGTGTATCAATGCTGGAGTTCCCGAAGGTAGTGTGCTGGGCTCAGTTATTTTCAAACCTATACATAGCAGACATGCCTACAAACTATCAGCTCACAACCTCTACATTTGCTGACGATACCGCAATACTCAGTCGATGCAATTGCCCATCAAAGGCAACAGAAAAACTTGTCTGTCATCTTAAAACAGTGGAAAGATGGTTTGCGGACTGGCGCATTAAGATAAACGAGACCAAAAGCAGACATGTAACCTTTACACTGAACAGACAAACCTGCCCACCCTGTACCCTGAACAGTACATTCATCCCACAATCAGATGTAGTAACATATCTCGGTGTTAAACTAGATAGACGCCTCACCTGGCGGCGACATATAGAATCTAAGAGGACTCATATGAAGCTTAAGGCAGCCAATCTTCACAGACTTATTAATTGCGGGAGAGTTAGTCTGGAACACAAAGTACTCCTCTACAATACCGTGCTGAAACCCATCTAGACATACGGCTGTGAACTATGGGGAAACGGTTCAAAAATCAACATTGAAATTATACAGCGAGCTCAGTGAATTCCGCGAACTATCACTGGGGCATCACCTACGCAGCGAAAGTATCCATAGAGACCTCCACATAAATCTTGTCAATATAGAAATGCAGATGAAAAAGAGAAAACAGCAAAGAAATCCCAGGGCCGTCTCTAACTAATACAATTATTTTATATTGCAATTAATTTATTTTATATAGTAAGATTTAAATATTTATTGTTAGTCTCACAATAAGAGAAGATCCAATAAATAAATAAAAAAAAAAAAAAAATATGAGCTTCAACGAAACGAACCGAGGTAACATCATTAAACATGTGAACCCAATAGAGATTTTTACCAGCTTCCTATTCATTGCCACCATAATTTCAATCTGTGAGGGATAATGACTTGGACCACTATGCTAAACGTCAATCAACTTTCGGTAGACTGTACAGCATAAAGAGAAAGAAAGTTCAGTATCTTTAATTCTTCATGCTTTCAAAAAGATCCAAGCACTATTGTCAGGATACAACTGGACTGAAATCCCTAAGAAACCGACGAGCATGACGGTCAAGAGCGACCTGGAAAAGAACTGTTCTACAAGTACTGGCCCAAATAAGAGCACGATGGAAAACATCAGAGGAAATGAAAAGAGAGACGAACACCTCAATGAATGAACTTGACATTTTATTCTTGACACAATTTTAAAACATGACAAATGTTTTGCTCTTTGACTCATGTTGACAACAACCAGTGTTCATGAAATAAATAGTTCAGAAATTTAAACTACCATATAACATACTACAATACATACATACGACTTCAGTTCATGGTGAGTACTCCATATCCATATGTTTCTTTTCATTGAGATAACACATACATGATTGTATATGTATATATAAGGCTTACAACGATAAATTTGCATACTTGTGAAACCAAATGTATATAAATTTCAAATTGAACCTCTTTATCGCATTTGTGATAAAGAGGTTCAATTTGAAATTTATATGAGTCATGCATTTTAAAGAAAAACAAGCACGAAAGCTACAGTCGAGTGTGCTCGATTGTGATATACCCGCTACCCACCTGATAAAAAGGATTGAGCTGCAACATCTCTTCTTGTTGTGCGAGAGAGCCGATGTTGAAACATAGAAATGCCACTCGAACGCGAACAACTTAGGCACAATGTTTATATACAATGTTGACATGATATGCTTATATACAATTTGGAAACATAATACAATTATTGCAATCAAATTTTCAAAAATGATTTGAGAGTTGATAATTTTTGTGCTTACCAATGCCCTGCGTTAAAATTTCGCTTAATATTTGGTTTTCATCGATTTACGGAAAAGCGAAAGGGGGCGTGTCCAACATTTAAAACAATCTTGATCAGTGTGCAATATTTAGACATTTTTAAGATTTTTTCGTAGTCCTAGCTCTTTTAGTCTCGCAAATCTAGATTTTCATACAGAAGGGCGGACAGACAGACAGACATGGCAGTCGTGCTGATTGAGAATATATGTAGTTTGTGGGATTTGACATGATAAGAGATCGCCTATTTGCCGCCATGGGTGAGTTCGGTATTCCTGCGAAGCTGAATGACGTTGAGTAGCACTATAAGCTCCGTCAAGGTTGGAAAGAACCTCTTCATGCCTTTCAATACCGTTCAAGGTTTTAAACAAGGGGACCCTCTATCGTGTGCCCTCTTTAATCTGTTGATGGAAGGGGTACTGTGGAATTCTGAAGTACATCGAAGTTTCATTTTTTCTTCCAAAAGTGTCCAGCTCCTTGCATACGCCGATGATATGGACATCATTGAACGTTGCAAGCGAGATGTTTCTGCTGAATTTTCCGCGATCGAAAAAGAGGTGAACCAGGGTAAAACGAAGTATATGCTGTCCAGACTGGTTGTCAAACCTTGGCACCGCCGTCAACTCCAGTAACGTCCTTAGCAAGGAGTACGCGCGGAGAGTCACATTAGCCAACAGGTGTAACAAGGGGCCCATTAAACAGATGTACAGCAGAGTTCTCTCTCGACCAAAAAACTTAGCACTCTACAAGAGGCTCCTCCTACCCGGGCACTTATACGGAGCTGAAGCATGGGTACTGTCACACACGGATGCATTGACATTGACATTAGTCCGGCGCATTTTAATACAACGTATGCGCTGGCTCGGACATGTCGTACGTATTGACGAAGAAGCTCCAGTGAAGGTGTTTGAGACGTGAGTCGATGTTGGTCGACGAAGGGGAGAACCGCGGTTCCGATGAATGGACCAAGTTGAGGAGAACCAGGTTGCGCTTGGTGTAACCAATTTGGCGCACAAGAAGCAGAGGATCCTAGCACAAGATGTTCAGGTCGTCCGTAACCCGATGGCCACCTACATACATACATACATTTTCGGTTAGAACAATTTATTATACGCTTCCATCCCATGGGTAGCGGGTATAACTTGTTGCGTGGAGCCTTTCAGCTTTTGGCTTCAGGTTTCGCCTATTATACCTTTGTAAATATAATATAATAGTACATATTATTTTCATCACAATTTTTAGAAACTCTCATTGCTGTAATCATTAAAATTGGTTTATGAAAATTTGAATTTTCCATTCATCCTTTCCCTGCTTTTAGTTGTCTTGATTATATAAATTTCTCTAATGTTTACTAAATACATTTAATTTGAAATTATAGGATGCGTTATTTTAAATAGTATTTTCAAGAACCATCCTGCATAAAGTTGGATCTATGATTATTTTGATTGGGCTTCGGCCTTAGATTGCTGTAAATATTTTCCTGAAAATGGAAACTTTTGTCCTCACGAAGGTAAGATAGTCTTCGGTCATAAGTATAAATTAAATTTATTTATTTATGTTAATTTTTCAAATACTTCGAATCAAAATTTAGTCTGTTCAGGCCGATATTGTAATGATGACAGCGCTCTAACTCAAATTTACTTGGCTAGCCGCCGATCAAATGTAACATATATAGCGTGTCCCGCATCAAGTTGGATTGATGATTATTTTGATTGGGCTTCGGCCTCAGATTGCTGTAAATATTTTCCTAAAAATGGAAACTTTTGTCCTCACGAAGGTAAGATAAAAAAAAGTCTCCTGTCATAAGGATACATTTAATTTATAGCATGTTACTTTTTTCAGATACCTCCGGTTCAAGTTGCAAAATTCAGAAAAATCGCTTGCAGCGACCTGATAAAAATGATTTTGAAAAGTACTTACCGTTTTTATAATAGGATAATCCAGATGATAGTTGCGTTAAAGCGGGTCATGCTGCCTACAGCACGGGTGTTAAATATAACTATGTCAACAGCTCGCTAAAAGTGCAATCGTCATATTTCATGGCTTATCATTCAATTTTGAAAACATCGTCAGACTATTACTTAGCCTTAGAATCGGCCAGAAAGATTTCCACAAATATAACACAAATGTTGCAGAACAGGCTTATATCAAGCGGAATGCCATTGGAATCAGCTTTGCAGGTCGAAGTTTTTCCCTATTCAGTATTTTATATGTTTTATGAACAATATCTAACCATGTGGTCAGATACTCTCCAAAGCATGGGAATTTCAATACTTTCCATTTTTATAGTAACGTTTATTTTGATGGGCTTCGACATACATTCCGCTCTAGTTTTAATTATCACTATAACAATGACAGTCGTTAACCTTGGAGGCCTTATATATTACTGGAATATATCTTTGAATGGTGTATCTTTGGTAAATCTTGTTATGGCTGTAGGAATTTCCGTTGAATTTTGCTCACATCTTGTACACAGTTTTTCGTTATCAAAAGAAGCAAGTCAGGTTGAGAGAGCCGCTGATAGTCTATCTAAAATAGGTAGCTCTATATTCTCAGGTATAACATTTACCAAATTTCCTGGAATCCTAGTATTAGCTTTTTCAGAAAGTAAAATTTTCCAAGTCTTTTACTTTCGTATGTACTTTGGAATTGTTGTTATCGGTGCCACACATGGTCTTATATTTCTGCCTGTTCTTCTTAGTTATATTGGTAAGTTAAAATCTAGTAGTCTAAGTCTCTTTTTAACATTACAAATATCTTATAAATTTTGCAGGTGCTCCTCAAGCAAAAACTTCGCTATCCATAGGAGAGAACTGTTTTATTTATAAGTGTTGAGATTGCCAAAAACAAAATATGGGGAAATATCATTCCATTCATAATTATCTTGTCTTTTATCAAATAAATTTTAACTTCAGTTTAACCAATTGAAAAAAACAGAGCATTTATTAATATTTATATTTATTAAAAAAAAAGAA
Organism: Zaprionus nigranus; assembly: GCA_018903425.1. Classification (NCBI taxonomy): domain Eukaryota; kingdom Metazoa; phylum Arthropoda; class Insecta; order Diptera; family Drosophilidae; genus Zaprionus; species Zaprionus nigranus. The sequence continues at coordinate 1,459,192 of JAEIGD010000025.1, forward strand.
ATTTCTGGGACTGTTGTAAATAAATTTTCTAAAACATGTTTCCCAAATAATTTAATTATTCTGAATCCATAAGACAAACAGTCAAAATTACAAACATAAAGATCACTTATATCTATATTTGTGCCTAAAGGTAACTTATTTATTTAGATACACATTTTTTAGCAACGTTAAAAAAAGGAAACTAAACATAAAAGAAGCTTAATACTATAATTTGACGCAATATTGTTTTAAATGAACAAAATACATATGTAAAATAATGGCACTTGGCTCGGAAGACAACTATTTCGCTCTAATTGACCCTCATGTTCAACTGAAGAATAAATAAACATGGTATAATACATATATATGTAAAATAAATAAGTATATATTTAAGCCGAAGTCATAATCACCAAAATTGCAAATAAAAAAAATATTCCAAATCCTCCTAATTCGGATAGTATTTATATCATTTTATTATGGTTTTAAAATTATAAGAGATTGTAATGGTGTTTATATAATTTATTTAAAAACAAACAATAAAATAATTTATGTATATTTTTTTTAAATGTATGTAAATATCACTTTTCCTTCCCAATCATTTTTGTTCAGTTAAAAATTAGAATAGCGTTTTTATCATTATACATCGATTATCATTGGTCTAAATGTGGGTTTTGATTATAAATTGAAAATAACTTTAGTATAAGTGTTTCCTTAAAATAAAGGAATATTTATAAATGCTACACAAACATATTTACCCCAAGGATCCGCCGATTTAAATGTTGGTTCCCAGCATTCAATTCGGAAATCTTGTTTCTCCAAAGAGTAGATCTTGTTGCTTAGCAGTACGTCCTCGCACCTTTGCAGCCTTTTCGATGGAGCTGATGTTTAAATAATAAAGTACAAACATATGTAAGTAATACTAACTTTTAGCATTTCAAATATCCGGAAAGTCGCATACAGTTTCAAATATTTGATTGATTGTTGAATATACTTCATTTTTCTTTAATCGAATTGCAATCTTGCCAAATCTTGTAAATCAAATTGTTAAAATATCATATTCACGTCAACGAACAAAATTAAAACAAACAATATGTATTCATAATATAAAATCGAGAATGGACAAAAACAAAGATACAAATGAAAGTACTTACGTTTCAAGGTATGCGTTTGGCGATGAACTTCTACTTTGAGACCCTTGACTTTCGGTAAATAATGGATATTCGAGAGCTTCAGAGCGTGGAATATCATAGGTTCCATTACTGACCAATGACTTTTGAGATAAGCTACGATTAAAGTTAGTTAAATCGGGCTTCTTATCAAGGTTCAATGAATCAAATAGGTCCGAAATTTGCACGTTCGAGTTGTTCGCAAAGAAATATTGCAATAATTGTTGTTGTATGCTGCTTTCATGTTGCACTGCTTTAAGTAAAGCTTCGTGTTCCTGCATACGACTCTCGATCATTGATGAATTGCAAGTCATGTAAATGGCGTTGTCAGAAAGCTTCTGAAGTAAATACTTTGCTTCTTCTATTGTGTTTATAGAGTCGAAAATTCGCTGTATTTTACTAGTATCGTTGTGTCCCGGATCCTTGACATCTTCAAATTCCATTATTGCCTTTTGAACATGTTCTATATTCTCTTGTAAGTATCCAATGTTGGTTTTCAAATTGTCCTCTTCATTTGAGTACTCAGATCCTTTGTCAACACGTTGTGGGTCTTCAATGCCTTTCAGTTCTCGACCGAGGTCTTCCCGTTCCTTCACGAGGCGCTCCAATTCGGTTTCCAGTTGAGTTAATAATTGCTTATTTCTGGCCGAGTGTAATATAGTGCGTGATAGGTTTTCCCAGCGATGATGAGGAGCACGCGATTGTTCCAATTTTAATACTGCTTGTCTGGCTTTATTTTGGAATACAAGACCTCGTTGACTTTTTCGAAGTGCAGTAACTTCCTCCGATTTCCTTTTTAAAACTTGTTCCTTAGCATTCATCTTGGCTTGAAGAGTCAACACTGCATTCGTTTTGCCTGCGTTGCTCTTTACGCAGTTGAGCAATTTCTCGAGTTTTTCTTGTGCTTTCCTCTTTATGCCGATTGCTTTGCTCCGATATTTTCTTCATTAGTTTGACCTGATAAAGTATATTAATATTTATAAATTTTATTGATTTAAGTTAAAGAAATATCCTAAGTATACTAACCTTACTACATTTCAGTTCATTTAGGTCCATTCGTAAGTTTTGTAGCTTTACTTCTTGTGTTTTAAGTTCCTTTTGTTGCCGGATATGTTCACGTTGAGTCTGTTGTAGTCTTTTCATTTCCCGATTCATGTCGTTTAATTTCCGTTCATATTCCACTTTAACAGATTTTAAACTGTCTTTTAGCTGGTTTGATCCGGAGCCTGCTAAAAGGTATTTATATGTGGTTAATTTTTAAAGAGATCGTTCAAGTGCTATCTATAATTTACCCATATTAGCTAAGACTTCATCTCTCTCCTTTTGAGTGTTTGAAATTTTGGACGTAAGGGCCAAAAGTTTTTCTTCATAGTGTTGTCGAAAAGTTGAATTCGCTCGTGAGCGAATTCTAACTGTTCAATTAATTTACTTTTTTATTTCAATGTCTGAATTAATTTCATTTAAGTTTTCCTCCATTTCCATTTCTGTTGAAACAAATTGAATGTTTTAAATATACACAATGAATTATGATTTGCATATGATACATACCATTTGTATCACTTCCACTGTCGGAACACTCAAATTCAACTAGCTGGCTATTTTCATTGGGAATTCCAGGTAAAGAGCGGAACATAAGAAGTTCTCGTTCTTTTTCTAAGCCTCGTTTAGCTAAGTTTATAATTACATTTGGATCTGTGAAAACAGCTTAGTTAAATCTAATTTAAATGTATATCAAAGACAAGATTATTTACCCTCGTAAGTGGATTTAGTGCCACGCGCTGAAGTTCCCAAGCTTTGCTTTTTTCAGTTGTTGGCACATGTCTTCTGTTTCTATTACCTTGGCTTGCAACCTTTCAATCTCACTTAAATAGCCAAGAACCACTGTGGACACTGTTATGTCGGAGTTTTCATCTTTTGACCATTCATGAGTTTGTTTTTCCAGCTTCAATTGAGCGTTTCTTTCTGTTAGAATATTAATAGTCTCTTGCATTGATTTCAGGCGCTGCTGCAATCGCTTGTTATCAGCCAACAGTAAAGAGTTCTCATAGAATGTATCGGATATTGATGTATTTCCTTGGGAATCCACCACACGCTTACCCTGGAAGTGAAATGCATATTACACATTGCAAAATATTAAAAGGCATTCAATATCTAACCTGTTTATATTCAAGCAATTCCAGTTGCAAGGCAGCTATTTCTCGCCTCAGCACCGAAACCGTTCGAGAACTTTGATCCTGATTAATTTGAACTTTATTTTTGATGTTGCGGGCTCTATTTGCATATTTTAAAGTATTCAGTGTTTCCATAAAGTCCCGATCACTGGGCGATATACACGCAATCATAAGGGTCTGGCTGTTTCCTCCCAGTGAATCTTGTAGGAGCCGTGTTAACTTTGAATCTCGATATGGAACGTGAGAGACCCTCTTCGACTTATCACCCAGGGCGGAAATGCAATTTCCAAGGGCTAACAATCCACAATTTATGGATATACCTTCTCGTGCACGTTCGCCTGTAGCCAAAGTTCGTTTCAATCGTTCAGAACCAGCTAAATCAACAAAGTGGAACTTGGACGTTAACGTTTCCAAGTCATTTTCGGTAAAATCATTCTTTGATTCAAGCACGTGCTGTCTGCGCACGAATAATGTGAATACAGCATGAGAACGAGATGAGAGATCATTCATTTTCGTTGAGGCAGTTGTACGAGCTAAAGCGCCTTGTTGAAGCAATCTGTTATAGAATATATACTTTAAATTAAATGTATAAGTGAATACTTTTCCTTACTTACTTGAGTGCATCTTGTGGTTCATTTATTGGCTTAATCGTAGCACCAGCTACAGCAATTTGCCCACTACCACTTTCGTGTATTTTGAAGGACGATGTTTTGTTAAATGGATCCAAAAGATCGATAATTTCTTCATTGTATAGCTCTATGAACTGAACAGCTACACTAAACTGGGAGTTTGAAATAGAATCTTCTTTATTCTCTGAAGTTTGCATTCCTTCAATGCCAGCAAATATGTGTCGAATTGCTCGTGGAATAATTCCAAGCTGATGATCACCAGATGCATGATCGAATCCAGTACCCATTGTGTATGTCTTGCCAGATCCAGTTTGACCATATGCAAGTACCGTAGCATTGTAACCATTTAAAGTTCCATCAACGAGGCGCTCCACACATTCGGTGTATATATCGCACTACGAAATCGAAATTTTAAGACAAATAATCAAATCATGTCAAACTGGCTTACCTGATTCGAATCTATATTGTATACATAATCGAAAGTGAAGGCTTTATCCGATCCTAAAACTATTTGTTGCTCGCCAGGAGTCACCGTCGTGCATACCCGACACATGTCGATCAGCTCTCTCGAATTTTGTGGACGGATTCTATTTAAATTTCAAAGTATCAATTATTATTGCATATTATTACTTGTGAATATGTGTTTTTTGCCTACCGTACTGCAACTCGAACTAAACAATCCCTGTCGACAACGTCACTCTCAGTAGCCATCATGAACTAAAAACTCTTTAAAAATAAAAAGCATTTAACTTCAAATTTAAATAAACAGAAAATTAATAATAGTAATAGTAATTCAAATGAATGCAACTAAAAACATAGGCATGCTTCATGTCGAATTTAAAATACACTTAAATTGAATACAATACATTATATTATAATTTATTTTAGATAACCCATATATATAAATGTTGTTTATTACTTTAAATAAGTTTGGTCCATACGAGAATATTAAATTACTTAAACTTACGTCATTTAAGCGGAGAGTTTACTATAATTTACAAAGATGCCAATAATTTTGATTTTTTATGATGTCATTTCGATTTGATTTCTCATCAATCGTTCCACATATCTATGTAAATATAAACATTTAATTGAAGAGACTTGATCTCTGCCAAATTTGGAAGATTTCTGTTAAGACTTCTAGAACAGAATACATGCATTTATACATATACAATATATGTATATACATACATATGCATCCGTATGATTTGGTAAATGATCAATAGACTAATTTTCTTTAGTTCATTACAACAATATTGTACATTGCAATACATGTATAAGTATTTGCAGAAGTGTTTCTGTAAACTAACATACTTTATGCATTAAACTATTGATCATTAAATGATCAAACTTGTATACAAATTTGTACATACATATGCATATGTACTTTATGTACTCCCTAACTCAAGCCGTAGGACACCTGCTGCTTAAAGGCACGTATGCAAAGTTATTTGAATTTTTATGCACTTACATTTAGTTTTAAAAAATCATAACATTACGTACCAACAAAATACTGATATTTTACCAATGATTTAAGATGTACGAACCGATTAACTCTGGTTTTTTGTAAGAAAACGATTCATAAGCACAAGTTTGTTTTTACACACGCATATACATAAGTAAACACACAACAGCTGACTAAATCAAATGACGTTAGAGATGGGTAATATTTAAATATTCAACAGTGACTTAATGCATTTTAATATCAAATATTTATTCAATTAAAGTATTTGAAATTCTTCCATTCGGATATACCTCGTTAAAAAAACTTAAGTACGACTTCCAAAGTTTTAAGATAATATATTTCATGGTATTTGGAATAAGGAACTTCTTCTAAATTATTTTAAGGCAACTTAAAGCGCTTACAAATGATTCACGAATATATCGATTATTTACGAAGACCATCGACTCAATCATCGCTGTTTCATTTATCGACATACTCACATTCCTTATAAGAAATACAATAAAAATCATTTCCAAGTAAATTTAATATTGATTAGGTGCATATTTCTCTAACTACTTTCAAATAAATGACTGTTTCATCAAATGGTTAACAATATCCCAGGGAATTTGAAATATGATGGCACAAGGAAGTGAACTCAACTTTAAGGGAAAGAAGAGTAATTATAATACACAGTCGAAGTTGTTTATGTGTTAACAAATATTTATTTAATTTATAGCTTCTGAGAAAATTTCTGAAAACATTCATATTTTCGCAAACGATCCGTCTTTAGCTTTCTTTCGGATACAGGTAAATGTTTAAAAGCAACAAAATTTATGTTAATAACCAAATATGTGTCTAAATTTATTATAGGAACATATTCGTAAGGTTTTACCTGCAATATTAGAAAAGCGTACCGAAGTTCTCAGCTTACAAAACAGCTTGCAAGGCCATTGCTATGATATGGAATATGGTGTTCAGGCACTTAAGTCAATTGAAAAATCGGAGAAAACATTCTATAATATTCAAGAAATGATAAAAACATCAATTTTTCTGAAACAACAGTTAAAGTATGAAGAAAGTAAGAAAAAGTCAAAAAAGGAGAGTGTCAAAAACTCTGTGTATAAACGATTTTCAGCTCACCTTGCATTAGATCTGCCTGACTTGCCAGATTTTAGTGGTGTTATGAGAGATACAACGCAAAGAATGGAAACAATAATTGCGCCAGGACAAGGACGTGCCGATACTTTACCTTCGCAGTCCAATTTAGGAGAACTTCAAAGATCCCACACTACACTACATTAGCATAATATCTTAGATCTTACCTAGCATAACTTGGTCTATAATTAAATGTTTTACTCCTAATAAGAATATGTTATCGCAAATAAATAATTGGTATTATATGTAGTCTTATATGTTTTAAATGCTTTTAAATATACTGTTTGAACAAAAAATTCAAAAACAAAATAGGTTTTTAGCTATTTACTTCATTATTATTGTTTATCATGAATAAATAAATTTCAATGTTCGAATTTTTCTTCTGAGTACAATATAATAAATTGCCTTATGGAAATTTAGTAAGACAAATATCGATACTGTGAAATATCGATATAAATATTTATAATATTTACTTGCAAAAATATTGTGTGTCATCTCTAGTTCCAATTATTACAATGCGATATTTGTCATACCAACGTCACTGCAAATTCATTATTCGTGCATTCTGTCGTGGAACTGCAAGTATACGTACGTGTTTAACATATTTCATATAAAATGCTCATTTACTTATATTTACTTTTTAATAATTACGCAATATTTGAAAAAGCAGATACGCCAAATATTTTAAACACCGGCATGTCAGTCCAAAATCAAACAGAACCTTTGGTTGAAGAAAATGCGAAATTTGTATATCCGGTTGCTCGCAAGGATATAACAATTGAAGATGATTTTCATGGCGTAAAAGTACCAGATGTTTACCGTTGGCTTGAAGACCCCGATTCTGCTGAAACCCAAAAATATGTCGACGCTCAGAATAATATAAGCCAACCATTTCTTGAAAACTGCGAACAATGGAATAAAATCAACCAAAAACTAACAAAGCTATGGAATTATCCGAAATACGGATGCCCCATGCAATATGGCAACTATTATTACTTTTTTAAGAACACCGGCTTGCAAAATCAAAGGTAAGTTGAAGATAAATTTAAAAGATCACAGGTCCACTTCAAAATATAAGTATAATACTTATCATTTATGGTATTTAGTTATCAGCGTAAGTAATCTTTGAGACACGTATAGGCGTTTGATATATCATACATTGTAACGATCTCCAATAGTGCATATAAGCAATATCTGTTTACTTCCACAGTGTTATGTACCAACAAGATTCTTTAGATGGAGAAAGCAAAGTTTTCTTGGACCCCAACAAGCTGTCGGAAGATGGTACTGTGGCACTTTCTCAGAAATCTTTTTCTGATGATGGCAAATATATGGCATATGGATTAAGTGAAAGTGGATCTGATTGGATCAAAATTCGCATACGTAATGCTGACACCGGTAAGGACTTTGACGAAGTACTCGAGAAGGTAAAATTCTCGGAAATTTCATGGACAAAGGACAATAAAGGGTTCTTTTACGGGGTATATATGGATGATCTTTTAAAAAATATTGATTTCTAAACTTAGTGTCCCATTTAACAGAGATATCCTGACCAGGATGGAAAAACTGATGGTTCTGAGACTAAGCAAAATGAAAACCAGAAACTTTATTACCATCTAATTGGAGAAAGTCAGGATAAGGATGTGCTTGTCGTTCAAATTCCCGAAGAACCATCGTGGCGTTTGTAAGAAATTACTTGCATATATCGCTTATTTTTCAACAATATATTTGAATTCTATTTTCATCTATTCAGTCAGTCAGTAGTATCCGATTGTGGAAAATATTTAATATTGGCAATTGTTAAGGACTGTCGTGACAATATAGTATACTATGCTGATCTTACACCAGGAGAAGAGATCAAATCCGAATTGAATGTTAAAAAAATTATCACTAAGTTTGAATCGGACTATGATGTAAGTACGACTTTAGTTTAGATTAGTTTCTGTTTCATTTAATATTTCTCCTGTTTTATTTTCTAGTACATTACCAATGTTGGATCCAAAGTGTATTTCCGTACAAACAAAAATGCCCCAAATTATCGTGTTATAATCATCGATTTCGAGAATTCAGCCGAAGACAATTGGCAAACTCTTATTCCGGTAAGGGACTTTAAATATATCGTTTATTGATATATCATATTAAATTGAAATTTGCAGGAACATAAAAAAGATGTATTGGACTGGGTCAAGTGCGTCAATGAGGACAAACTGCTGGTTTGTTATATTCGTGACGTTAAGGTGAGTACCATGTAAGGTACTGTAAGTAATATCTATATTATATTAACGCGTATTTCAGACTATTTTGCAAGCAAACTCTTTGCAAACTGGAGATCTAGTACGCGAATTCGATTTGGATATTGGTACTATCGTTGGAACATCTGGAAAGAAAAAATATTCGGAGATCTTCTACAATTTCTCCTCATTTTTGAATCCTGGAACCATTTACCATTATGATTTCAAAACTCCAGATCAACCACCGAAAGTCTTCCGAGACATTAAACTAAACTTGGACGGTTTCAATCGGGATGATTACGCAATTGAGCAAATCTTTTATGCCAGTAAAGATGGTACGCAGGTGCCCATGTTTATAATAAGAAAGAAGCGAGATGAAGTCGAGCCCCGACCTTGCCTACTTTATGGATATGGTGGATTCAATATCAGCATGCTGCCAACCTTTAGCCTAACGGGGTAAGTGTGAACAACTTGCACTTGATATACCACCTTTCTATAACATGTCTCATCGCACCAATTTAGTCTGATGTTCGTAGATAGCTTCGATGGCGTTTTGGCCTATCCAAACATACGAGGAGGAGGCGAATACGGCGAGAAGTGGCACAATGGCGGACGTTTGCTGAACAAACAGAACGTTTTCGATGATTTCCAATGTGCTGCCGAGTATTTGATTAAATCGAAACTGACTAGTAAGGATCGTCTTGCCATACAAGGAGGCTCTAACGGGGGTCTCCTTGTGGGTGCATGTATTAATCAACGACCGGATCTATTTGGAGCTGCCATCGCCCAAGTCGGGTTAGTACCAGAAAAGGTTTCCTTACGGTTAGATTACTAATAATTTTAGTTTTTGAACAGTGTTATGGACATGTTGCGTTTCCATAAGTTTACCATTGGTCACGCTTGGTGCTCGGACTATGGAAATCCCTCGGAGAAAGAACATTTCACGAACCTTCGAAAGTTTTCACCGCTGCACAATGTGCACACACCCAAGGATGAGAAAAAGGAATATCCATCAACTCTAATCTTGACTGCTGACCATGATGATCGTGTTAGTCCCTTGCATTCTTTGAAATTTGCAGCCGCTCTGCAAGAAGCAGTACGCGATTCTGCTGCCCAAAAGAATCCGGTGCTATTGCGTGTATACAAGAAAGCCGGGCACGGTGCTGGTAAACCAACGTCCAAGAGAATTGAGGAAGCTACCGATATTCTTACATTCATGTTCAAGAGCCTCAAAATGGGCTTAGTAAATTTATAATGTATTTTCTATATACACTTCCGAGAGATTGCAAATTAGGTCCATGAACATTGTGTAAAAAATTATGGATCGTTAAATAACTGTTGCATTTACCTTGAATAAAAATTAAAAAACAAAACAATAACCCTTGAAGCCTTTTGGCATAAATTTCCTCTGATTGTTTCTATGCTAGTATATATACTATATTAACTAGTATATATCCTTATCGCCGAAAATAGTATATACTTGTTTTTATAAAAATTTTCATTTCAGATTAAGTTTTCCTATACCGATATTACAATGAAATCATTTAGGCAGATTATTCCCATGCCAAAGTATTCCAATTTTAATATAATTTTACATAATTTTACTTCATCGACCAATAGGTTGTATAATAATACATTATATTGGTCCAATCAGGCTTGTTCCGACTTGTTCTGAAATAAAAATTATTTGTTGCTATTTTTATCTAGCTAGAAAACTTTAAACCTGGACATGGTTAGTCCAACAACTGCTCTGATAATACTAATCTGAAAATATAGGCTTCTTAGTTTAGGAAACTGAGGCGCGCTGCAAACTTCTGCACCCTCATCTAGGCTAAAAAGTCGTCTAATTTGGTTCAAAATTTCAAATTCGTTTATTAAAACAGCTTGTTTTTTCAGGCAATTACTTTGTTTATTAATTCAAATAGATATTTAAATTCCTGCCTGCTGCAATTTTATTTTTCTTCTGGTTTGCTGAACACAAAAGTCAAGTTGCACTTGCCGCAATAGTGACGGTGATCGTGAGCAGCCATAAAGACTCCAGCTCCGCAGTTCTCACCGGGACTGTCACGTCTCAGACGATGGATTTTACCATTCTCGTCAACCTGTTAATGATCAAAGAGTAAACGATAAGTAGAAGTAACATTGGATTAAGTTTTGGAAATGACCAAGCGCACTGGGCAAACCGAAAATCCTTAAGTCAATAAGCGCAAGATCAAAGACTCAAGAATTCCAAGAACAGATCAAACTGTGTGTGTATGGCGTTGTTGGTCTTTTACATTCTAGTTATTGGATGGATGTTGTATGTGTACCTTGTAGTATTTCAAGACAGCTAGCTTGACCTTCTTCCTCTTGTGCTTAATTTTCTTGGGGGTAGAGTAATTCTTCTTCTTGCGCTTCTTGGCACCACCACGAAGGCGGAGCACCAAGTGCAATGTCGACTCTTTCTGAATGTTGTAATCGAAGAGAGTGCGGCCATCTTCCAATTGCTTGCTAGCAAAGATCACACGTTGCTGATCTGGAGGAATTCCTTCTTTGTCCTGAATCTTGGCTTTGACATTTTCGATGGTATCCGACGGTTCGACCTCAAGAGTGATGGTCTTACCCGTGAGGGTTTTAACGAAGATCTGCATCGTACTCTTCTGTCGCCAACTGCAATAATAGAAAACGAATTTCAAATATCGATTAATAAACAACACAACAAATAGACTTATAATATAATAAACAACATTTTAAAACACTGGAAATTATTGTTTAATAGGTACGTGTATTTATTGATTCAAATTATTGATAGCACTTAAATTTAAACAAGCAGCACAGCGTTAATGACACCATCATTTTCTGGATTGTTTGTAACCTGTGCGTATTTTCCCCACACAACTTTGCCAGTCTGTGTAACCAATCCCAACTCGGAGATGTTCACTTCTATTACTGTACCCTTGGTGATTACACCCAGAGAAGTAAACATGGGCGAGCTTGGATTCTTCTTGACGCCAATAATTGGTAAGTGGAAAGTAGCTTTGAGTTCAGGATGCGTAACATGTGCCTTCTTCATGCGCAGTGCCATCGGGCGGATGAAACGTTCAAACTTCGGTGGTTTTCGGGTGAAATTCTCACCAACAAATGTGACTTTTGTGACCATGCGTTTCCAGGCCTTCCTCTTGGTCTTTCCTGTTTTGAGCACCTTGAAGACTTCTGCATCAGACTGAGCACGTACTTTTGGTATCGGCACATCCCATTTTCCAGCCTTTTCCTTCCGCTTTTGTTTTATCATATTCGAAAGGACCTTTGCACTGGACTGTATGCCTCTGTCCAGAAGATAATGTGGTAGAGCTCCATCCTCAACTTTTTCCTCTTGTTTCTTAACCTTTTTCTCTTCATGTGCTTGAATTTTTTTCTTAATTTGAATCTTTTCATTGCGTCGCTCCTTATTAAACAATTTTGCCTTGATGCCGCGCAATTTCCGTGCTTTACGTGCACGTTCTTTAGGAAGACGTGCTTCCTTCTTACGTTTACGCTCTTCATAATCAAGACGCCTTCCGTATAATTTACGGTGGCGGTCCATATACTCATTCTGCGGCATGGTTAGTTATCTGGTACTTTTGTAGACCTGCAACATGGAATTGATTAAAATTATATTTCAATAGCGGATTATATGTCTACTGTGAATTTTCAAAAGTGCATATGTATGTATGTACTTATATTAAATGCATTTTGCATACATATTGTAACATTTTGACGATCCACAATTCGACATATTGATCGTACTCTCAACTCACCTTTAATCAAATGTTATTGTATTTTATTGTGAAATACATATGTATGTTTGTATATGTTGCGGATTTTACCGAAAATATTGTATATACATACAAAAATACACTTTGAAACTCGTTAAATATATAGGGGACAGTCACATGCGAGTGTGTCTGATGTAAGTATCGTACAATTTATTTGTACTTGCAAACATAAGCATGTGGATACCACGATTTAACCAAAATTGCAACTTATTGAGATTAAATGGCTTATGATTGCCGATAACTTAGCTTTAGTTTATTCTACATATATTTTAATGGTTTTCGAAATTAATTTACCACTAAAAAATACACTTATTTATCAAACACAAAAATTAACCCACCTTAGTCCAGCAAAAGTACGATTGGAAAGAAAGAACAGTCCACGCGGCGGTAACAGGAAGTGGAGTGAACAGCTAAAACAGGGTTGCATTAAATCAGACTTGACAATACGTGCAAGATAGCGTCGATAAATTTGTATTAAAATTATATGCTTTTCTGGAAAAGTATTAAAGTAGCCAAAAAGTGTGGAATTAATTGACACAACTACTATTAATAGCAATAATAAAATTAATATTATTAATTATTTGAGTTATATTAAATATATAACAGTATTAAAAAAAAGAATACTAATATATACATTTATTTAACTTTATGAAGTGAAAGTTGAATTTTTCGTCGCATTAATTTATTTTTTATATCAATTCTATTTTATGAAGTGAAAGTAGAATTTTTTTATTTATTTTTTATATCAATTCTATTTAATTGTAATTTTTTATTTTAATTTGATTATAAAATATTATTTTTAAGTCGACATTAAATTAATAATTAACCAGTAAGAAAAGCAACAGTCGCGCAGCATGCGACAGTGGGATACCCTTCGACCCATGTTCTGGTGTAGTTTAATTTGTTAAAGTCATACACATATACATAGGCACATGCTTTAAAATTATTCCCGACAGATGACGCTCGCACTTCGCGCTCGCTCGCGTTCTTTGTTAGCTGACACAAACACTTGGTTTTACGCTCATACTTTTTTAAATAACTTCTGTGTTTATTGTCCGATCGGATTCCAATTTGGAGAATATGTAGATAATTCATTCAGCTTAGTATATGTTAAAATCAGAAATTTGTATCTTTTATTGATTTGTGGGCGCGGTAGGCGTGGCACCCAACATTTGAAATAAACTTGATCTGCGCCTGTTACACAGAAACCATCTTGCCAAATTTGGTGTCTCTAGCTTTTATAATTGCTGAGATCTGTGTGTTCATCTGGTCATTCGGACATCCAGACAGACACACATGGCCCAATCGACTCAGCCAGTGATCCTGAGCAAGAATATATATATATGGGGTCTGCCACGCCTCCTTCTGACTGTTAAATACATCTGCACAAAGCTAGTATACCCTTTTTTGACCATTTTCAATGGTCGAAGGGTATTAAAATAGAGATTGAATAACGCCTCGAATGGTCACACAATTTGAAGTGCCTTATCACACTGGTAACTTTCAACAAACGCGGGCTAGAATATCTTCTGTGTATATTCACCGATAGAATTGTATTTTGGATAATTACTAGCACCATTATTTTAAATGTTTGTGATATTATAACTCCGCTTGAACTGTATACCTTCTTTTTTCAAATATTTTCACAAAGTTTTCAAAAATATAGACGCTTTAACGGTATCATGACAGGCACGGTCCTTAATTTATCCACATAAAAAAATCATAAGTATTCGGAACATTAAGTTACAATTTTATTTTTAAAATTTTTATACATTCAAAAGAAGTTTCTTTATATCGTCGTTTTCTGCTACGTCAGCATAGCTCTGACCGTCTGGTGTGGTGCCATTCCTATCAGCGCCCTTAAATAGAAATTCAAAATAATCTATTAATTTTAAATTTTAGCATTATATATATATGATAAAGCTTACATGTTCTAATAAATATTCAACGCAGCTCGTGTGTCCTTCCCAGACGGCAGCCAAGAGGGGAGTAATACCATGTTTATCTTTATTCTGTGTACAAATATAAATAATTCGTTAGAATAAGCTTAGCCAATCATTGTATAGACTTTAAACTATCAGTAAATGTAGAAAATTACAAAATGTTGCTAGCATAAAAATATAAAAGCTGGTAAGGTACATTGGGTTCTTTATGTATTCAATTGATTTGATTTTTGAATGGTTTAAAACAAAACAAAATATAAAATTATTGACTGAAGTTATATATGTATGTACACATATCTTATTCTAAGATACGGTAAAATTGCATGACAACAATTTATAAATGTATGAATCATACACACAAATAAACTAATACATATGTATGACACGTACAAATTTCAAAAATACCATAGTTACTAATAGAAAAAATAATGTGTAATTAAACGCAAATAAAACTAAACGATTTTTGTATATGATGATTTTAACAGTAAGCCGGTTCTTTGTGTAATATATGTATGTATCCGTTACCCCGTTAGAAACACCTGTACATAACTCAATGTAAGTATGTATACCCAAAATAAATACATAAAAACAGGTATGATGACTGCTTGTGTTTTTCTTACTCACATTTACATCAGCTCCTAATTTGATTAGAAATTTGAGTACATTGAGCTGGCCAAAATCAGCGGCATAATGTATGGGATACCGTCCCTTGATCTCCTTGTTTACTTTTTGTGTCTGTAAAAAAAGAAATTTACTAAGACCATGATATTTTTGTCTATATTTTATCGTACATCACTACTGAAAGTTGATTGTACGGCATCAAGCTCTCCGTTCTTAATGGTCCAAATGATGTGTTCATTATTATCTTCGCTCATATTTTTATAAATTAATCTTAGTTCTTATCCAAATAAGAAAAGTGACAATAATTGTTAGTAACTTATCGATACTGCCGATACTTTTGTAGTCCGATAAGATTTTGGTATTTTTGCAGGGACGAATAGCACATATCGATCTTGGGCTCTCAAAAAGGGACTTTTTTTAACTTATCGGGACTTTCGATAGTTTTTAAATAAGATGCGAGTATCGAGAAATCTTAGATTCTGATTTGAATTTCTTGTTGTAATGTACTATATACTTTATTTTTAGTTAATAAATCTTTGGTAATTTAAAGAAATCTAGAACTGCAGTAATGTATCAACACATTATCGATCCACATGAGTATGTAAGCTTCGAGGTGCCTGTGGCTTCTACGCGCAACTGATAAGATTAGATAATGAGTAAAGAGTAAGTTGGCTAAGCCCTCATAGTAAGAAATACTTTAGTTGTAATTTAGACGTTTTTCTGTGCAGGCGGGTTGAGTCTCTATTTTTTTTAATATATTGGTAGAACTTTATACATAATGAAAAGAGTTACTGATATAGCTTTAGTATTAGCAACGCTGATATGTCTGATTTCATTGGGATATACAGAAGAATCGGAAAATACTACGCCAAGTGCAACAACTCTTCCTCCAAAGGTATGTTCAAGGGGCTTAAAAATCAAATGTATCATAATGACTGATTCATATTACAAATTTTTAAGTAAATTCGTCAAATGCAATTTGGTAATACGTGTGTACATGAGTGAATTAAGGTCTATATAACTTTAGCGCTAATGATTCATATCACATACGTCTGATACGAATATTTATAGATATGATAAGCCCGTGCAGGTAGTATATAAATACCTAAGAAATAATATTTTTGATTACTAATGTTCAATTGTCTAAATACAAGTACATATGTACATGAAAATGTTATATACACAACGTATTTAGCTCTATCTTGGCTATCTTTATTCATTATCACTAAACAACTATATTTCTTTACAGGTTACCAAGACGGACCTTAAAAATAGTACACTGTGTACTAAAAAATGCACTTGCCAATTTACAACTGAAGATAATCTGCTTGATTGTACAGAAAAACTGGATGATTGGTTCTCTTCAAAAGAATGGAAATCTATTCAGAATGGGGATATCATATTCGATACAATTAAATTGTCTAAAAACAATTTCACAACTATTCCCGCATTGCCGACATATGGTGCAAAAAACTTGTATTTGGATAACAACGAAATCTCTTCAATTACCGTTGGAGCCTTTCAAAACTGGACAAAGCTAACTGTTCTTGACTTAGGTCATAATAAGCTTGACTCAAAAGATTTGGTACCCGATGTCTTCAAAGGACCCTATTCGGCACAAGATTTTGAGCCACTTAACATAAAATCACTGAATTTGGGCTATAACCATCTGCATTCCTTAAACGATGATCTATTTGAACATGTACCAAATCTTGAAGAGCTTGTCTTGTGCTCAAACAATTTTCAAGTGATTGACAAACTCACTGAAACTGCCGTCTCTGGGCTGAGATCATTGAAGGTAAATTATAAAGACAATTTACCCTAAATCAAAACATTTTTATTATGAGTCTATTCTGATGTAGTCTTTAGATATATCGGATATGGAATTAGATAGCTTACCTGATACAATCTTCCATGGACCCAGCGAGCTGGACACACTTATTGCATCCGGAAATCTGTTTAGCGAAGTTCCCGAAGCTTTATCCCATGCTAAGAATCTACGCCGCCTTGTGATCGATGATAATCTTGTTTGTTAGCCTGGAAGGAGAGAAGTAAATATCATATATGATCGTATTTGATGGTCGGCAATAACTTGATTTATTTATTTTATTTTAGTGTTTTTCCAGAGATGCCATGTTTAAAATATCTGAGTATGTCCTTTATGCCAAAATTAAACAAAATTGGTTCTGGAGCTTTGAGTGAACTACAAAGTAAGAGAGATGAATTCAATTTTAGACTTGGAAATAAACTAATTTTGATTATATTTAGATTTGACCGAATTAATTTTGAGTGATAACCAGCTGCTTGCAGAGATCGATGAATTTGCCCTTTCAAAGAACGTAACAGGTGGAATGTATTTGGACTATCCCCCCACTGGAGAAGGTAAATATGAGCAAATTTATTCAATCTGACTTTTAAGTAATACGTCTTTCTTTAAACAGTTCTATTTGAATAATTGCAATTTGACTGTAATACCCAAAGACTTGATAGTTCGCTGGGATAAGCTTACCGAATTGGATCTTCATTTTAATCCATGGATTTGTGATGATACTAACGAATATATGATACAACATATCATTCAGATTGCCAATAAGACTTTACCCGCAACGACAAAGAATGTAAAATGTGCATATCCAGAGGATCTTAAAAATTTCGAAGTTCTAACGGTTTCCACTGACAAACTGATGGCAACATCACATGGTAGTCTGGCTTGGATTATTATATTCGTTTGCGTTCTGCTTGTTATACCATTAATCATAGTCGGTGTGGTTCTGTATAGACGTGATGCATGCGGTTGGCGCAGGAAAAATGAGATCGCTAGAAGAGCTCTATATAGTCGAACAAGCTTCAACGAAGACTTTCACATATAATTGAACAATTCAATGTGATGTAAAATACAAAAATATAAAAACACATACCAAATAAATAAGTATAATAAACAACAAATAAAGGTTGTTCAAATCAATTTTATTTTTGGTTTTTGATTTTGATACTTTTAAAAAGTATGCTATATATGTATGTATAAGTTTTGTTCGTATTTTAGCAAGCACTGACTATAAAATAGTTTTACGAGTTACAATAGTGGTTAGTATTAAGTCGAGCGTTTACAAATAAAGTTGAGTGTGTGTATGTATAAAAAATATTTGACAAAACAATTGAAGATCATTGACTTACTTAACATCGAATAATAAATACATATTGTATGTATGTAAGGTAATAGCTTTGTAGGTCTTTTAAGTTACATTGGATTTATCTTTTTTTCTTCGTTTTCTATAATATTTGACTACCAATTAAATCAACAACAATTCCGATGCACGTGATAAACTTTGATAAATGTGCCTTCATTCTTCTATTCAGACGCATAACACGTTATTAAATACTATATTACCATTATAATTATATCTTTATAATAAATATACCTTTTGCTAGTATATCAATTGCTAATTTGTAAGGTCAACATTGTGTATATCAAATATGCAGTTACATGGACACATGTAATTAACATATATGTACATATAGTAAATTTCAGTTAGTGGTTTATTGTATTACGAGTCAGTACATATGGATATTGTTACTACCCAATATGCAAAAGGGGTTGTTCTTCGATGTTTCAGTGCAGATAAACATTTAGTCACATCGATAACTAAAATGCGATATAGACGAATACAAACAATTAGTAAACAGTACTGAAAATATAGTAAGTTGATTTTGTATAATATTCAGAACAATACGCGATGCCAGCAATAATGCCGAGTATATTGGTATTGATTTGACTTCGTTGTGTTGTGCTTTCATTACTCATAAGGCTTAAGGCATTCCCGATAGGCCAAGGTGCTGCTGCTGCTGTTGATGGATAAGATTGACGCGTGCTCTCTGCTGTTCAAGTCGCTGCACTGTGGCTGTTAAATGAGAATTTTCAACATATAAATCTTTAACAAGTATATCTGCGTTCTGAAGACGCTGTGTCTGTTCGGCAAGCATTACAGTCTGAGCTTCTATGCGGCCATGCAAATCATTGAGATCCACTTGATGCTGTCGCCAATTTTCTGCACATATTTTAAATATTCATTAAATTAATATATATAATATGTATAATATCTCGCAGTTATACTCACGCTGCATTAGGGACTCGTTGTATTTCTTTTGCTGTACGATCACATTTTGCAAATGACGATTACGCATCTCGACTTGATTCAGTCGTTGCTGTAACGTCGGATGTGTCGTTCGCTAAAAAGTGTATCAAGATTATATAGAGTACAATCTAATTAGAGCTGAGGGTGCCTCACCGCATATGCCTTCTCGAGCACCGGACGCGCCTCCTGCAACTGCTGCAGTTCCATGACTAAACCATCACGTTGCAGGCTCAAATCCTTAATCTGCTCCCTCAGTGAGAGCTCAAAGAATTTGAGGCGCTTTAGCTCTTCCTTTAAAACGCTCGGACTGTGACACTTCTCGTGACTGAGACAAGATGTTTTGCTGGTTGATACAATGCTGTGCGAGTCGAAGCTTTTGCCCGATGCTGTCGACGATGTTTCGCAATCCGCAATCTCCCCCTCCGACTGTGCCTGCTTTGGCTTACAAATTGGAGCAGGTGTGCAGACGGCAGATGAGTCGATGTTTGTGGGAGAGGATGAACATTCAATCGGAGTTGTACTAAAGATGGACGTCTCCGATGTGGTAAGGTTGTTTCTATCAATTAAAGTTGTATTAGCAACTTAGTTTTATGCGTTTTGTATTAAAGAAAGACATATAACATATAAGACAAGAAATATTCAATATACCCTAACAGTTTGGATATGAATTTATTCAAATAAAATGTCTAAGAAAAAACTTGTAGAACTTTGATCAAAACTAAACACAGATATCAATAATTCTTTAAACATTCAGAGCTAATTACATTGAAGTCAAGCAAAATTATAGAAATACTTAAAAAACTATCAAAATGTATGTATTTTTGGAGCATTTCTTATAACGTTAGAGATAACTTAAAACAAAGATCGAAATAAAGATTTATTACATTTTTCGAAATCACATTTACGCACACATTCATAAAACTTTTAAGGCTATGTATAAGGTATATGGGAATTAATTTGGAGTCGACATAAAACATGAATGGACAGGACATTAAGTAGTGGCTGCAAGACAATCACACAAACAAACAAAATAATAAGCCATACATTATATTGGACTTACCGACTGGTTGCTTTATGCGTTGGCGAGACACCAATAAAACTCAAAGTGTTGGCCTTGGCTTCATCAGTGGCTCCTTCGAATGTCTTAAGTGGTTCCTGAATTGTGCTCTGGTTCCACAAGTAGCTAATCGGAGAGCTAGCAGGACTCTGGCCTACCTGATGACCCACATTGAGCTGGCTATTCAAAATATCTGAATTGATTTCATTCGCACCAGTTAGGATCTCTACACTTTCACCCAGGCGTGTACGCAAATCCTCGACTTCACATTGAAGTTCATTGATTTGCTGTGACTTCTCCTCGAGCATGCGAATCGAATTGTTACGCAGATTTGCAGCTTCAGCCTCGAGTTCGATATACTGCTGTTCCAACATATCACGCTCATCGATGGGAGACAGACGTCCATCCTTGCTAAACTGTTCTTCATATTCGCGAACCTTCTCCATTAGTTCGGTGAACTTTTTTGTCGCTCTCCAGCTGCTCGTCCTCATAGATCTGTCGCTCCTTCTCGAACATTTGACGTTCCTCGCTGAGTTTGATTTGCCAATAATCTTCGCAATCCTCATATGCACGTTGCATTTGCTCCAGACTATGTTCGAGTTCTTTACAGCGCGTTTCAGGTGTAGTGGCACGACTGTTACCCGCCTCGGTAGTAGCTGTAGACCCTCCTGTCGCTTGTGTTTCTTGTTCCAGTTGTGCAACTTTACGACGTAACGCGACGAGTTCTTCTTCGTGTGTCTTACAACGTTGCAACTCGGAGTTAAGAGCCAACCAGTCACCACTGTTATCGCTAACCTCGCCCCCCTCGGAGCACTTACGTTGCTTGCCCAGACGTGGACTCTCTTCGGTTATATGCGTTTTACTGGGCGAATCACCACGTCGCTTAGTTGCCAATCCGACGCTAACTGCTTCTTGATCATCACCATCGGTTGACTCAACGCCCGAGGTAGGAGCGACCGTTGCAGTTGTAGATGACTTTTTCTTTCGTTGTTTTGTGCGTGCTAAATCCACATGTAAATTCTCAATCTCCATTGTTAGCTCATCGGTTTTATCGCGCAACTGTGCGTTCTCCATTTGCAGTGCTCTCATCTTCTCCATAACATGCAAGATTTCATCGTCCTCGGATAACTTATTTTCCTTGGCAACATCATCATCATCATCATCAACATTGTGCCCATTGTTCTCTGGCTTAACAGGAGTGCGCAATGTCTCAACGTTTGCCAATTCTTCGTTCAGTTTGATATTCTTCTCCAGTAATTCAGTTATTTGCAAATGTGCCTTCTGTTGTTCCATCTCCAGCTCACTATTCTCATTACGAATTAGCTCTAGTTCGGTTTTAAGCTTAATCTCTTCTTGTTCCAGTTTCTTTATCTCTGCCTCTAGCTTTAAACTCATATTCGTCCAATGGTCTCGATCGTTGCTCATTCGCTGCGTCAATTCGCGTATGACAGTTGTATGTCTTTGCTCAAGCTGTAGCACCTGCTGTTTGCAGTTCTCCTCCAGCATTGCATGACGTTCATCTACCTCGGCTGCCAACAATGCTACACGCTGATTGGCAGACTTATTATCGGCTCGTAGTTTGACATTTTCCTCGTGCTGCTGCCGGAATACCTGGCGCAACGAACAGAGCTCCATCGATTGCAATGCGACGAGAGCTCGCATCATATTTGTATGTGCATCATTCTCTAGAGTGCGTAGCTCTTCTTCGAGCACCTTCGTTAGTTGACATACATTCACATCATCCTCATCAAAGCCGAGCATGTGCAATAGACTGTTACTATTCACAATGCTTGCCATTTCCCAGGTCTCAATAATACTGTGCGCGCTGATAGTCTCAAGCTGTTGTGGCGTCACAATCTCTGTAAGGATAAACATGACAGGGAATGTTATTAAGGAAGTTCTCAGGTATTATAATATTACAGTTATAGCCCAAAATACCAGAAAGATAAGTAACAAGAAAAACAGACGAGCAGTCTAGATCATGGATCATGTTTAAAATATATACATAGATTAGTTTACGAGTAGCCTTTAAGTCTAAATGTTGCTGAATTTGTCAATTTAATATATGTACATAAGAAATGAATTAGAAGGGAATATTCTTGCTCTACTTTATGGGATTCTTCCCAATGATTCTCGGCGGTTCTCACTTGGTATTAATCAGTGCGATTCAGAAACCCATTTAGTGCTTAGTTTCATTCAAAGAATATGAACTTTACTGAGTGAATCAGGTTAAATAGTGCAGGATAGAGTGCGAACATAATTTAGTGATTGATTGATTGATTAAATCGGAGCTGAGTCTTATATGATGATGCTGTGCTCCCACACAAGAACGGACAAACCTGTGCAACCAAAATGGCCACCATAGTAACTTCCGTCGTTGCAGTGTGATGGCAGATGATGGCCTGCAGTTGGTATAGATTATGTTTATATCTTTGGTAATCGGGCAAATGACTTCACACACACACATACACGCACACACAATCGACACATTGATGGCTTACCCAATGACTCCACACTGCTACACTCCTGTTTAGACTGTTTTAGATTGCTCCTATTGCTCCCACTACCGACTTGTGTAGCGACAGTCGATGATGGTGAAGTTGTTACCGTCGTTGTGGCAGGCATTTTAAATTGCAGGTTCTTGCGAGCTGGCAAGGAAGCGCAACGCTTCAGTTTGCTGCCGTTGTAGTGGACAGAGCGCACTCGTCGGGTGCCTGGTAGATCGCTCTGTGATGATGATCGTTGCACCTGATTGAGCATTATCAAAAGTTATAATCGTAAGAAAAATAAGCAACATATTTTTTTCTGAGCTTACTTGTGTAATCTGCTCGCTTCCCCCGCTAAGGCTTTGCTGGCGATCCTCATCGGTGTTGTCTGAGTCCGTGACAGATAGTTCATTGAGGCCAATATCATTGTGTGGCCGCGAGCGACGACCGTATTTCTTGGTGCCAACAATTAGTTTGGGGGAAACCTCACGATCCGATGCCTCCGCCTCTACCGGACTCTCAATATATGCACTGGTTGTCTCATCACTGATCACCAGGGAACGCTCTGGAATAAATATAAATAGTATTAGTAAGTGCATTAAACATTTTACGGTAATTCTATTGGTACCAAAACGAGCGGCCAATTTCTCGATTACAGGATCGGAAATACCCTTCTTTTGTTTATAATAAAATCGTGTGCCCATGTTGTAATAGCGAATTGATAATTAAGACTGTTGCAAAATCAGTTCATACCAACTATTTATATGTCCTGGCCAACTACCTGACGGGGTGGGCAGGTAGTCAGGGCACCCTTGCCGCTGCCCCTCATAAACAGATGGTCATTTTTTTTTATGATCTGCAGCTGACACCTACTTAATCTGGCCTAACAGCTTACCTTTGATTACCGATGTTCGCGTTGTAGAACCGTCAAATTCTGTACCCAGAAAGTTCAGCAGAGCCTCTTTGAATTGCTCAAATGAAACTCCCAGCTGCTTGGGACTGTTATTGGCGGTAAGGCTGGAAATTAACGCTGATCCTTGATCACGTAGCTGTAGCAGCTGACACAGGCGGGTTAATGAAGCTTCGTCTAGTAGGCCATTACTTTGTTGCTGTGAGGTTTTACAACTCTGGAACATTTGATATAATTTTTGCTCATAAGGATCTGCCGACACTTCCATTATCTATATCCAGACGAATTCAGAGTCTAGCCGTTTCTAGAAAATGTCAATATCTTTTATTAATATCAGAGAAAAAGAGGTTTTACTAATACCCATGCAGATGAATCAATTTATTGTTATTAAAATATACACACTTTTGACAAACAGGAAAACACACCCTTGTCTGATAAACGAACGTAGAGTGTAGATAAAATTAAGAATGCAGTCAACACAAAATCAAATAATATTTTTAAGGCTTGCAAGTCCTGAGATAAGCAAATTAAATTACAAACATACATCATAATAAGATGGCCTTTATATACATATGTATACATATATATGAACATATGTATACACATGTACGTATGTAACATACATACATATGTTCAATTGAAGGCACCCACACATTAATTTATTATTTACTTACAGGTACACAATACGAGTGTACTTTTTTCATTTTTAAAGGTAGAAGTTACTTAATCCTCCAAACATCTGCATGGGGTTAACTAGTTAAGGCTTATGTAAATTACATTTGTATTTATTACAGTAAGGTGAAATCGATAAAGGCTGCTTTGTGTATGTCTGATGTGAGCTCGGCCTCGGTTCCCTGGCTGGAGATCGTTGTGCGAATTAAAAGTATATGTAGTTATAATGGTAACAATTATACAGCACAGTAAAACATAAACATAAAAAACAGTTAATTGCACAAAATTTATTATTTAGCACTGTATTCGTAATTTGCAGAGTTTTTATAATAACAAAATATACTACAGCAATAAGCTAATGCAGTGGCGCAGAAGGGGGTCTACATTTTTTCGATACTTCGATAAATTCACTTAAATCGATCTCATTCGGACTCGTTTTTAACAATTGTATGCTATTTACACTGACTGTAAATTCAAATTCAAAGTAGTGTATATTTTGTTTTATTGAAAATGTGTATTATTAATATTTATTTTTTCTTAACAATAAAAGAATAATTTAATAAATATATAAACAATATCAAGGCAGAATAATGTTCAACCAATATTTATTATGATTTAGATGTTATAAACATATTTTAACAAAAACTCATTAAACTAATAAATATAATGAACTAATTGTCAGTATAGTGCATTAATTTATAAAGTTTTATATAAGAAATAATAAATGTAGTTTTAAACGAGTTAAGCAAAATAAATATAATTCTCCAACTAACAAATAATATTAAAATGTATTAATATAAATGGTATTTATCAATATTTGTCTCATATTAATTTCAATATTTGTAATAAATTGAGCGTGTGCAACACTAATGTGTTTTTCCAAATAAATTGCTTTGGACCCCCCTAATATTGACATTTAAAATAGATATTATATGTCACAGTTGCTTAGCAAATTATCGATAGACCACCACAAAAAAAGTAGCGATAGTTTTACAGCTCCACAGCGACATAAAAAACATAAAAATAAGGCTTATTTTTTGAATTGTTAATGTTTATTAAGTGCAAAAGTAAAATCATGTAAAGTTCTATTTCGTCAACATCGATTGCAAATAGTGTTGACGTTTGTTTTGTTATTTGTCGTTCTCTCACACGCTGCTTACCCCTCTGCTACGACCGGGGCAAAGAGCAGTTAAAAAAATAATTTTCAATTATTACGAAACTTAGAGGAACGCATGCATATGCATAAATAAATTAGATAAAGTTCAGCTCCTGCTTACGGTTCGTTGCCGAATAACAGCATCACAATGGCTATGCACTCGTATATGCGTGCCACCAACCCGAATCCAACGAACCAAACAAACAATGTCAGTGTGTCATTGAGTCCCGATGAGATGCATAGCTTCCTAAAGGACAAACAGGCATGGGAGCATGCAATATCGCTCTATCAGGGACCTGATCCCCTCGATCACTGGTACAATTACATATGTTGGTATGAGAACCATGCACGCAGTGATCCGGAGCACAAATTTCGTGAAACACTCGAACGCTGCTTAACCGTTTACGAGCACAATGAATACTATCGGCAAGATGTGCGCTTAGTGCGCCTATGGCTCAAATACATTGCCATGCAGACGGATCAATTACGTTTCTATCAAGTGCTCTTTCAGCGCGGCACCGGACGACAAGTCGCGGATTTCTATATAGGCTGGGCCAGCTACTATGAGTCGCGAGAGCAGTTTAAGGATGCCGAAGCAGTATTTAATCTTGCCTTCCAGGAGAAGGCCCAGAGCAATGCTGAACTCCAGAGTGCGCATACCAAGTTCAACTATGTACGTTCCATATTCTACCAGCAGCAACAACAACTTCCAGCAACAGCAGCAGCAACAACAACAATTGCACCAGCAGCCACCTAATGATGCACTGCAGCAACTAACAACGTACACCCAAGAGCACCATCAGCAGCAACAACAACAGCAGCAACAACAACAACCAGCTTATACACCCGCATCGCGATCGCAACAAGTTTCTCAAGAAACAAACTTTCATCCATATCAGCCTCATCCGCCACCAGAGCTAGCATATCATCCCAATGCACAACAACAGCAACAGGCACCGCCACAAACTCACTACCAACCGCAGGAACCGCAGGTAAGCAATAAAAATGAGAAATCCGGGAAATCCTTAATCAAATGATTTATCTTTTTAACTACTATATCAGACACCGCAGCATACGCGCTATGAGCAACCGTATCCACAGCACTCAGATTCAGCAACAGCCCCTGCAGGACACAACCAAACAGTTGCACAACCAGCACACTATGCACCCGTAGTGCATCCAAATCTGGTATGTATTCTCTGAATTCTCTAAATGTTGAGCTTCTATTTAATTGACGATTCTCTTTTAAGCCTGCCACAAATCCCGCACACTATGAGCCACAACAGCAACAGCCACAGGCACAACAAGCTGCACAGATCCCTAACGAAGTACAAACCCAGGAACATATCCCGTCGGCGTCGTCGATGGAAATTGGAGGCATCCGCTTGCCGCGCAATTTCCATACGTACGGTAGAAACAATCATGAGACCTGGAAACCGGCATTGACACTCGAAGAGCCCGATGATCCTTCACGTGTCTGTCATTATGCCAAGCAGCTTGTTTACCCACCAGGCGCTGGGGTCGAGTACAGTCCCGAAGAACTTTTGGCGCGAAAGTACATGCCCCGCCTGGAAGAGCAACGTAAGCAGCAACAGCAGAAAGCTCAACCAGAGGAGGAGGAGGAGTTAAAGAAGGAGCCTGCTATTCAGCAGCAGCAACAACTGTATGATTCTTATGAGTCGGGTAACTCATACTATATGACTGCTGTGAATGGCGAAGTCTATGCGCAGAATGAAGATGAGGCAGAAGAGGATGAGCAGGAAGAGGATGAGGAGGAGGATGATGATGTCGAGCGCGAACAGCTATCGGAACAGTCAGAAGGAGAAGATGAATCCGATGGAGAAGAGTCGGAGCAACAGGACGATGAACAGCCAAAACAGACGCCATCATATACCAATGGTATCGCTGTTGTGGATATGCAGTTTAAGGCACAGACAACGTTCGACCAGAACCGCTCCATCAAGATGAAGTTTAAAAAGGAACGCACGCTCGAGAGCAGCACCTACAGTGCCTATACCATTGAAAGCATTTATCATCATCATCATCAGCAGCAGCAGCAGCCGTCGCACGAGTTGCCTTCACCAGCAGCAGTTGTCACTGTTCCAACAGCTCCAACGCCGCCGCCACGCACGCAGGACTGGAGTGGTGGTGGCGCGTCAGTGCAGCGACAGCGCAATGGAGGCAATCATTTCCATCCGTATCTGCTTGGTCAGACCTCAACGCCAAAGAGCGCATTGAGTGATGGGAGACGAGCTCGTGTCAAAGCGAAGCTCAATACAAAATTCCAGCCTGAACTGTGTAGCAACAGCAACTCGTCATCGTCGGCAGCGGCGGCGGCGGCGAATGGTGTTGAGACTGCTGCCAGTGCTCCTGCCGATAGAGATGCTAACCCCCCGCCCATAGCGCCCACAATACACAATGCTACCTTCAATGATAACGCGAATTTCTCATTCTCCAGTGCTGGCGGACTGGACAATTCGAATAGTTCTCTGGCCATGGCTGTGGGTAGACTTCACTTCCGAGATGCATCACAGGTGTCACCCAATGTTAAATCGCTGCATCCGCATAATAACAACAACAATAATAGTATAAATACAACAATAACAACAACACCAGCATCATTGGCTGAGTTCTCAACGTTTCAGGAAAATTCATACTTTGCCACCCAGCACGACATTGAGGCCCAGGAGCGTCGTTTATCGAAAGCATTGGAGACAATCGAACGTCACTTTGCCAAGGAGGCAATCGATCCGTTTAACAGCGAATTGTGTCGCGCCTTTCTCGCTAAAATCAATTTCCCTGGCGATGATGGCGATGCCCATGCAAGCTATAAAGTTGTACAAACGCCACTGCCAAAAATATCGAATACTCGCACACTGAACGTGCTAGAGAGTGTGCAGTTTAACATTGACAAGGAGGTGGGACGAGGATCATATGGTTCGGTCTACAAGGCAACAGATACACAAACCGGCAATGTGGTCGCCCTGAAGTATCAGAAGCCGCCGAATACCTGGGAGATATACATATGCGATCAGGTGAGTGAATCAGAAGAAATCTTGAGATCATTACTTAACCTTGTAATTTGCCCCACAGGTGCTGAAACGTATTCAAGATCCCGATGTGCTGCCAGGGCTAATGGATATATCGACAGCAATTATAGCACCAAATGCCAGCCTGATTGCCACAGAATTCTCGCCTTTTGGCTCACTGCTGGACATCAATAACAAGATACGTCAGGCAACGAGGAAGGTGATGCATGAATCGCTGGCCATGCACTTTGCCGCACAGATCTGCAACATTGTCGATCATCTGCACAGGCAGCACATTATTCATGCGGACATAAAGCCCGATAATTTTCTGTTGATGCGTGTGCCAAATGTGGACAGTGTGGAGCCTTCGTTGCGCCTGATCGATTTCGGTTGCGCCATTGATATGTCACTGTTTCCCGATCCCGATAATACAAAATTCCGCAAGGTAGTGCAAACCGATGGTTTCACTTGCATCGAAATGCAGGAAGGACGCCCGTGGTCCTATGAAACAGATCTCTTCTGCATTGCCAGCACGGTGCATGTGATGCTATTTGGAGAGTATATGCAACCTCTGAAGCGTGGCACCAACTGGGATATACGACAGAAGTTGCCGCGTTATCTGAAAAAGCACGTGTGGTCAAAGTTCTTTGCCGATCTGCTAAATATGCAAGCAGACAAGCTGCCCGATCTGCAGGAGATGCGTACCGTGTTCGAGGAGGAATGCTATCGCATGGACTCGGAACTGCAGAAGCAAATACGTACACTATCCAACATACTGCACCGGCGATAACCAAAGCGCAGTAACCTTATTATCTTTGTAAATTGTATCCTCCAGTCGATATATATTGATTTCTTTTCTTCTCTACCTTTGTTGCACCCCATCAAGAAGTAACCTCAGTACTATGCATAAGTTATGTTTAAAAGAAAAAAAAGAGGGAATCGAATCGATACTAAATTCAATCAGGGTTTCACTACACGCACTCATTTAATCCCCATATATCATTGTTATGACACCGAGGGAGAAGTGATATGAACATTGCGCACAATGTTTAGCTAACTAAATAAGTGATGCCCCAACAAAAACAAAATATATATATATTGTATATTCCTTGTTAGGTGTATAGTTGGATCCGATTTGATAGTGCTCTGTGCCTACATCTAAATAAATACATATACCAAAAGGATAATAGTTATCGTTGTATTTTAACAAGAACATTGAAACGAATCCAAGAGAAACAAGAAACAGTTTTTCATTATGCGCACAAAATTTAATTGAAGATTTTATAGAACTGTTGATTTGTTAGGGGTATAACCTGATGAAAGTCTAGATATTTGTTATCTACTAATTTTGAGTTAGATACTATCTACTAATTTTGAGTTAGACACCCATTTATAACACTAGTCAATTAAGAACATTATGTTGATGAATTTTGTACAACTTGCGCTTCTTTACTTCTGATGTCATTCATTTAAAAACCATACACATTTTTTGAGCTTTCAGATTCTAAAACATAAATATTTTTTAAAGATATAGTATATATATATATATAATGATGCGTGGTCCACAAGGCAGTTGGTATATTTAAGGTATACGATCAAATTACAGTGGTTACTTTGGTCGCAAAGAAAAAGTTAAGCCAAAATTCAAATATTGATAAGAAAATCGTCATATTGCTTCTATCGAGCGACCACTGTACCAGCCTAAATGTAAATATTGTAAAGATGACAAAAAGTGTTTAAGAAAAAAAAAACTGAAGAGCGAAACAATTAACAACTAATGTAATAATAATAAAAGTAATTTGTATGTACAGTGGACAGGAGATAAATGCAAATATTAAGTGTATAACGCAATGTAAATTAATTAATAATTAAGACTTGCTGTAATATTGAATAACTTTAAAGAGCTAGAGAATAAACAGAAAACAAATAAACAATTTGAAAAGCAAGAAAAAGAGAAATTCATCGCGGTAACCCAATTTGCTCTTGCAAGCGAAATGCAAATGCCAATCACACACAAAGCAAAGGAAGGTGCACACAAACAAATAAGAAAAGCGGTAGAGACTAGGGAAGAGAAGTGCTCGACGACAAGATGCTCAGCAGCAAGACAACTAGACAGATTGAGTTATTCTTTTATCTGTGATGCTGAATGAGAATATATGTATAAAGGCAGTAATCAATACAAAGACTAGACTCGATAAATACTTGAATAGTATTAAATTCTAATCGAATGGAAGTATAGCCATAACTCTGCGAGACGAAATTGGCGCATTTGTCAATGCTGAAGAAGAATATATATGAATGAACGGTGTATATTAAATATATATTGGTATTGATATTGTTATAACTGCAATATATATTGTATATATGGATGATTACTTATCGGTCTGGAGTTAAAGCTAAACCCAAATTGAAAATTTGACTATGCTGAAGAGGAATATACATAAACATGTATGATATGCATATACAGTGGCATATGTATATGTATGTCTACAAATGACAACTCTTTCGTTGCTAACTGATCAGCTGGCCCGCCAGTGATGATTTTACTATGCTGATCATGAATATATAAGCATATATGACCTAACATATAGAGCTGGAAATCAATCAATGTTCACTGAATCGATTTATTTTCAAAAATTCAAAGGAGAAAATCGATTTAAATTTGAAATATAAGTCAAAAACGGTTTTTTGGAATGAAATTAAAAAAAAACGTTTTTTTTGGCTTAAAATGACAGAAAAATAATTTAGAAGACCTCATAATGATTTTAAACAAATAACCAACTCCAGTTCTTCACAAAAAACAAATGCTTATCCGTCTCACGATCTCTAAGAAACGAACATTTTGTACCACGAATAGACATACTAATTTAGTAGTAGTAATTTAGTATTTGTTTAAAATGTTCGATTAAATCGATTCCCACAAATTAAATCGATGGACCGGAGATAAATTGATAAATCGATTCCAGAATCGATTTAACTTCCAGCTCTACTAACATATATGTACATATATAATATATAGATTTTTAGAACCCCCATCGTTGATCAACTGATAGAAACTAAGACCAAATTGTCTGTTTGATCATGCTGAACAGGAATATATATACAACTGTGTATATGTATGCTGCATAAACACCCAACAATTGCGCCCTGTGTTGGTTACTGGGTAAGTGGGTAGAGCAAATGAAAAGCTGGCTAACAAAGCGAACGATGCATAATTTGGTCCGCTTGGCAATTGTCAAGTAAGTGCCACAAAGCGTCGTGTGCAGCATGCAACAAGTAGCAACAACAACAGCAACAGCAACAACGACAGCAACACACAATCATGGGCAACAATGCTGCGCTTGACCCACTTTTCCTTTTTGCCAACAGGCAACGGTAAACAATTTCCACCAAGTAAAACGACTGGAAAAGTTGCAACTTTTCATGCAACACACCGCACACACACACACATACAGCAGTGTGCACGACACAAAGTCAAAGTCGTCGTTGACGTCGACGTCGGCGTCACAGCCCGCTGCAGTTGCTGCATTTGCAATTCGCACTCAGCGACGACTGCGCTGCCGACGACGCTGCAACTCGCAGTCGCAGTCGGAGTCGGACTCGGACTCTCGCCAAGTGAAAGTAAAGTGGGACAAATGTAATTATTATTGCTTCTAGTAACCGTAACCGAGTTAGAAGCCTCCGCTGCACTTGGGAAAGTTGGCAGCTGACGCTGACGTCGACTGCGCCGTTAACGTCGACTGCGACAGCGACAGCGACTTTTACACAATATTTTATTTAATCAAATTGCAAAGAGAAAATTGCTGCAACTGCAACAGGCGAAAAACTTTCTATTTTTGTGTGTCGGCTTTGATTGCAATTGCAACAGCAGCACACACACACATACACACTCCCATTTTGCATAGCTTTGTGTTAGGTGTGTGTTGCGTGCGCGTACTAATGAGTGTGTCCCAGTTTTGTGGCAAGTTGCCGATTCCCAATGATTTCAATGGATTCTGCCTTAGGGTGCCCTGAATCAGAGAACCAAATTCAATACACATAGATATATACATAAGTACAGAATTAACTTTATTAGATATAAACTTGTTTGCGTTTATTGTAATATCTAATTATAGATGGAGAAATTGTATATACATTCTTTCATTCTTGTAATATTTCAGCATTTCAAAGCTGAAAAACTATAATATATCGCGTTACATTTATGAACTTATCGAACTTAACTATCATAATTACGATACCACAAACTTGAATAACATTCTTCGGTTACATTTGAGTTGATTTTGTTATGTTTATACCTTTAAAACCTCTCATCTCTACATCAGAGATGTGATAATTTGACAAGTGATAATTTCATTAAATTGTGCCATAAAAATAGTTAAATACCTAATATAACTTAAATGATTTACAATGATAAATAGAAAACAGTAAGAATAGCAACAGTCGCGTGGCACGAGACAGTGGGATACCCTTCGACTTACATACGTTATGTTCCATTATATGTACACATAGACATATGCACATGCTCTGAAATTATTCTCGACAAATGGCGCTCGCCTGCCTCCCTTGTTAACTGACACAACCACTTGGTTTTATGCTCATACTTTCTTAAATAACTTCTGTGTTTATTGTCCGATCGTATTGCAATTTGGAGAATACGTATCCTTATCTTATCTTTTATTCAGCGCTTACAAATCGACTTTAAAAATTAAATTATTAATTTGCGGGAGCGTTGGGCGTGGCACCTAACATTTGAAATAAATTTGATCAACGTATAATATACAGCAGTCTTCCTGCCAATTTTGGTAACTCTAGCTTTAACAATAACTAAGATCTGTGTGTTCACACAGACAGACATGGGTCAATCGACTTGGCTAGTGATCCTGAGCTAGAATATATATATATACTTTGGGGGGTCTGTTACATATGTACATTTACACAAAGTTAGTATACCCTTTTTTGACCATTATCAATGGTCGAAGGGTATAAATACCTTATTAGTATTATCTTTGGGTTATTTTAGTCATCTCTAGTTAGATATCATCATTGTTCAGGTGTTTTTGGTTTCCATTTATCTCTTGACACTTTATAAACTCTACGATATAACCTTTAAGATCTTTATTATTAAAAGTCCTAGGCACATCAAACTTGGTATGAGGAAAACATATTTCCTAGTGATTTTCAAATTAGAGTTTTCACGACCACAGCCTTTGATTACTTGTAATTTGTATGCTGTGCGGTTATTCTTCATGGGTTATTCTATTAAGGTTCAGTTAGATACCCTCTATCTGCAGACAGTTTCAACTCCTTTTAGGCTACACGTATCTCTATAAATTGCTAGACCTTTGCTATCACAGAAGCTGAGCCTACTAAATTTGGCATGCGCATTCCTATGCACCTAATGCAGCAAACGCGAATTTCAATTATCGTCTGCCACGCCCAACGCCTTTGCTAAATCGATAAATCGTGTGATAAACCGTTTATTAGGGCACTCATTGGCGTGCAACGATTTTCTACTCAAATTCTGTGACCCTAAAGACATATTCAAATCGAGGCGCCCAAATTTGTAGCCTAGCACCGCCTTCTCGATTGAAATTCGCACGGTCCTGACCAAGTTATCGGGGTAATAGGCAACACACAGCATAAGCTGCCATGGAAAATTGCATGGCAATATGCGAAACTGGGAAAATAGTTAAGTAATTTGCAGAAAGAAAAGCGGCGCGCAAACTTTTTCGCGTTTGGAGAAATTTTTTCCATTTTTTTCTATTGCATTAGCTCCATTCCAACACTATGCAGCGGGTTGCATCGACTATCATGTGAGGCTTGTCCGGCAAAGAAGTTTTACTTGCTGATGAATTACGCAAAAGTTCGACATAACCTCAATTTATCATTCTTCATAACCTTAATTTATCATGAATTACTCGTGTATCATTTGTAGCTGTTAAAAGCTTAGATAAGTTCGAAATAAGCTCAATTTATCTTTCAGCATAATCTAAATTTATCATGTATTGCTCGTGTAGAATTTGTAGCTGTTAAAAGCTTCGATAAGTTCGACATAACCTCAAATTATCGTTGGACATAACCTCCATTTTATGTGTGTACCTCGTTAAGAATTTGTTCTTATTAAAACTTTCGATGCGTTCGACATAACCTCACTTTACACGAAATTGAACATCAGTCAATGATGTCTATCGATAGTTACGCCTATCGATGTTTGCTTTTTTGACATTAATTTTTATCATTCTCCACTAAACATGTCAACCATCATGTCAGTCTAGGGTACTTGCTAGTTGTGCATCGCTTTAACTAATTCGCTGTTTTCGTTTTGCTGTTGCATTTGGCACACATAATGCGGCTGCTGCGATCCACATCCGTTTGCAGTCGACGCTGCAGTTGACGCTGCTGCAGCTGCAGCTGCTTGTTGCATGTTGCTGTCACTGCCTCTGCCGCTGCATCTGATGCATTAGAAAGTTTTAGCTGACATGCTGCAGCGGCTTTTCCTTTTCCCACCCGCGCAGCATGTCAACTTGTGGCACACAAAGATACAGAAGACTGACATCAAGAAAGTCTGAGCACGGTAAGCTTTATGCTATATATAATATACATATGTATCTCGGTTACAGGCAAATAAATTCAAGATCTATATGACATAAATGATTAATTTCCTTTGTATATAATGCAATTTCTACGATCAGTTGAGATTATCAACTTAAAAACTAATCTACAGTCTTAGCTGCTATTTATTTTCTTATAATTCACTCAATTTATAAGAAAACGAGATTATAGATCTGTAAGTGATCACTTTCCATATATAAAAAAGCATTTTCAACCTTTTCTATAGATTACTTATTATTTATTTTCATTTTCTTATACATTATTCATTCAATTGCTTAGGAAAATAGATTATAATTATGTTTATATTACATATACAAATATTATCATACATGTATTATATATATATTATAAAATTGCAGTTGTAGTATTAACTAGAAAGGTATTCAATCTGTATATAGGTTTCTGTGTAAATACACTAACAGTTTTAGAGACAGAGCTCTATTTATAGCTAAAGCTATCTTCAAAGTCAGCTATAATATGGTCTTTATTGCTACATTCTAATTCATAGTGAGTTTCATTTATAATAAAGCGCTTCACTATTATTTACATATTTAATCATTGTGATTCTCTTGATTGATTCTCGAATATAATAAGAAACATTAATTGTAGTGCTTCCTTTATAAAAAAGCGAGGAAGAAAGGCTACCTCCGGCATGCCAAACTTTTATACAGCTATACGATATATAGGTCCGATCGGGCTTGTTCCGATTTATTAATAGCGTGCAGCACTAAGAAGTATGTGTGCCAAGTTTCATCAACATAACTCTAAAACTGAGAGACTAGTTTGCGTTGCTATAGGTGGACGGACAGACAGACATAGCAAGATCGACTTCCCTGTTGATGCTGATTCAGAATATATATACATTATTAGGTCGAAGAGGACTCCTAAGCTGCGTTGCAAACTCCTGGCCAATATTAATATACCCTATGCAAGTGTATAAATACAAGATACTGAAGTCACTTTAGTGCCACAAGTTACAAGTAGTGTGCGCGTGATGCACATATGTGTAAGAGTGAGATAGCAATTGGCTGCAGAAGACTTTATCTTTAAAATCTGAAACGGTTTTTCAAACTCAGCGAATGCAATCGTTACTGTCGATTCTAGCTTTGTTATCTGGAATAAACTGTAAATTACTGAATGAATTAAAAGATATTGTTGTTATAGCAATTACCTGATGGGTAACAATATTATATATTATCCGGCTCGAAACACCGCTTTGATGTATTGACGGTGGAATACAACGTTAGCTCCTACCGTCATTAAATAATTTTCAAAACACTTTTGTTTAAATATGTATTTATTAAAATAAGATTAAATAAAATTAGCGGGTCTGCTGCGTTGTTACGTTTTTAAAAAAAGCCTCTCATAAGAGATGGTAAAAAAATAATATCGAATTCTTATCGAAGGCTTAATCAAATAGTTTAAACGATGATTCTTAAGCAATATTTTTGATGCATTCCGCAACAGATATACCTACAAATATGCAAAATATTACGACTTTATTTGATTATATTGAAAAGTAATTTTTTTTTTTATTTTTAATGCACTTTACAGTTTAACATTTGATTTATAGAATCATTACATTTCCATGTTTTGGTTTAGCCAGACAAGATAAATACGTACTCGAGTATAAACAACAGGTTCTCGTGTGTCAGTGCAATTAGTTGAACAATAGGACCATATCCCTTCGAGGACCATACGATGATGGCTTGCTGACTGGTAGAACATCAGGGGGCTGCCAGAGTCACTAATGCATCTATCTCTGATGCAGATATGTATGTGTTTCATCCACAGGCCAGATTTTTTTACATTTCTCCTTCTCCCAGAGAGTAACACTTGCATCACGTTTTGCAAAGGACTTGTCTTTCTCATAGTACCACCCGGATTGTGTCAAACTGCTGTTAACAGTTGGTTCCGGTATAGCATTGTTTCCAAAGAGCAGACAAATTGGCTTCATCTTGGGTCCAAACTGTATGAACCGGTCAAGGCGAATCAGGGCAATTTTATTGAATTTATAGATTCCCGAGTATCCGCTGTGCGGTAATGCGTACAGTTCCAAATGCCGTAATCGCATATTTGGCCGTTGTCATCATAGTCTCCCAGTCGCACGCTAGTTCTGTGAATACAACAATCGAATTACACGATGGTAACGAGCCTTATTGATTTGCATTTGATTAAACTTGACCAACTTGACTAATCCATACTACTTACAATCCTCCGCTATTGGCAACTTCTTTCCCAGTCCCACAGTGGGCAGCTGTCAGCACATATAGCGAGCTGATCACCGATCCTACGCAGTATCCATATCCTCGATCTCCGTACTCCAGACTTGCCATCCAGCTGAATTCTTGCGTCTGTTAATTATTTGTTTAGAAATTGTCAAGACTCCTTAATTGTTTAAGAACTTTCTTTATAGATTTTTATACTGTCCAGTTTTCTTATACATACCATATGTAAAATAATCATTCAATTTTAATGATTCTCAGAATTCTTTTTCACATGTAATTTTTTTTATAATTTATTCAAGTTTAATATTTAATATACAATAAATTGTATATCGAATAATGTTAGCATCTTTATTATATAAGACTCAATAAGTTTCTGGATTCTCATAGAAAACACACATTTTTTTTTGATCAAATTAACATTTACTCATAAACATATTCACCATCTAAGGTCAAACAATCATTCCAACGTTTCTCTACCTTTCGATTCCATGTTTAACCAAATTCTTTTAATTTTTACTCAAAATGAGCTTCTGTGGCAGCGACCACCTCTATTTTGGACGTAAATCTGTTTCCCTGGAGTATCTTTTTTAATATCTGCGAAGAGCCAATAGTCGCCATGGGCCAAATCTAGCGAATATGCCGGTTGCGGGAGCAATTCGAAGCGTAGCTCATACAATTTGACCATTTTTGCCATTGATTTGTGACACAGTGCATTGTCTTGGTGGAACAGTGGTTTCTGCATTGCCATATGGGGCCGTTTTTGCTTTTGGTTTGTTTAGATGCGGTTCATCGGCTGCTGCCCATTCTGCTGATTTGACTCTGGAGTAAAGTAGTGGATCCATGTTTCATCCACTGTCACATATCGAAAAATTGGGCTTTATTACTGTTAAAGATGACCAAACAAGCCTCCGAATTGTCGATACGATTTTGCGATTTTGTTACGGTGTTAATACGGTGTTTTCATATGAAAATAATCGTGCAAAATAGTAAATACACTGCCTTCGCATATCTTCAGGGCCTCAGCTATCTCCAACAATAACTTCAACTGACAGTCCCCCAAAAGGGTTTTGCGCATTTTAATTACATTTTCTGGACAAACTGCCGTTTTTGAGTGTCCGGAACGTTTATCGTCTGTTGTGCTCGAATTTAAACTCCTTATACCAGCTGCAAACGGTTAATTTCGGGTAATGCTTATCAAGCCACAGTTTGTCTTTGGTCGTATTTTTTCCTACCAAAATATTAATAATAATTAATCAAAATACAAAATTCACTGTTTTCCATACTTCACAAATAAATAAAAGTTGTTGCACAATAAGAGCTGTAAAATAAAAACGCGCCAATCCATTGTCAAGAAATATCGATATATATCTTATAAAATATGTCTCTATCGAATAGCGGTATTGGTTTTTTGGTCAGTGGCGCCCCTATATGTCAGTCAAAGGAAATTATTGAGTAACTTGATAGAACCCTCAAGTTTCTATTTACTTGTACACTATATTGAACACGATTGATAGTGATGGTATTATATTGTTTTCTTTATTTCATGCTTTTTTAAGGTTTGTGAATCTTATCTATCAAAATAGGGTTAAAAATAGATTATAAATGTATATACATATAGTATATTTAATAAATTTGCTGTGTATGTAATAAATTCACAATCGAAACTGCATATTATCGTTTGAAATCTAATCTTAATATTGGCTGCTATTTATATATATCTATCATATTTATATTCCATTGAATTTGGAGGTTTGTTAGTGTAATCTAATATAATAAATTAAAAATAAAACACTATGTCATAGAATTAAATATATTTCTTGGTAAGGGTAAATAAATCCTTATAAAATTGACTAAAGACTCTCGAAAAGCAAAAATTCAATTGAAATTTAATTTTTACAAATTATGGAGTTTACATAATACATAGACTAAACATAATATATAGATAAAAGGTTTCGTAATAGATGAGTTAAATAAATAAAATTAAGTATAAGTTTGAACTCTGATATCATGATTTATACAGATATTACGAATATCTCACAAAAGTGAAGCCAATACACATTTTATTTTAACTTTGAACTTTGAATCATCCCCTTTAATCGTATTTGCACGCTCTGCTCAAGTTCAAAGATCTTTGGGCACCATCGCGTTCCCGCTGCGACAACGCGTAAACTTTCTTAAGGATATTCCCGGCGTCTGCTGGGAGTGCGCAGTGCGTAGACCTTGCACTCCGGCGCGAGGCTATTGCACTTGCCCAAATAAATCCCCGAGCCAAGTAAGCCGTGCCGCAATCCCCGGCACATACCCCTCCCCTTACGTGGTTACGAAACGCGCGCGACCGA
Source organism: Zaprionus nigranus (assembly GCA_018903425.1). Classification (NCBI taxonomy): domain Eukaryota; kingdom Metazoa; phylum Arthropoda; class Insecta; order Diptera; family Drosophilidae; genus Zaprionus; species Zaprionus nigranus. The sequence goes on from JAEIGD010000025.1 coordinate 1,498,947, forward strand.
TTCGAGTTCGTCGGCTCCCAAAAAAGGACGACGGCCTCCCAGTCAACACTCCCCTCTGCCCACTGCCATGGGTAGGTGCTTCCGTCGCAAAAGTGAAAGGTTATTATAACAATAAGGAGCAGCCGCGGCCAATGTCTGGGCTAAGTCTAATAACCTTTCCCTTTCGCCAGCGACGCGCACTTCCAGGACAGTGCAGACACCTCTCTCCCTCTCTGTCACTCTTCCACTTCCACTACTTTATTTGTGTGTGTGTGTGTGTGTGGCAAACTAATAAAATCGACGGCTCTGCCCGACCTGCGCTGCGTCGACTGCAGCGCAACGCCCATTTGCTTAAGGACGTCCTGGCCCCGGCGCGCACACACACTAAGTAGATACACATACATATGTACATAGACATTCGTATGTATGTATGTAAGCCCGAGCAAACGAAGCGTGGTGTGCATCCTGAGAATGCGAACGTGAGCAATAACAAGCAGACTGGTAGACATTTTGTGTACGGACAGAGAAAGAGAGGGAGCGAGTGTCAGGAGAGAGGCAACGGGACATGCACAGTGGCACAAAGTAAGTTGACTACGCATGCACTGTGCAGCAGGTGTGGCTTGTAGAATGATCTTGAGAGTGTGTAACTTTTTTTAACCTTCTAGGAAATTCTGGATTTTGGTTGATATAGAACGTAAACATTATAAGAATACAATATAAGAAATAAGATTTGTGTTATTGAATGCATTCAAAAGGGCAAATGAAAATGGGTTTCACTGTTTGCAATGATATTTTTGTTGTAGTTATGTCTGGTTAATATACCTTTATGCTTTATATGCTATTATAGTACTGTCAAGTACACAAAACAAGTAAACAATGAATGTATTCATGCAGGACTCTAATAACTAAGATCATTTGCACTTTCTACGTTAATTGAACTGTTTTTTAAGCTGAGTAACAGCCTTAAAATGCACCCTCTATCTCCCACGAATCCCGTTATTGACGTAAAATATCGTTTCCGTCTACATGTTTCGCCTTATTTTTAAAGATTATGGAGTTGCGAATCGTTCTCTTTGAGTATTTTTATGTACAGTTTTTGTTCTTATGTAACTCTTTCGATAAAGTCACACTTTTCCATTGGGCGGTGACTTTTACATGCCATTATAATTATTATAAGTGGGTTCTTTTTTTTTTAATTTATGAATTTATTAATTAAATTATTTTCACATCATGTGCATACATTGAAAAAATATCGGATTTTTTATATAATGCGTAATTAATATTATTTTTTTTTTGCTTTGTTTCTGATTTTCACATAATTAAAAATTGATTATAACAAAAATTCATATGTAAAAAAAAAATCGCGAAAATAACATCCTTTTTTCTGATTGAGAACTAAGTGTCTAATAGTGATGCTTCTTTTCGTAACTGTATTATTGCGTCTAATAGCTGCATTAAAAATAAATAATATTTTAAAATAATAATTTGCATAGTTCTGACCCACTGTCTTTCGCACAGTCGATGTCTCTCTCTCACGCGCTGCCCGCTGCCCTCGCGCTGCTGCTGCGCCAAATGTCATTGCACGACGCCAGCAAGCTTAACCTTGAAAGTTTAGCACTCAAGTGGGCAAAGGCAATACGCAAAAAAGGACGAAAAAGAATAAGAGACAGCAGCAGCTGGGAGAGGTAGATTGCGGCAGAGAGACATGTAGAGAGAGAGAGAGAGAGAGAGAAAGTGTGAGAGAGCTTCGCAGTCGACGGCCTTTTTAAGGTTGTTCTTGTTTGTGTGCGAATTGTGGGTTCATCAATTTTGAACATGCACCACAAACATAAAGTGCGAATGTACTCACACACACCTAGCCACATGCAAATGTATACATATACGTATATATGTACATATGTATGTATGTGTAAGTTTACATGTTCCGCACATAGAATTGATAACTCAAGCGAAAGAGAAAGATCGCAATGCAGCAACGAGAACCGAATTTGAGGTCGAACTTACAGTGGGGAAAAGAAGCATAAAAAAGTCAACTTAGCGCAGCATATCAATTGAGATAGCCAAAATAAAAAGAGAAAGCGGGCCGAATGTTAAAAAAGAACTAAGCACCAAACGCTGATATGGGGACAACTAACAACAACAACAATGACGACGGACAACAGCAACAAGAAGAACGAGCAACATAAAATTACCAACAACAACAGCAACAGCAGAAAAGCAACGGCAACAAATAATGAAACTGGGTCGACAGTGCGAGCTCGTTACAAGCGAACCTGGTTGGACAGCGAACATGTTTGAATCTGGTTCGAGATCGAGCGGCGACGCAGCGGGACACGAAGCTCTGCTCGCTCTCCAAACTGAGCGCGATCGTCGTCGCAGGAGTCGTAGTCTCAGTTTCAATGAGTTGCCGTCTTGCGCAAGTTCTCTTTGTTCTATACTCACTCTCTCTCTCTCTCTCTCTGTCTCTTGCATGCTCTCTATGTGTTGTGTAATAAGTGAGCGAATAAACGCAATCGAAAATATCAGAATATTATCAGAGTTGCATGCAAGTGCATGCATGTGCATGTTTGAGTACTAGAAGTAAACGAGTGCCACGCCCACATATGAGAAATATAAACGAGGCGTGCAAGATAAAGAACGCAAAGCGGAACAGCTTATCAGGTGAGAGAGAAATGCTATGGTGAATGATATGCAAATGTACAGTACTGGGTAAAATAATAGAAACAGAATGCAATGCAGAAAATACATATTTACACTCGATTAACTATTTTACGATTTTGTTGTTGAGGAAAACCCTATTGTGAATGATATGTATGCAAATGTACAGTGCTGGGTAAAATAATAGAAACAGAATGCAATGCAGAATGCCTTCTTTATTGTGACTCATAGTTGTAAATTGCTCTCTTTCACTCTCTGCTTTCGACCGTTATTTTTGCTGATTGAGTGACTCATGCTCTCCCACTCCCACTACCGGGAATCGTTGATGCTATCGTTGATTTGTTGCTGCACAAAAACCGCTTTCGTTTCATTCATAAACTGCTGCTCCTCAAGAGGCGACCCTTCTCCTCCTCCTCTCTTTCTCTATCTATCTGTCAGATAAAAGCTACACGCAAACACTAAACACAATGTCGCCAGACGACAGAGAGAGAGAGACGGTCAGAGAGAGAAGGCGACGTTGGCGGTGGCGGCGTCATTTAATTTGCGATTACGCGCCATTCTCACACGCGGAAGTCATTGGACTTAACGCAACAACAACAACACAGGGTCGCCTTGGTGGCCATCATAATGCAACGGAAAAGTTATTCCTTTGTTCATAATTGATGTATGTGTGTATATGTGTGTGTGTAACGTAGGATACACATTCACAATTCCTTAAATATTTATATTCCATAATAGTGTTCCCCACTTGGAACAAGAAACAGAAATTAAATAGTAAACTATAACTATACTACAATTTCAGGAAAATCCAGCTTATTTTAAGATTCGTATTCACAATTCTTTAAATATATACTATATTAATACAACAATAACAATACAACAACTATATAGTCCAACATTCCCAAATTTGCAAAAAAAACAAGAATTAGTGTCAAGGAACCATAACTACAGGAAATTCCAGCTTGTTTACAGATTTTCCCCAGTTAACACCGACTGTATCTCTATTAAGATTTGTCAAACATATTGTACATTAACTGCAGTTCAGTAGAAAACGATTACGTCAACAAAAACAAATAAAAACAAGTGCAAGTCAGCCTGCCTTTCCCTTTGTCTGCGACCCCCAACCTCTAGAGATCTATCTTAATCACTTATATAAATAAATATAAATACTTTATTGATCATCTTGTCGATTCTAATTTAGCCTTAGTAGAATATTTTCTTCATAATGAATTGTGAAATTATACATACATACATATGTATATGTATGTATGTGTATGTGTATTATACGTATATTGGAATATCTTTATATTCAGTACAATTTAGATTGAACAATCTTTGGTAAATAATTTGTAGAGCATTGCAAATACTGTTTAAAGAATGTATATGTGTAGAACCAATGAAAACTTAGCTTACAAGGAAATATTTCTGTTGGAATAAATGTGTATGTGTTGATCTGTAATGTTAATTAGCATAAGAGCAAATCAGCTGTTCTGGTAAAGCATAATGTAATGTAAATTAACATAATTATGTTACTTGTCCACTTGCTCATGGAATGTCAAAAAAGAAATGAAGTGCTAGCTCATTAAATAATACATACATATGTATATATAATTAAATAAACAAATCCAGTTTATTATTAACAATTTCCTATATCATTGGCAAAAATAACGTTAAGAAAATAGAAAAAGAAATAATTGTAAATGATTTTCTATTGTGTTGCAATGTACAAATATATATTATTTATATATGTACATATACATACATATAAGATCAAAAACATATATGTATGTATAAAGATAACCAATATTGTAGACTATATTCCTAGTCATGTACGTATGAATTTGTATATACAATAGTTATATTTATACGGTATGTAGACCTATCCAAATACGCATACATATATGTATGGTAATACTCTGTATTTTTATTAACGCCTCTCGAGGAGGGGAGCAGTCTCAAGGTCTTGCGTCAGACACATGTGCAATGTTGTGTGGGGTCAGGCAAATTCGAATGCGAATGCGCAATAAAAGTTGAGTTTGCACATGTATGTATGTATGTATGTATGTATGTGTGCATGTGTGTGCGTGCATGTGGGTGTGTTGGCAAAGCCAATAACTGCAACAGGCCAAGCCCCAGACCTGGGCCCAGACCCAGACACGGGTCCAGGTTTTCGTCACAAAGAATGTACCGCGCTGTATGTAGACTCATTGTTGTTGCTGTTGCCTTTATAACTCCCCACACGGCTCTCGTGTGTATGTATGTGTGTGTGTGTGTGTGGGTATCCGCAGTCATAGGCAGTCGCCTCTCTCGATCGACGGCGCAGCAGGTTCAAGGCCAGCGCCTGAAAGGTTCAAAATGTTCATGCTCTGCGCCTCTCTGCCTCAGCCTCTGCCTACCTGCGTGCGTGAGTGTAGGTGAGCAGGAGAGAGAGAGAGAAAAATAGCGAGAGTAACTTTAAGAGAGTAACAAACGATTCTTTGTGAATGACTTGCCTGTATTATTACGTGTACGTATTGCATATTTTGATATAAATATTACATAAATTTTGCATGCATACATAATTATTTACATGCATACACAGTTACGGACATACAAACATGCATACATGCATTAGTACATACATACATACCCACATAATTGAGCTTATGTAATAAACTCATACATGGGGGCGCATTACATACATATATGCAGGCATTATCATGCTCACATACAGAGACACATACATACACACATGTACATGTATGTACATATGTATTCACGTAGTCAGTCAAGACCGCATTCTAGAATCTAGATTACATAAAGAACAAAAAAACAACAACAGCCTACAACAAGATCAGACAGAAATGCAGCCGCAGAATAAAATTCTTATTCGCCCTCTCAACCACACTCACACACGCGCGTACTCACAACCACAGACGCACGCAAAATGTTCTGTTTTTGCAAGCACACGAACAACAGCCGCAGCAGCAGCGCAGTCGACGTTGTCGTTGCTGCGTCAGGGTGCGTGTGTGTTTGTGTGTGGCTGGTCGCAGAGTTAATGCACTCCACAGAGAAGTTCAAGGCTGAACAAATCAGTCGTTCGCTCAGCGCGTTCATGATCATGGCGTCAGGGCGTACAAACATACAATCGCGCAAATATGAATATATATGTATGTGTGTGTGTGTGTGGGACTGTGCGTGAGTGGCCTGCTTGCATACATACCCATATTATTACAGATGTGTGTGTAAGTACTTACATCCAATACGCGCCTTCTTCTTATGCATTTATCTGCATGTATGTATATATGTATCTACATGTACATATAGCATATATACATACTGCACACTCATATGTACATACTCCAACTGATATTTATGAATAATTTAGCACAGAACTGCGCAACTTTGCTAGCCTGCTTTGTCCAGGAATACATACAAACATACAGTCAAACATCGCTGGGGGGTTCGTAGGAGTGCGACAGAGAGACATTCATACATATCTATCGGTCAATGCCACCATCACACGAGCGAAAGTTCACTCATTTCGAGCGCAAAGTTCAGCGCTTTTGGCGCCACAACTTTGGCTCATGTCGTTCTATTTGCTGTTGTTGTAGTTATTGGCAAATGTTCCTGCTGCAACTGCGCAAATTGTTTAACAGAGAGAGCAAGTGTGTGTGAGTGTGTGAGACTGGGAGAGGCAGAGAACAAAGCAGGAGTGCTCTCTACAAGGAGAGAGAGGAGGACTGTGCTAGGAGAGAGGAGCACACACACGCACACTGTGGACAGAGGAAGAGCGCACGCCGCTTTCTGGTTTATTGAATGACCAATCAACCTACTGGTTGGTGGGGGTTGTGACTGCGACGGCGACCGCGACAGCAAAGGCGTCCGCGACGGTTGCAGCTGCAGATTAGGGGGACTGCCTCTGCCACGACTGTTGTTGTTGGAGCTCTAAATTTAGCATTTCTTAAGAATTTGTGTTGAGTGCGCAGCCTGTGGCGTTGGCATTTTCTCCTATAAAAGGGATAATGCGCTGTAGAGTGTGCATGTTCTAGTATTGGTAAATATGTACATATCTACATATATATGTACGTGTGTGTGCATGAATTTAATTGTGTATATTATATGACTGCCTGTGCATACATTATTTAATGCACACACATACATATGTACATTTATGTATATTTAATTAACCACACACTCACATATGCAAACATTCCCGATCTCCTCTGCTCCTCCCTCTGCTGGCTACTCTGCCTGCACTTTGTGTTGTTGCTGCGCATTTCATTCTTATTCTTATTCTTCGTTTATTTCGTAATAATCGCAACATCCGCTGCGACCGCAACGTCGACTGCGCTGCCTGCTGCTCTGCTGATGTTTCGGCTCTGGCCTCCATTTTTTCTGTATCTGTCGCTGCGCTGTCGCCTCCTTCTCCTCCTTTTCATTCTTTGTGTTGGCAATTTTGTTGCTGTTTTCGCAACGATTTCTTATCTTTACAGCATTATATAATTTTAATCAATATATTCACGATCATCCATCACACGCACTCACACCTACAATGGAACATGTTTATTTGCTTATTTATTGCGAATTATTCACAAAATCATGTCAGAGAGATTTCTATACAACAACAACAACAACAGAGAGAGTACTTAAAGTTGCTGTTACAGTTAGAGCAGAGCAACAACAACAACAATTAGCTAGAAACGAGAAATTTGGAAAGTTTTTTCAAGTGTTGCTGAAATGCATAATTCATACGGTTCGACGTGGTACAGTTGACACATTAGCAGCGCAATAGACACAATTGCAAATGCCAGCCAAAGAGAGCCAAAAGAATAAAGAAGTCGCGCTGTCAAGTGAAAAGCCTCGCTGCCAAAGCCAACGTCGCAGCGCGAAAGCAACCGACTCGACGTTGATCGCAGCAGCGCACGAGAGGCAGTGGGAGTGGGAGGGGGAAAGAAGATGTCAAATGGGCAACAACAAATGAAGCGCATTGTGCAAAACTTTTACTCTGCCCTCGTGGTTATTGACACCGTCACAGACACACACAAACACGCAAACATACATACTTACATACATATACATATATATATATACATATGTATGTAAGTATGTTGTGCTGGCAAGAAGCAAAAATTAATTAAACAATCAATTGGCGTAACACTTTCTCTTCTTGAGCAATAAAGCAGCGCAGCAGCAGAGCAGCGGCAGATGTCTTAAGCGCTGCCATAATGTGCCTCTCTTGGGCGTGAGTGAACGTTCTTAACCGGTGTGTATGTGCGTGTGTGCCTGTGTGTGTGTGTTTCTTTATTGTTTTCTCCAGCTGAGCTGAGCTCAAATGTAGAACAACATCGTGCCATGCATACACTCACACAAACATACATATTCGATTGATGTATGTGGATACCTATGCAGACAAAGCTTCAACAGACACAAACACAAGTGTATGTAACCATGCACTGTGGTTGTGAGAAACAAAATGCTATATTCACTTTTATTAATAAGATTTCAATATAAAATTTATAATACATTTACAACAAATCACATTTAAATATTAAAAATATTTATAAATATTTAATATATTTTATATCATAAATTAATTTGATCATCCCCATTCATTTCATTATTTTATTTAATTGTATTTAATTTAAATGTTATTTCAAATATAGTAAAGTAAATGTTATATTAAATTCTTTTTCTTTGGATATACTCCTTTACTTTCTCTAACTTATTCGTTTATAATTTTCAAATAAACTAATTTAGAATTAAAGTTTTAGTCATTCGATTGATATTAGTCGCCCTTATAATTAATACTTTTTAATACTTTTTTCACTTTATGTTATAAATAAGTAAGAAGGAGCTGGATGGACCGATATATCGTTTAGTTGCTATACAATCTATTGACCGATTTTTGTTATTTTATTAAGATAACGCTTCCAAACTTATAGCATTTTACTTTTACTAACGGCTTATATAACACTATAAAAGAAAGCCCATAAACAAATCTTATTTGGTTCAGAAGTTATTAGTTCATGCCTCTAAAACAGGTCAAATTCCCCGTAGGGCAGTGTGCAGGCTCAAGTCTAAGCTCACACACACACATACCTGTCTGCAGACTCAGATCAAGTCGTTGCAGCATGTTTGAGCCGCAACCTGCATGAGACCAATGCCGGGCACTAGGTGAGAGAGAGAGACCTTAACCGGTTTCATGTGCTCTGAATTTGAAATTCGGTTTCTGTGCTGAGAGCGACGGCGTCGGCGACAGAGACGATGACGGTGAGTGATGACGCAGCTTGGAGCTTTGTTACGTTCTTAAGTTGATCTTGCCCCAGCAGAAGTTTCTTTGCTTGCTGTGCAAGTGAGTGACTGTGTGTGTGTGTGAGTGAGTGCGCTGTTACTGCCGCACAAATCCGTTATTTGACCCAATTCTAAACTGGAAACGAAAGACTGAAAGCTTCAAAAAAACGTTGCAGCGGCAGAACACGAAAACGTTAAGTGAGCTGCGCATACACACAAACTAACATACATACATATACCTCAAGTCACGTGCACATGTGTGTGTCTTGCGTGAAAGTTTCGTAATTACAAGATGTTTGTGCTCGTCTTTCCGCGTGTGAATGTGTGTGTGTGTTTGTTAATCGTGCTCTGTCGTCCTACTTTGGCGGAGAAAGTAAGAACGCAGCGAACGATCGAGCTGTGGCAGCGCGAGTTGTTGTTGTGCTTTCTTTATTATCATTCTTTTTGTAATTGATTACATAAGACGAAAATCTCCGATCGCTCTCTTTGCCTCGTGCTTCTTCGTCTCGTTTCGTTGTTGCGTTATGTGTTGCACTGCTCTCGACTCTCCCTCTCTCGCTGTCTTACGGTTCTTGTTCTCACTCTGGGCACACTAACGGTACAATGGTCTCGAAATGAGTCTTTAATAATGCTGTTTACCTAATTCTGAAACTTGTTTGAAATTGTCTTTGTCCGTCTGTGCGCATCGTGAGTTCTCTCTCTCCCTCTCTTTCTTTCTATATCTGTGCTTTGTGTACCATTTTCACCGTTTAGTATTTGGCCTGATTTACAATGTACACAGTGTATGTTTGTGTACGTAAATCGTTAGCAGGTTCTAGTTGATTTTACTTAGAAAGTTACATCACATAGAGAGAAATTATAGAAAATATGAAATAACTGTGAAATTGGGCACAGATCAGCTAAGAATATATTCTATTCATATACGGGGAAGTAGGTGAAAGATAATATTAAGAGAAATGGGCATAAATGCGTTAGTAGATGACATGAGTTAAAGCGAAATTTAGTAGTAGTTGCTATTTTATTCAATATGATCTAGAAAAGTTCTCAAATCGATTAATCGATGTTTTCAATTTTCTCCGATGCATCGATTTAATTGATTTAATTTGAGAATCGATTTAATCTAAAATTTGAAACAAGTACTAAATTACTACAACTAAATAAATAAACATGTATAGTGGTGTTATAAAATGTTAGCTTATTAGGTATAGTGCGACGGATAAGCAATTGTTTTTGAAGAATTTGAGCTGGGTAATTGTTTAATAACAATATGAGGTCTTCATTCTACTGTATATATTTTTTTCTATAACTTGAAGCCAAAAAATCGTTTTTCTCTATAATTTCAAGCCAAAAAACCGGATTTTTTCAAATTTTCAAATATTTGATTTAAATCGATTTAAATCGGATTTCAATTCAGTGAACATCGATTTATTTCCACCTCTATAAAGTGGTAAAAAGCTTAGAGTAAGTCTAGAGGTAATACACTGTTAAATAAGTTAAATTAATTAAGAAAGCAGAATCAATATTGTGCCTAATCAACGATTAAGTCTTATTTAGTAATTCTACATACACATATTAACGAAGATCCATTTAACATATGAGTTGTATTATAATGGGCTAAGAAAGCTATATGTATACAGTATATAAATTAAACAACAATTGCACATTGTATTTTCGAATATTCAAATCATCTACTTATCTTACCATTTATATTTATGTATTATAATTTTGAATACATTGCAAAATGTACCATTGTTCAGTATATTATATAATCTTTCAACTTGAATCTTTCAGCATTTCTTCATTTCGAAATAACTGTACAATTTCAATTGAATTCAAAATTCTTCACATACAGAAAAAAAACAGATTGCAATTTGGATTTGCTGGCGAAACAAGTTCGTTGCGATACACTGAATACTCACTCTCTCAAGATGGCCAGCTTTGATTTCTATTCTTCCAAAACAAATTCTTCTTCAGATCATGTACAGTGGGTAATGAAACAAGAAAAAAATATGTTTGTCAATTAACAAGCAGCTTGGACGACAAGTAAATACACATTATGTGAAATTCTAATAATAATTTCGTTACGAAAAAGAAAGCAACGCAATAAACATGTCACGCTGCTGTTGTTGTTGTTGCTGCTTTATTGTTATTATTTGCTGTTTGCTGGCGAAGCTTCGCGTCGCTGTCGCTGCGTGCATTGACATTCCATTCTTGTGGGGGGAGGAGCAGGTGGGACGAGACGACGCCAAAAAATTTAACAAAGAATGTGTTCTCTCTCTCTCCGCTCGCTCTTTCTGTGTATTTGCATGCAATTTTCAGCTATTAACAAACTTAACAAAGTTGTAAATATATTTACGCACTTGTAATTACACGCACACATATAAACATGTGCCTATGCATATGTATATTTGTGTTTATATGTACATACATATGTGCATTATCAGTTGCTGCGGCCCACTGTGCTAAGAAAAGGTCGTAAATGAAATCAAATTGAATAAACAACGAGCAATATTATAAAACTATTACACACTCTCACACATACATGCGTGCACATATTTGCGTGTGCATTGTACAATAATATGACGAATTTCTTCCACAACAATCGCAAAAGTTGCACGATAAAAAGAAAGCAGCAGAAAGCGTTGACCGACCCCACCGTCCATCCCACAATTTCGTTGTTCCCTCTACCTCCCTCTCACTCTTTCTCTCCCACTCTCTCTGTCTGCCTGCGCGTAGACGTTTCTACATGGGACGCGTGAGCTCTGCACAACGCAAGAGAGCGCCCCCTGCCGAGCAGCATACGCAGTAATCGCGGCGCTCTCTTTGTTTGCTCTCTCTCACACACACACTCACGCATGAGCTTTTTTTTGGCTTTGCAATCGATCATTGAACTTTGGTTGTGAAAACTAGAGCAAGACCCAAATTTCTTCACAGCTTAGACACCGGGTGTGAGTGTGTGTGATTGTGTGTGCATATGTAGGTGCTTTGTTTGTGTTATCAGTGTTCTCTCTCTCATTCTCGCTCTCTTTGCGCTGCTTTCTTTCCTGTGATTGCGATTGTGGTTCAAAAGCGATAAAAAGAAACTCAATGAGGAGATTGCGTTGGTGTGTGTGATAAGGAGTAAGAGGAAGACATGCAAACATACATATACAAACACATACACATATGTAAAAACATACAAACATGCATAGACATGTTAATAAGAAGGCGCAACCTTTAAGGACCGCAATACGTAATAATTAAAGCATACTCACACTCTCCCTCACACACTCACACTCATTTGTGAGTGTGTACGATACCTTTCACATATGTCTGGCTGTGTGTGTGTGTGTGAAACTTCTGCGTGAAAGTTATAAGCCAACACACTCTTTTTGTTGTTGAGATTTTGAGAACAAGGCAGAGGGAAGAGGGGAAAAGAGAGAGAGATAGAGAGATGGGCATCGAGTGAGTGAGCTGCGTGCGTCTGCAGCAAGTTCATTCACATTTGCACTCATTACACGGCCAAATACGACGCCAACGTCGACGTTGACGGCGCTGTTAGCGGCGCTGCTCTTGAAATTGAAACTGCTGCGGGCGGCAGCCAAAAAAAAAAGGAAAAGGAAAACAAAAACAAAGACAAAACAACTGCGAGACTGCAAGGGCCGAGGTCAAAACATCAATCATTGCGTATACATACGTACACACAGACAGACAGACAGACATGCAGAGACATGCACGGAGAAATAATTCGCGTCATTGCGCGCGTTGCTTTTCATCACGTTGCAGCAGCGCAGGTGACCAAATAAATACGTAATACCCCACAGTGCATGTGAATGTGTGTGGGGGGAGGTATGGGGTTAGCTAAAGTTCTCAATAATCTAACTTGACAGTCTATTGCAGGGTATTGGCATGCTCCCCCGTTCCCCTTGCCAAGCAACGTGCCAGCGACATACAATGTAAATTGCTCAGAGCGCGCTTGCTCAATCTAACCCATCCCCCTATTCACGCCCCTTCCTCCTTCTTCCCGCCCTCGCCCCCCGCGCATCATCACCTGTTCAGTAGGCCAGACCGAAATTGCATCGAACCTGCCTGTCACGTTTGCCGCCTTGGCCGACTCACGTTTTTCCAGCAGCGCAGCCACACGACGCAACGTGTTGCGCATCGAACATTGTATCGAACATGTTTCATGTTTGACGCTAATTGTGGGCCAACGTAACGTTCTCTTTGTCTGCCTGTGCAGCTCCAGAGGAATGACAGATGGCATAGCTTGTAGGGGGAGGGGAAAGGGTAGTGAGAAAGGGAAGGAGGAACAGAGGTATAAGGAGAGAGGGAGAAGGCTTGAACTGGCTGACTGCTTTGGTAATGCCAACAAGCATCTTTTCTCACGTTGCACAGACATACAGCAACACATACACAAACACACACATAGACAGATGGCTTCTCCAGAAAATTCGTTAGCATTGGAAGTTGCTTTCGAGGTCAGATTGGGTGGGCGAAGCATTTAGGCTGCAACGTCTTTGGATCGTTGCTTAAGAAAGTTTCTAACTATTGAGGGTGGACGGAGCGGCAGTGGGGCGTACCATTCCGAACTGTGTCTATGTGTGTGTGTTTGAATTGTGTATGTGGGGTTCTTGAGATTTAGGTCTTTGGTGTGTGTGTTTCACAGCGTACACAGTAATTGACAATTCTAAAGGTAAAGTAAATAAAGTTAATAAGTTATGTATTTGATACTACGCTACACATACATACATACATATGTATATATATCTATACATATATCTATATTTGGTACATATGTATATATATGTTGATGGACAGGCATGTATGTATACATATATCGTTTTAGTTAACCCGATTTGTTATTAAATTTAGTTATCTCATTAATGTATATCTATTTTCATGTCCAATGTTCTAGCTGATTTCCTATCATTATACAAATACATATGTATGTATACTAATTTTACAATCTTTGCTTGTCTTTTATGTTTTTTCTGATATCTGTTATCTTCTATCATCCAGCTATAAATCTATTCATCCATTTATTTATTCATTTACACATCTATTATATATTTCAATCTATTTATCTATCCATCTATCCCTATATTTTCATTGCATTCTTTAGCAGACCTTGATATATAGTCTGCTAAAGACTGATATAATGTAATGTAAAAAGGAAGCTAGGCCAAATGTGTTCTATCTATGTACATTTATATGTATATCTACATGTTATATATACATGCTATATTGTGTGTGTTTGCATATAATTAAGCTGAGTTCTCGAAAAACCAACAAGATTACATAATACGCGACACTTCTATGCCTGCCGGAACAAAGAACGCAACCAGGTTTCTACATCTGTATATATTTTTATAAAGACTATGTATATTTTCATACATATATATTGCATATGTCAAGAGTGAATAATAAACAAATGCAATAGCTTTACGAATGTATATTAATTAGCATATTTTATCATCATTGAGTATTTTACAAAACGGGCATATTTGTTTAAAGATCGACAGTTTAAAAGACTGAATACCTCTGCAGAAATAAAGAAATGCTTTATAGAACTAGATAAAAAATAAATATAACTATAAAGTTATCAGACATATGTATTTATTATAAGTTTAAACGTATTATTCACTAAAAGATCAAAAAGAAAGAAGACTGAAAACTTAAGAAATGATAAAATATAGACTACATTATAGGATAATATTATGATAAATATCAGACTAATTGAATGCAGCTTTATGCTGAATTTCACTTTAAAACGGGCATATTCGATTAAAAATCGATAGTTTGGAAGACTGAATACCTCTAGAAATAAAGAAATACTATATAGACCTAGACATATTGGATAAATAAACTAGAACAGGTTCATAATAATAATATGATAAATATCAGACTAATTACTAACTAATGACCATAGTTAGATTTTAAATTAAATAAATTATATTAAATTAAATTAATTGAATGAAGCTAAATTTCACTGCAAAATGGCTTTAGCAGGACAGATCCCCAAGATTAACAAGCAATTAGAGTTATGCTCATCATTTCTTAAATAACATATGTGTTTATTGTTCGATCGAATTGCAATTTGGAGAATACGTAGATATTGCATTCAGCTTATCTATGTTAAAGTCAGAAAGTTGTAGCTTTTATACAGCGCATACAAAATGAGTTCAAAAATTAAATTAATGATTTGCGGGGGCGGTGGGTGTGGCACCTGACATTTGAAATAAACTTGATCGCCTGGTACACAAGAGTCTTCCTGTCAAATTTGGTAACTCTAGCTTATATAATAGCTGAGATCTGTGTGTTCATACAGACAGACAGACATGGCTTCATCGACTCGGCTAGTGATATATACTTTATGAGGGTCTGCCACGCCTCCTTCTGCCTGTTACATATAGTACATTTGCACAAAGTTAGTATACCCTTTTTTTGTATACCCTTTTTAATACAGCAGAACCTACATAAATATTGTCATATAGTACTCAGACTAACTGTATAAATCATTATGCTGAATTTCAGTTGAGAGACCTTTGTTGTATTCAAAGTTAGATTTGATAAAGCTTTGTAGCGACCCTATAAGACTCACATACCCCGTTTAATGTTCGATTTGAGGCAGTGCGACGCAATCAGTAAATCACGTTGCCAGCGTTAGGGGAGCACCTCACCTAAACGTTGCGTAGACTCTCAGCGCAGCTAACCCAGTTCGCCCCCCTCCCCCTCCACTCGCACTCTATCTCTCTTCAGTCGACGGAATATTCTCGATGAATATTGTTGGACGGGTTACTTAAGGCGATTCAATAACAATGCTTTCGCCAGCAGTAATAAACAGCAACAACAACAACAACAACAACAACAGCAACAGCACACAGTTATTACGGCTCACTCTCTCGAGCGGGCGAGCGATACACGCTCATTTCCATAGCAGACTCAAGTCGCGAACATGTGAGCCCTCGTCGCGGGAGCGTTGCACTACCGGCTGCACATTCCGTGACACGTGACCAGTGCCAGTGTATGGCAAAAAGTATCAAGTAAAAATAGCCCGATTGGGCGTAGCTATAAGTTAGTGTGCGAGAGGGGGGAGGGGAGGTTAGTGCAGTCGGGTGAAGGGGTTGCTCCCCCCTCCCCGCCGTTCGCTTGGTTCGCTCGCTAGTCGTTTTTATTGCCGATAGAGCTTATATTACGTTCTTGTTTGCTGTGCTTCGTTCTGCTCGGCGCAGTTTCGTAACACTTTGACGTCTTTCCACAAACACACACACACGAATATAGAGACACGCATACAGCTGCACATGCAGCTACAGCAATGTTTTTGCATCTGGTAAGACGCGGTAGGTAGGTAGTGGGGCAACCTGTGGACGTTTGTATTAGCCATAGCAGGGTAACCTTCGTGTTATCTACTTCCTTCTGGGTTTGTTTGTACCCCTGCTCCCTTAGTAGGGTACCCATCATGCTCTACCTTTCTTCAGGTAGTTTTGAGACTTTCTCTTGTCTTACCTCCTTCTCCCTTTCTTAGTGGGGCAACCTGTGGAAGTTTGTCCTAGTCATAGTAGGGTACCATTCGTTTTATCTACCTCCCTATGGGTTGGTTTGTGCCTTTGCTCCCCTAGTAGGGGGCTCTACCTTTCTTTAGGTAGTTTTGAGCCATTCCTTTCTCACTTCTATCCATTCTCTTCTCTGGCCTCCCTCTCTCTTTTTAGTGCCATAGTAGGGTACCCTGAGTGCTCTACCTCTCTCTGGGTTGTTTTTGCCCTTTCTCAAGTAGTAGGACACCCGTCGTACTCTACCTTTCTTTAGGTGTGTAGTTTTGAGCCTTACTCCCCTTTTTTCTAGCCCCCACTTCTAGCCATTCCTCTTCTCTTACCTTCCTCTCCCTTTCTTAGAACAAGTGCTCAAGCATTTTCGTGAGTTTCCCTTCCGACTTATCTTTCTACTCAGTCCGTCCTGTATTCTCTTCCAAACTCCTTTCATCCCCTTTACCGCCTCCACTCTATTCCTCTCCTTCTCTTTTCTCATCTCCCATTCCCTCTGTCTCTCAATTTCCTCCACCTTCTCTTCCTATCTTTACTACCCTTCTCCCCAATTTCCCTCATGCTTCCCCGACCTATCAAAGACTAGTTCCAAGGTCTTTCAATTAGTTTTTATCCAAGGACCCTTTCTTTACTTTCCTCTGAACTTTACTAACCCCCTCTCCCCTACCATCTTCCCCTCCCACGCTATTTCCACCCCCCCCCTCCTTCCACTTACCTTCTTCCTCACTCTTTCCTCTACTCCCTCAATCCATCACTGATTGCCAAGCACTTTTTAGCCAAGGACCTCACCTCTCCTTATCTTATCTAACCGCCCACCTCATCTCTTACTCTCCCACACCTCCTTCTCCAGCCTCTCTCCCTACCTGCCCTGTATTGCAAAATATTGTCTGAACTCCGCTAGTTGATGCTACACTAGCTCGCTCGCCGATTGGTCTCACCACGTGATGGCATTGGCTCACGTGTAGCGGTAGCTGGTCCAGCATATAGCACAGATATCTGTGTGTGGCACTGATTTTGTAATGATGCGAATAAGTTATCGAGGCTGTTAGTGATGCGCATGTCGCGTGAGTATCAGTAAAACTATCGCATACTGATTGCGCAATGAGGTTAGTTAGTTGTTAAAAATATAACACAAATTGCTAGTTATCTCTATTATGTTAACTTTATTATGTTGTCAAGTGTGTGTTATCGTAGGTTTATTTAGTTATCGTAAACCCTGTTATCGATAGTATAGAGTTGTATAACACAAAAGGAGCGGGAGAGCGTCACTATCGTTCAAGAGAGTTCACATTATACAATTTGAAAAGAGCGTAATAAAATAATTTAAAACATTAAAGGATTATTTGCACAATATAATCGTATATACATATAATCCTACGATATATCACTGCATATATCGCACATTTTACATCAGTTTTGTTTTAGTGGGGAAAAAACTTGAAGCTTCCGTAAAGCTAAAAATAAAATATCACTATCTTCAGTCAGTTTGTACAGTAACTAATTAAATTATATTGCATAAGGTTGTCTGAGAATCCCCTCCCTCTCCCTTGATATATAGGCAACTGTTCTACTGTGCTGCCTTAACGATCATCTGGCTCTGGATTGAGTTATCATGCAAATTATGTAAGCAGCACGTGTTGAGCACAGCAGTTCCTAGAAGATTTATTATAGTCGCATCGGGTACTGCAGTTGAAACAGATGTGGATTGTTGAAACACCTACGAGACAAAGGTTTCCATTCCAATTTGCCAACTAAGCCAGCTTTTTTTTTTATTTCTTGTTTGTACAAATATGTAGAACACATTTTGATATGATTCACAGTCAAAATAATGTCATATGTAGGGTATATACAATTGTAATTTTGAGTATTACATAGTCTGGCTGATAACAAGTGTTTCCCTTATTGTTTATTTATCAGTTGCCTCTTTTCACTCGCTTTGTATGCGTTTTAGTGTCACTATTTCCCTTTGCTTACATTCGTATAGGATGTGGCGAGTTACAAGAGTCGAAAGAAGATAAGAAAGTGTTCTTTCCTGGTATGTTTAGTCTAACATATAACGATTTATAGTTGGTGTATGCCGGGCAAACCTTGAAAATCACGTTGTAGCTAATCAAATTGCAATCAATACAAGTATATGTAGTACAAATAATATTATAAAGATATATACAATGTATTTGCCGTGGAATTTGTAATGTTTCTGCGAGTGGCACCCCTCAATACCCACGGTATCACTCAGTCCGACTGTTTGTTGACTTAGTCACTAATCGAATCGCCGCAGCGACCACTCGAGCAGCTTACATAATGTCTCCCGACCTAACTTATCGTCCGACTGTTGTTTATATGTTGTTGTTTTTGCTTGCCTGCCCCAGTGTACCCTGTACGCTAAGGGTTTGCCCAATGGGGTATACAATATACATATACATACATTTTATAGTATTGATAGCGTTGATAAGCGGCTATTGCGAGAGTTATGAATGGGACGGAGTTAGGCATATTATATAGGGTATTGGATTATTATGAGATATAGATTTAGAGGTTAGGGTTGCCCTGATTGTCACTGGATTATTTAATATTAATTATAAATAAGAAGAATCGAACATAGGCTTCTAGTTACTAGTGTGTTTGATAATTCAAATTATGCAAACACAAAATATATACATATGTATAATTGGTGTTACTTCTGTGTAAGGTATTTTGTAGACATATGACACCCCTTTTTCTTTCTCAATTAGTGCCTAATCTAGTCAAAATATTGTGACTAATTGTAATAATCCATAAAGATTACTCGATAAATTCGCTCGTCTGTGCTCCCGAGAGAGACGCTTGCATCAGCCTATCTGCAGTCCAAGTTACAGTCCCCACATCGAACGTATGACACCTTCCGTCCTCATGTCTTTGTCACCGTTTGTCGCCGTTTCACGGCGCAATCACGTTCTACTTTTTGCGAATGTGCAGCTCAAAGCAGTCTCAGATTGACGCTGATTACTCAACAGCTGAGAACGAACGGTGGGGAAGAGACAAAGAAGGGAACAAGCGAGCGAGCAAGCAATGTGATCTCTCTCTAGCTTGCAACAATGCTGCGACGCGCAACAGGCAGCGTCAGACAACGGCGTCAGCGTCGACGTCAGCATCGGTGTCCAACCAGATTCTAACCAGACATGAAAATTTCACTTTTACCCATGCCACGACATACGCGCGCCCTCTCTCTCACACTCTTCTTGTTCTGTCATTGTCGCCAACATGTTCGACTGTGGTTCGATGTTCGAACTGAGTCGCGTGTCGCTACTGCGTGCAGCGGCAACGTGACCGTGCTCCGATTGGACTGCGGCTGTCGAGTGAAATGCTTTTACAAATTCAATTGCGATTCAGCATTCGTTCGAAGCGGTTGTGAATGCGCTCGCGAGCCGCGTCAGCAAAAAGAAACATTCGTTCGTTCATTCAGTGAGTGTAGTGCAAGAATCAAGAAACAACAAGAACAACAAACAGTGAAAACTACACAGAAGTAAAGCCGTTACAAATCGTGTTCGATAAAGAAACCAATCGTGATCGTTAATAAGACAAGAAAGTGCTTGAAAGAAGAAGCGACAATTGATCGTGCTGTGCCAAACAGTCTGTGATAATTTCGAATCTGAAACGGTTAACTCAGTCCCAAATCGGGTAATATGCCTGGATAAGCGGGTATACTTTACTATGTCGATTGTGTGCACAGTGGAGCAGAAGGTGAATTTTCATTACAAAGAGGCTGCTGAGAACACGGGCAAATTTCTCCTGTTCAAGCACAACAATAATAACAACAACCAGAACAACAATATCAACATCAACCAGAACAACAATATCAACAACAACATCGGCAACATTAACAGTTGCAGCACAGCAACAACAATTAATAAGGCACAATGTAAGTGCAACAACAAAAGAAAAATAACAACAAAAACAGTGCATAAATTTGTTTATTAGTTAACAACGCAAAATAATCTCATGCGAAATACCCAGAGAGAGAGAGGGTGAGAATGTGTGAAGAGAGTGTGTGGGGTGAGAGCGCAGCAGCAGCGCGCTTAGTCATGTTGTTTTTGTGAATTTCGACCCAGGCAGCGTCTGCGACTGCGACAGCGACTGCGACTGCAGCGCAGCTGCTTTGGGGGCTGCGGCGTAGGAGTCGTAGGGGTTGCCGGCAGCAGCGACGTCGACAGAGTCTGGTTGCTGCTGCTGCTGTTGACGTGAGTAAGCCAGTTTATAGGAGAACGAGAACAAGAGTGTCACTGTGTGTGTGAGAGTGTGCGCTTGTGTTTGTCTGTGTGTGTGTTCTAGCACATTGAACTGCAAATGCCAATTCGATGGTCACGGTGAGGGTGAGAGACGACAGAGAGACGACGACGATGTCGACAGAGACACACACACACATACTAACAAAAACACAAACACAGACAGGCAACAACAAATCTCGACGTGCGATTTCTTGTTTACGTTGCCATTGCCATTGTCGTGTAAATTCAACACACACATACATATATTGTGTGTGTGTACGTGTGTTCTGTCGTCTAATTTGCTGATTCTTGCATCATTTGTCGTAATCATTGTGTAAATGGCCGCGCTAAAAATGAAAGCAATACATATTTACACACACACAAACACTTGAAAACACGCACACAGACAGGCGAATTTCTCTGCAGCAGCAGCACAGGGCAAGGGCAAGGCCAAGGACCAGACAAAGAGAGACTCACAAACACACACACACGCATGTACATAAATGCGCTCACTGTGCATGTGCGTGTGCGTGTTTGTGTGTTTGGCCAGACATGATCATATTAGACTGTTTGGCGTGCCTCAGCGTCGTCTTTTGTTTTGACTGCACTTGTTCTACACACACACAGAGAGATACAGGCGATAAGGGAAAGTGCGCAGATTTAGTGTGCACCCATTTGGCTTTATTTAGCTTTATATGCCATATATAGTACTCATTATGGCGCAATTGCCAACAAGTAATCGCATATATGATGTTCAGTTTTCGAGATTTTTCACACAAGTGCATTGAGTACTATATGAGGTATACTCGATGTTTTTATAGACTGTTTGATAGATTGCAAACTAGCTTGAAGTTGAGGGAACTAAAAAGGGAATTTTAGAAGTTTAATATCTTATTTGCTTATTATACAATCGCCACCAATTTTTTATTCATCATTAATAGTATTCAAACATGTATAATATGTGTATGTATATACTTTCTTGCCCATCTTTAAACATAATCATCACTTGTAAAGGGTTCAATTAGTTAAACAATGTGTGAATGGATGTTTCTACAAATATAGTAAACATTTTTGAAAAGAAATGTGTCTGACAGATAGATTAATACCATAATAATATTATATATATAGTATTATACAATAATTATAATTATGCATTTCAAGTGCATATTTAGATCGATGTGTCTAGCTTTTTTAAAGTGACATTATAGATAAAAGATCCTTCAAGTCAAACATCATGCTGATCTATCATGCATAGAATCATATAATAAAAATACTATACACTTGTTATCAAAAGAATAGGAGCGCAATGATGCAATGAACAAAAAAAGTTGTTGATTGTTTCAAATTAATGTTTATAAATGGGATTTACTATATCTTAATACTTTTTCTAATATATGTATTGCATTATTCCCTTAACTCTTGCAGATACTGAACAATATCTGCGACTGCAGCACTACAGCGAGGAGCAGGGGCAGGCGCAACTAGAGTTGGAAATTGAGCAGCAACAGGAGGAGCTGGAACGGTTCGAAGCGACGAGATACGCTCAGGCAATGCCTGAGGTGCTGGCCGGCACACCCACACACACACACAATAAAGCAAACTCCGGCTCAATGATGAGCAGCGTGCGCCTGAA
The DNA here is from genome assembly GCA_018903425.1 of Zaprionus nigranus. NCBI lineage: Eukaryota > Metazoa > Arthropoda > Insecta > Diptera > Drosophilidae > Zaprionus > Zaprionus nigranus. Next base: position 1,521,254 of record JAEIGD010000025.1, read on the forward strand.
CACAATATCGCCAACGTTGTCGATCAACGGCAGCTCCAATGAAGCCTCAAATTGTAAGTGACAATGTGCAGCAATTAGTATATAAACTGGGTAACTAACTATGCCCCCTTCCCCTTCTCCATCTCTTTCTACCCTGTGCAGTGCATCCACTGTCCATGTACGGCGGTTCAATCAGTCCACAGTCCAATGACAGCGGCATGTCGGACAGTCACAGTCACAGCCACAGTCTGGGCAAGTTCGGGCCTGGCTACGGCGGCAATGGGGGACAGAATGGAGGCGGAGGCTCGTCACAGTCCACGTTGACAGCGGCACAGAAGGAGCTCTTCTCGCAGCGCAAGCAGCGCGAGTTCACGCCGGACAACAAGAAGGACGAGAGCTACTGGGATCGGCGGCGACGCAACAATGAGGCAGCTAAGCGGAGTCGCGAGAAGCGACGCTACAACGACATGGTGCTGGAGCAGCGTGTCATTGAGCTGACCAAGGAGAATCATGTGCTCAAGGCACAGCTCGATGCCATACGGGACAAGTTCAACATATCTGGCGAGAATCTTGTCAGCGTGGAGAAGATACTGGCATCGCTGCCCACCAGCGAGCAGGTGCTGAGCAACACAAAGCGCGCCAAGATGAGCAGCGGTAGCGGCAGTGGCAGCAGCAGCAGCAGCGGCGTTGGCTCCTCCTCCCTCTCGTCATCCTCCTCCTCATCATCTTCATCCTCGTCGTCAGGCTCATCACCAGCTGGTGCTGGTGGCAGCTCACCCTCTGGCCACATGCATGGCGGCGGCTACAGCACAGTGGGCAATGCGCCTCCACTCTCGCCCATTATCTATGGCAGCCAGAGCAACAGCAACTCATCTTCAGCGGTTGCGACGAAGAGTGCGCATCATGTGGTGCAACACGGACTGGCGCCACCACCACCACATCATCCACATGCACATGCAGTACATGCGTACCAGCAGCAGCAGCACCACCACCACCAGGCGCAACAGACCGTGGATGGCTCCATACTGGTGCAGCCCATGTCCAGCAGCAGCAGCAGCAGCAACGATCGACCCAGCGTTGCCAGCAGCGCTATAGCCAATCTGCAGGTGCTGCAGCAGGCGCTGCATCGCAATGTGCGGCCCGAGGATCTGGACAGTCTGCGCAAGGTGGTCGCAGTGGGTGCACTGTACAATGCAGCCGCTGTTGGTGCCACAGCGCCGCCAACAGGCGCCGCCATCTATGCACCAACGCCAGCAGCAGCAGCAGCAGTTGCCGGCTCCATAGCACCCCCCACATCCGCGTACGTGAGCATCAGCAAGGAACAGCTGGAGGCAGCAAGTTATCTGCACAGTCACAGTCACAGCCACATTGAGGGCACAGTGAGCAGCAGTGGCGTTGTGGATGCTGTCAGCAGCTCCTGCAACTCGGTGGTCAGCTCGGCGGCGGCCAGTGTGCTGAACTTGTCGCGTCGCGCTGTTGCCAGCTCGCCCAGCAGCTATGAGCACATGCTCTCGTCCACAACCTCCTCGACACATCACTCATCCGCCTCGTCAGCGCTTTCGTCGTCCGCCTCTTCTGCCTCATCGTCTGGTGCCGTGTCCGGTGACGATGAACAGGAGCATGATCCCGCCGAGGAGGTCAGCCATCACCAGCATCATCCTCACTCCCACGTGCATGCACACTCGAATCCGCATGCACCGCATCCCCTGCAGCATCCACATGTGACACACAATTTGGCCCCAATGCAGCAGCAGCAGCAGCAGCGACAGCAGCAGCGACAGGAGTGCAGCCAGGCCAGCAGCGATGCCAACAATTGTTTGCCACTCAAGTTGCGCCACAAGTCGCATCTGGGCGACAAGGATGCCGCTGCCACGGCGCTGCTATCGCTGCAGCACATCAAACAGGAGCCGAGCTGCAACCGCGCCTCGCCCCCGGCATGGAACGATGGTGGCGACAATTCAAGCGATGAACGCGACTCGGGCATCTCCATAGCCAGTGCCGAGTGGACATCACAGTTCCAGCGCAAGCTGCTTGCCCCCAAGGAGGCAGCTGGCGTGGCAGCTGTTGCCGTCGGCGTTGTCTCTACTGTCGAACGCGATCAGATGCTCAAGAGCCAGTTGGAGCGATTGGAATCCGAAGTGGCCAGCATCAAGAGCATGATGATACTAGCTGAGTAGAGAGAAGCAAAGAGAGTGACTGCAAAAGAGTGGGAGAGAGACGAGGAGAGAGAGCGAAGAGACAGAAATCTTTGGTTTGGAAATGGAACTTGAAAAGAAGCTTCAAGTGCCCGAGATCGGCAGACATAACCCTACTAAACATATACATATGGTATATATAGTATATACCCATTGTATTAGAGACATATATATATATATATAATCTTGTGTATTATTCTTTTTCGTATTTCGGTAGAGTTTCAAAATATTACTATCGTATTTTATCGTATCGTACAGAGACATCTTATATATCTTATATACTATATCGATCTCGTCCTATCGGCAAAGATTATCCAACACAATTGCTTATAATTTGTTCTTAACTAACCCATATATATATATATATATATATAACTTGTCGGGTCTATACCGATTTAACCCGATTAATTGTTGTTCTCTAAGTTTCCTTAATGAGCAGAAGAAGAAACATGTACATACAGACACACATACATATTTAATATATAAACTTTGCTATAGTATTCTTTATTGTTAGCGATATATATACCTAACTGAACAGTAGCTTTAGGCAATACATACATACATATTCCTATGCTATCACTGTAAATATAACTTACATACCTTAACGAATATATAAAAACCTATCTACACTATATAGTATATAGAAATTAGTTGTAAGCTAAGCTTACCTATAAATAAAAAAAAAATATATATATATATAATATATATATAATATACAATGTATGTATAACTGTCTATATATAATACATATGTGTACATGTAGTTGGAAACATTATCATCATATTATATATACAATATATATACAAAAATACGAGATTAAATAAGCAAAGTTATATAAAAAATTACCTTCGTTTGGATTTTGAGGAAATGTATTTAAATATGTACATATTTATATATGTACTAAATCGTTTCGAATGTGAAATATGTGAGATATATATTATACAAAATATAACCAAGCCAAGGCCCCCTCGTATTTGTCCATGTGTATGTGTGTGCAAGAAGCTTCAGAAGCTTACTTAGTTCTTTATAAGGATATCTTTAAAATCTATATAAATATTTATCTGGTTGCAAACCCATAAAAGATATAAAAATACACACTTAATAAACATTATAGAGCTATAATTATTGATATTAATAAATATTTATAGGACTTATAACTATATGGAATGAGCACACGCACTAAGAATGTGACACACTATCCTTACACACACACACGTATTACAAATACATTAATACATACACTATCTGTTTGATTATGATGATGCCAATTACATGTACACATATATATAGCAAATATATATGTGTATTTGAATCGTTTGTTCTGATCTATGAAAATAAATATATTTATAATGTTTATATTGAAAATATGCTGTTTGAATTATTTGAATGATATGGAATAGGATTATTTATTTATGTGTTTAACTTTTTGTTGTGTTGATCTAAGGAAAGTTGGGGATTGCAGTAGACACAACGAATAAAGAATATAATATGTATTTTACAAGGGATATTTTCGCTTTGTAGGAGAAAGAAAAACACAGGAAACCTGGAAGTATCAACTCTATTCCCTTTAGATATATTATAATTGATATATTATATATATTATAATAGTTTATTGAAACATCTCCGATCCCATAAAGTATATATTTAGAATGAGCAACAACAGAGCCATCAAACTAAAGGGTGATTATTTTGAGCTATAGGAAATTAAAAAAACACATAAAATTCAGAGAAATTCATTAAATTTTTATTTGAATCGATAGTACGGCAGATTTAAACATGGATAATGTTTATTATATTACAAGTATTATAAAAAAATTGTTTGAAATCATCTCGCGGTAGGGTCACCATTCACAGTTACGTTACGATTCGCATCTCTTTAAAGAAGTACGGTGTTTTGGTGGGGGTAACTATTGAATATAACAAATCATTCAATTCCCACCATTTTATATAACTAGTATTCGAGTGATATAAGAACCTGAGGTATAGAACTTCCATGCCGAAGGACTTTAGCTATAGATTATTGTAGATGATAGAACAACACAGCATAATATATGCCTATAGCCTGTCATACCTTAAATCCATTTAAATAAAACCACTTCAATATCGAGAATATTATAATAATCTGTTTATTAGAACTTCTGATTAGCTCACAATGAAAAAAGTGTTGAGTATACTATGTACAAATGTTTAGAATAATATATATAAGATTATATATAAGTAGATTTAGATGTAAATATCTTACGATTTTAATTAATACGAGATACAATCTTAAATGAGTATACTGACTTAATCATTCATAAATCTTTTATGCATATATATATATACTATTTATTATATAGTATATAATAGATACTTGTAATAGCTTGTGTATATCTTAAACATCACATGAAAAGTTTCTAGTTTTGTTTCTGTTTCTGTTACTTTTGCGCGGAGAATATTTTGGAATTTCTTTAGACATTCACAAAAGATCGTGTATTCTATATATGGTATATATATAGAGTATATGTTTTATATCATATATAATTCTCTTCAATTTGGTTTCGTGGTTTCTTAATCTAGGAAAAAACGCATCACGTCCACAAAAGTTAAAGACGTAGATGAAGACCTGTTTGTAAATCTTATGGGAGTTTGCAGGATACGGTATATATTCATGTACAGTATAAAAGGTACCATACACACATATGTAAATATTTCGGGGGTGTGTCTGTGAGTGTGTGTGTGCGATAGAGAGAGAGAGAGAGAGTGGGAGAGTGGGTTGTAAATACTCACATGATCTGTAAGCCGTCGTTTGGCCCGATATTTGCTTGCATATAGAGGTCGCCTTGGGGTTACAAGTATATCCCATATACGGGAAAGTTTACTTAAATTGCTTAGATAGAGGATTTTTGGTTGGTAACGTGGAAAATTGTACTAGCTACAGAAAAGTGCACCAAAAATGATGCATGCCACACGAGAGATACCTTAAATGTAAATCGATAATCGATCCATTTCTTCTTTCTTTTTTTTGTTTTGGCTGAAAAAAATCCATAAAAATTCGTCGTTCTATCTACTAAATAGGTTTCTTTGGTTATCGATTTCGATTTCGTTTCGTTTCTTGGCGTTATCTAAGAGAGGTCGAAGGTTTTTCGTTTTTGGAAAACGTTGATTTTGGCCATATACCATAGTGCATAATGGCGGTATATCGGTAGAGTCGGTAGTATCGGTAGTTGGGTTGCGGTTGTAATCGTTATCGTAATATTTATCGAGTGTAAAAGGTTGCGGCTATCTCATTTGTTATCATTATCGTAATCATAATCGTAATCGTTATCGAGTGTAAAAGGTACATGGTTAAGATTGTGCCTCGCGACTTGGCGCCACAATCGTCGATCAGTCCGATCCGCTAGAGGCCGCCGCCAGTGTTGCCAGCGTCGAGGATGCCGTAGTGCCGCCACCTGGCGGCGCCTGTGCCGTACTCTGCTGATCCAGGCCACTCCACGGATGCACCATGTCGTAGTACTTAAGGTAATCATAATCGAAAAGCTCGAAATCGATGCGATATATCTTGAGCAATTGGTCCAATGTTGTGCGATCAAGATCGGCGAAATAACGCTCGGCCAGCTGCTCCGACATGACGCCCGCACGTCCCAAGTTGCCGATCTTGCGCAACTTGCGCCGTGGCAGCTTGCCCAGCAGCAGGGATTCCAGGCCCGCCTGCCGTATGATGAACTCCGAGTCACGTTGAAATGTCTCCGTCTTGCCGATAATACTGAAATTGACGCTGCACGGCGTGCAGAAACTATAGACAGGGGCCCAGTGCTCGTCGAAGCGTCGCCCCGCCGCATGCTCCTCGATTAGGAAGCGCACAAATTCCTCGAAGGTGGGTCCACAACGCGGATACGATTGCGCCTGACTGCGATGCCGGAATCGATGGACAATCTTATTGCCCAGCGCCTTGTAGAAACTGTTGCGATTCCCCTCCAGCTTGTTGCGATATGCGCTGAGTATGCGCTCGAAGGGATCCCGCACGAACAGGAAGGACAATGCACTCGGCAACAGCTCCAGCAGCTCGCTCAGCTCTGGCCGTGGGAAGCGTTGACGCGCCAGCTCCAGTGGCTGCACCTCTGTACGCTGCAGATACTTCAGATCGTAGCCAGCTTGAGTAGGGGAAAGGAGATGGGGTTGATCGAATTAAAAGGAAATGGAATAAGGAAATCAATCAAAAGACTTGTGAAAAGTGTTCTCACTTTACTTATAAGCTGTTCTCCATAAGTGGGTATACTTTATTAGCAGAAGGGTGCTTACCCAACTCCACAAAGTATGTTATATATATATATGTCAGGTCCATGATTTTAAAAAGTAGTGTTATAACAGTATTATAACAGTGGTAGAACAGAATAAATATTGGGAAGCATGCTTTACTCTGTTATTTCGCCAGATGGTCATAGTAGTTCAATGAGGTTCGATAACTGTTTGAGAAAAGAGTGACACTATATGCAGTTGTCGTGCATGTAATGTGAAGTGGCTGCGTGGGACAGAGATGGCTGTATGTTGTTTGCGATATGGAGTTTGTATAAGCGAAAACTGCATGAATGCTGCAGCGCGTGACATTCAATTTGAAAACTAGCTGACGAATGCACCATTATTCTGCCGTATCAAGTGCTTAAGTTTAGTCTTGGACAAGTAACAACCATAGATGCTCATTAGGTTATAGAAATATTTGTATTCTGATCCCTTATGAAATAAATAAATAAATTAAGTTTAAAGATAAAAAAAAAAAAAAAAATAGTGCTTAAGTTGTGGAATATGGACTAAATTAATCAAAATCCGACATATATATATTCTTAATCAGCACCATGTCCATGTGTTTGACTTTATGAGCTAGGACATCCAAATTTGCTGGCAATATATACTAACTTTGTGCAAATGTATGTAACTGGCAGAATTGCAATCCGATCGCACAATAAATACAGAAGTTATAAGCATAAAACAAAGGGCTGGTGTCAGCTAACAAGGGAGGCGGGCGAACGCGAAACTCAAGCGCCATCTTTCGAGAATAATTTAGAAGCATGTGCATATGTTGTATATGTGTATGAATTAAATAAATAAAACTACACCGAAACTTAGGTCGAAGAGTATCCCACTGCCGCGTGTCGCTCGTTTTTGGTTAACACAATCACCGTCCAAATGATTTCTGAATTTAGTTGCAAAGGCATAATAAGTAGTGTACTGATTTCGAAAATGCCCACCTGCAAAGTATGCAACACAAAATACGCAAAACATAAAAGTTAAATATTTAAGAAATCGTTTGTGTCAGGTGGGTAGTGAATATACACACTAGACTTTTCCTGTTAGTTCCCCCTATTTTCTGTATTTGCAACTTATGTGATGTACACAGATATACGTTGTTACTGCACTTATATTATTGGGAATGGAAAACTGTTGCCAATTGCAGCAACCTCAGCCCCAAACCCAGGAGTACCACCCAGACTCACCTAATATATTAAAGTAGTACATCCACGTGCTGCTTGCCGCCTTGAAGACATTGCACCAAACCAGATTGTTGTGGCCGGGGGATATGAAGAACTCCCAAGGATTCGGTGGGTACTTCTCCTGCAGCTTGTAGTGCTCACAGACGGTGGCCAAGTGTTCGCGACGCAGTCGCAGATCCCGCTCAGTGCGGCTGTGCAGCTCCTCGGAGTACTCGTAGACGGGATTCAAGGTGCTCGCCGGTGTCGCTGTTGTCTCCACCAGAGCACTGCCATTGGCGGCGCTGGCAACGCGATGCTGCTGCTGCTGCTCGAGCAGACGCTGTCGCTGCAGTTGCTGACGCTTCAACTTGAGTTGCTGCTTTGAGGGCTCCGCTAGCAGCTCAGATGCCTCTAGTTCAGCGGCAGTGGCACGCTCGCGATGCTCGAAGGCGTTCAACGATTCGCGGAACAGAAATGCAAAGTAGCAGACCCCGACCAGGATGCAGGTGCCCCACTTGAGGTAAGCGTGCAGGCGGCGTCCCGATCTCAAACGGAAGTGCATTTTGACTCCAAGTCCAATCTGGTTCTCTCTCTCTTCTACATGCTTCGGCATAAGCTGTGTGCTCTATAAGAAGAAGATATGAATCCACTTAAGCGCTTTCTTTCAAAACAAACTTACCTGTGCGTGTATATACTCTATATATATCCTATTTATCCGATAGGGGCAAAAAAGTAGCTGCAAAATCAAAAAAAAAATATTGGTTAATTGGAATATTTCTTCTATATAGTAAAGTAATGGTCGAGAAGTTTCCCAGCGGCACGACAATAATATATTATGCATGTGTACATATGTATGTGCAAACGCACACACACACACACACGTATTTGTGTATGCAGGGATACGCAGAAATAACTTAATCGTCGTCGACGCCGACGAAGTCGTGCCCCGAGAGAGCAAGAAAGAGAGAAGGAGAGAGAGAGGGCAAGCGCTCAAACGACACTTGTTGGTGTGTGTACATGCACACACACGCACACAGGGGCGGCGCTAGGCTTTAAGGCGCCTGGGCTCTGACATTCTTTTTAGAATACTTGCTTCTAAAATGTATATAAAATGCCTAAATTAAAAACAGAATAGAAAAAATAATTTTAACAACTTAATAACATTCGTTTTAGGGGCTCTTTATAACTTCGAATTTAATAACTTATTTAAACATACTAACTAATAACAATGTGAAAACTTCTAAACTGGGATTATAAAAAGAAACCGATCCAACATTTATTGCAAGGGATTGGGGAAACCCAGTAAAAGCCAATCAGATTGGTTTACGATTACACATTTCACTAGGTTTGCCAGATTCCTACAATATTTAACACCAAAATATAACAGAACAGTTTTTTGGCTCAAAAATAGGCTTACATTTAAATATATTATACATTTATGTGATTTTCAAAGCTAATTTGATATCCTCATTATTCTTTGCATTCATCTTTATATATAGAAGATCTAAAATCCTGCACTTTAAGTTACGATTGCTTAAATATTAGGTATTTAGTCAAGTTAATTTTTATAATTAACAAGTAAATTAACCCCAGAAAGTCATAGTTTTTTTTTCTACACTTAGGTTTATTAATCAATCATTATAAAAAGTATCCTGGGCGAAAATAGGCAACAAATACCAGTTAAATGTTCTATTTTATAAGTTTTTTGTAGGTTTTTAAGAAAATTTCTTATTTTCTTATTGGCTTAACTTAAAATTTTCTGGTTTTTATCAATACGATTTAAGTCTAAAGAACATTTTTGCCGGGTAGACAAAATAAAAAGAAAACATATCTGTCTCCTAAGCATAGTTTATTTTAAGCGAAATGATTTACTTTTTTTAATTCCCTCAACAATATGCAGCAGTGAGTTTATCATGATATGCGCCCCTAGGGCGGCCCCCTGCGCCGCCACTGCACAGAAACAGCAGTAAACGAGCACACACACACACGTACTGGGCTGCTGGCAAGCTACGTCACACTCGGAAAATAGGACACCATCCTCCGAGTGTCAACATTTGCCTTCTGCCTTTTGCTTCTCTGACTTTTCGGCTATATATACATATATGTATATAGATGTATATATATATAAATATATATATATATATATAGCTTTAAGTGCGCCTCTTAACTGCTCGACTGAAATCTAGCTCAGCACTTGAGCCACTCACTCTTTAAAGCAGCGAGGCAAACACTTTTCCCAATGGAAAAGCTGGAAAATCCCGCAAGTTCGAATATAATTACCGAAACAAACCCTAGTTACTTATAGAGGGGAATTGCTTTCCCATTAGCGTGACTGCCCTTAACACTACCTTGATGCCTGGTTCAGCTCAAGTTCTGTTTGGCTCTGTAGTCATTGTGCTTACCTGACGGTGACTTGGTGGTTTCTATTGTGCTCCTTGTTGTGCTGGTGTGTGTGTAAATGCCTTCTGTGGCAGCTTCGCCGTGCTGCTCCGAACGGCGACTCGCACTCAACTGTCGCTCTGTTGGGCTTTTGCTGTCCGCCTGTGAAAGCATTCCATGCGAAGTCGCCGAGATGTTCCCATTATATGCGCAGGCGCTTGGAGAGCACGCGGCACTGTTGCTGCTGCCCCAAGAGAAGGAAGATGTGGCAAGACACCACCCTTCACTTGTGCACTGCACATCATGGAGAACAACTCAAGGTGCAGTTCCAATTGCAAGTTGAGATCAACAGCAGCGATACAAAAGAGGAGTAGCATGGTCACAGGTCCCAGTTGCCTCAGATCGAACAGAGGATTTACTTTTTATTAAAACTTTAAACAGGCAGAAGGAGACATCTAGGAGAGATAGAAGTATGTTGTATATCTTGAGATGATTCGATATACATAGATATGGAATAAATAAAGATAACCATAAACGTAATGTCCTACCCAATTCAAATCGGATAGTTAGTGACGAAGTTATAAAGGTTGAAAAGTGAAAAATAATGGAAAATAATGAAAGGGGATAGTATTCTATGAAAGCCTAAGTCTCAGAGACTATAAGAGCTACGGCTACAAATTTTGGTGACAATATGTCTTAATATCTCGAAATAGATTTGGTGTCATTTTGTATTCACTATTATACTTCAATATCTATAAGTGTAGAAGCTATTTACGAAATAATTACAGACTGGATTGAAGCTTTTCAGTATGTTTTCATAATTGTATTGATGCCCTTGAAGACAGTATATTAATATTTCACGGATGTAGAAAACCTCTTTCAGTCCATTAATTATATATTAACTTACATATGTATATATATTATTAATCAACAGCCGAGTCTTGGCACATCTATAGTCTCTCAGTTTTAGAGCTACCTAACTTGATAAGTCAGAACGAAAGCTTTGAATTATTTTTCAAGATATAAAACTTCATACCATAATATATAATAGGCGTGTTTAGACTAAACAGAATGATTGCAAGGGTATATAGAGGCACATAGCATATTAATACACAATAATATAGAAAAGTTTGTTATACCATTTTCTTTTAATTTACTTAAGCTTAATGCTGTCAAGAAATGTAACGAAAATTGAAAGTATCTTCTATTTGACACTATTCATTATTACAATACCGTTGTATTTGCAAACCAAAATCAAGAAATATGATCATTGGAATATATATCTCGGAATATATATATCCACAGAGTTTTGAGAGATCTACACAGATGGACAAGCAACTTCTGGTCAAGTTTTGTGTCATGGAGAACAAAGCAACATTGACGATTCTGTTTCGCCAAGAACATGACTACTTACCCGAAACTAATGCTGATCGAGCACCAGGGAAAACTTTATAGGTTGATAGATAACCCATATACAGATATTCCCGATCTGCTGCAGCTGCTTGAGTGAAGAGCATTTGAAGAAATTCGGCATGATCGGGATCAAGAGAATTCCCAAACTTGTGTGGTTCGAGTTCGGCAAATGGGTGCGAGAATATAAGGGTGTGCTCAACTCACGCGGTTGTGAGAATTTTGCCAATGAAATGATCAAATATAACAGATCATAAGAGTATATAGGATGACGGATCATCATACGTATATCATACGTACATATATAGCAGGCACTTCCCACTCAAGACATCCAATAAAAATCTAGTGTTTTGCGTTTTCAAACATTTTAATTGCAATGAAAGGGAAATATTAATGTTTTCTTAATAAATATGTTAGTATGCATATAAAATAATATAGAATACCATATGTTATTCTTCACCAAGCAGCCTAAGGAAGCTTTCCAGACGCCACAAAGTATGTCTATATATTATCATCTGTTTGTCTGAACGCAAATCTATCAGCTAATACAGAAAATTCACCAAGTTTGGCCTGAAGATTTCTGTATAGCCTACGCACATAGCTTATAACAACGAGAGCAACAGTCGAGCGGCACGCACCAGTGAGATACCCTTCGACCTAGTTTAATTTAAATTTAAATTCATAAATGTGCATGCTTCCAAATTACTCAGGCTGCTCCTTTGTTAACTGACACAAGCACTTGGTTTTATACTCATACTTTCTTAATTAACTTCTGTGTTTATTGTGTTCAAAAATTAATTTAGTTCAAAAATTAAATTATTGATTTTCGGGGGTAGTGGGCGTGGCACCTGACATTTGCAATAAACTTTATCTGCGCCAGGAATACAGAAACCTTCACCCAAACTTGATGTCTCTAGCTTTTATAATAGCTGAGATCTGTCTGTTTACACAGACAGACATGGCTCAATCGACTAAAATTTGGACTGTCACGCCTCCTTCTGCCTGTTACATACATTTGCATAAAGCTAGTATACCCTTTTTTGCAATTTTCAGTGGTCGAAATGTATTAAAACGTATTATTATACTATTTTATTATATATATTATAAATTATATCATATAATGAGGATTGCAATTGCTAGATGTTATAACCAACTATAATTTATTATAATCTAAAATATGTATATGAACAGAAGTGATTGAGATCAACATTTGCAGAGTTCTGCCTGCGCCTTGCCGATGCTTCTGCTTTTTCTCATGTGAGAAGCAAAGAAATACTCTGGAGAAGACTTTGTTGTTGGGAATTGTGTGTCATTGAATTTGAGCAGAGGGTATCTTACTATTGGAGCGCTAGTCTGTAGCTTGCGTTACATGTTTATGCAGAGATGTTAATATTTCCATTTCCTTCTCAGGACTTGATAACTTCCCATGAGAACAATGCCGTGATGTACCCCGAGAGAGCCCATTTGGCGCTCTTGCCAAAGCGACACTTGTTGGTATGTGTACGCACGCACCTACCTCCCCCTAATCATTTGCTAACGAGCTACGTCACTCTCGGAATGTAGGACATCCTTCGAGAGTGTCAACATTTGCCATTTGCTTCGTTTGCCGCTGTAGTCATTGTGCTCCTCGCTCTGTTGCTGTCCGCCTGTGATGGGATTCCCTGCGAGCTGCGCAAGCGCTAAAAGAGAGTGGAGCGGACTGTGTTGCTGTCAAGGGGGAACAGACGAGGACAGAGACTATGTTATTCCTACCATGGAGAACAGTTCGCACAGCAACCTTAACTGTAGTTGGATCATTTTGATCTATTATTTTTCTTCTAATAAAATCCGCGTTTTTTTTTTTGTAATTTTTGTGTATATTAAATCTTTGTATTTTTCTTTTTTCTATAAATAATTTTTTACTTTAAAGTTAAAGTACAAACAAATAATTAATAATAAACTTCTAATACTACGGTTTTAAGACACTTTCGTTTTTGTTGTTGTTCATCTTCATCTTGTTGTGTTGTTGTTGCTGTTGTTTATGCATTTGCTTCCATTTCTTTAAATATATTATTTTAATCAAATAAGTGTGTTTGTTTCTCTCTGTGTATGCGTGTGTATGTCTTTGTTGCAATGTGTGTGTTTGTTTTTGTTAATGGCATATAAAAATTATCTTTATACAATTATGCCACTAACAATTTTGTATTTATTTATTTGGGGGTTATTGTTGTGGTTGCACGTTTTCAAAATATATATAAAGGGAAGGGGCAATAACATTGATCGGGGCAATGGGAGAGGGGAGGCTTTAAACAGTATACAGAGGTATAATATATGTTGGTACTATATATGCAAGTGTTATGCTAAGGGATAAGTGTGTGTGTGTCTGTGTGTGTTTGTTGTTGATTTAAAATATATAAACATGTACAAAGTATCAAAAGACTTATTTAATATATAGCAATCCATACAATACATACATAAGATAATAATCATATTTTGAACAATAGATATACATATGTATATATGCGTGTGACAAAAAAAAAGACCAAAACGAAACCAAAATATATATTCATATACAATATACATGCATATGTAAATATGCGTATACATATATATATATATAAGTATATATTCCCACACATATATATATATATTCTCGTTCAATCATGTGTGTTTGTGTTTGTTTTATTGGTTTTTGTATAGCGCTTTTTGCTTTTGCTTTGCTTTGCCTTGCTGTGCATCTTTGTTTCCCCCTTATTTGTTCAAATAACATTTAGCAAAAATATAGCCTGCCTTATATACAATACAACTTTTGCTTCTTGTTTTTCTATTCTTCATCTTCATCTTCTTCTTGCTTTTATGTATGCAAAATATATAACACTATATATACGATCTGTTTTCTCCTATTTGTATATACGGTCTATATACACACATATATGTTCATCCGCTTTTTTTTTTTAATTATTTTTGTTGTTTTTCTGTCTGGATTTCACGTTAAGTTTCGCGCTCTGCCTTGACTAACTTATTGCAAAAAGGTTTCATGTGCATACATATTGGTAGAATTTGCGTAATATTATTTTCTATATATGACTTACAATCTACGGTTTTTTTCTCTTTAAAACTAAAAAACAATATTTTTTTCGAAACAACGCAAACTTATAGATTAAAGAAACTATAGACTATATCTGTATCTGTATATATCGTGTGCATAGAGTTTACAAATATTATCCAAATGAAAATCGTAAATGTATGGTCTGTTTTGTTTTTGTTTCTGATTTTCTTGATTTTTCTGTTTTTATGTGTGTTTTTCTTTTTCCTATGTTCAGTAAAGACAATAATCTTTTGTTTTTTTATTTACTAAAAAACATGTTTTATGTTGCAGTTTTATCAGAATTATGTCTAAAATATATACAAGAGGGGGGAAAGTGAAAATGAATGAAATACGCATGCGTGGCTGTTGTTGGCTGTTGTTGTTGTAAGAGCAAGTGTGAGTGTCGTATATGTTGGTAATATATTTCGGAATATATATTTGATTTTGTATTTCAACTAATTTGTTCAAATTTGTATTATTTCTTTTGAGCTATACACAATGTTGTCACTTGACTAGCAAATCCATTTACCAAGAGAGTTTAGAATGGAAAGTAGTGGGGAGAGAGAGAGAGGAGAGAATTAAAAGAGAAGAGAGATGCAATCATGCGTGTGTGGGTGTGTGTGATGCTGCTCGAATTGAGATGCAACATTATTGCAACCTTTGAAATACAACTAACTATACAAAATATGAATTAAAAAATATTATAATAAACCACTTTGAACAATTGCACACGAAAGCAGTTAGGATTGTTGCTGTTGCTGTTACTGTTGTTGTTGTTATTGTTGCTGTATATTTCGTGTGTCTGTGGAAAGAACGGAGGCACTAGGCCAGCTGCGATGAGCTATCATCAGTTACACAAGACTCGTTGGCAAACTCCTGAAAACTCAGCCCCAGATTGTTGTTGGTTAATGGCACTAGGCTGAGCACATCGTTAACATCTCGCCACTGCTGGTGGTGGTTGTGGTGATCCTGCTGCATGATCTGGTGCTTACCAGCTCCCGCACTAATCACATCATCATCATCATTGACGTGCTCGAGTTCGTCATCATTCTCGCTGAGGATGTTATTGAGACACATGTTGAACTCATCGTAGTCCACATAGTTGCCGCAGTCTAGACCAGTCGCATTGCCCAGTTCCGGCATTAGCAAGCTTACAGCATCGACATTCACATCAGCATCTGTATCCGCACCTGCTCCACCTACCTCGCTGCTCCTGTTGCTGCTGTTGTTGTTGTGGTGGTAGGTCACTAAATGCAAATGATCATCCGTTTCATCTTCTGCTCCCATAAAACTAAAATCGTTTTTCTCTGGTGCTTCCAAGAGACTCAGCGCTGTAGATAGATCAACAAGACGTTCCTCATCATCATCATCATCAGCATCACAAGCATCAACATCAGCATCATCATCATTATGATCGTCAGCACCATTCACCACGACATCATTCATATCGACATTGCTGCTCTCCTCCAATTCGGCATCAAAGTTATGCGCCTGGACCAAGGGGAAATGGGTGTCGCTGATATCGAATCGATCTGCATTATCCAGTTCAATAAATTCGATCAGATCATCGTTGTCATCAGCATCGCCCGTTGTATGGTTCAAGCCCTTAGCCAAGGCGCAAAACTCTGGTCACTTATAGTCACGCGAAATTCTTCTCCGCCGTCCCTCGGTCAGCATGGACTCCCCAATAACTGCTAAATTGAACATATTACTAACTATCCTGGATAACACTATGCCATCTTAACAACTTACCCGCACTGCGCGTCTTACGGCGCGCCTCTGCAACACTCTCAACGTTTGCATTTGTTGCATTCGTACTATTTGCAGCGCTGCCAGCAATTCCTATGCCATTGCCGCCGCCGGCGGCTCCTTTACCCGGTGTCCCTTTGGGCTCTGCTGCAGCGGCGGCAGCAGCAGCCGCTGCGGCTGCATTGCTCCGACTGTAGATAATCTTATTGGCAGCGGCACTAGCTCGAACGCTTCGCCTGGTTCCGATCTTCTCATCCGTTGGCGAATTGGCATTCACAATGTTGTTGTTGTTGGTGGTGACCGCCGTGCTACCTGTGGCAGCGGCTGCTGTTGCGCCACGTGTTGCATGCACCAAACTGGCATTGCTATTGCTGCTGATATTGGCAGTTGCTGTTGCTGCTGTTGTCGTTAGACCAATAGACTGCTGCGTTGCACCCGCACCCGCAATGGTGTTGTTGTTGTTTGCGGCACCAACCGGTTGAGTTTTTCCTGTCTTCTGCACTTGGCTGGGCGTGGCATTCAATAGATTGGGAGTTTCTGTGAACGCATAATGTATTCAGTTAATTTGGTGTTTCAATTTAATTGAATTAAACTCACTTTGCGGCTGTTGTTGCTGCTGCTGCTGCTGTTGATGCTGTGCATTGCGTCGTGTCACATGTTTCTCTTCCACCTGCGCCTTTGAGTTGCGCACCTTGCCTGCCACCTCGATGAGCGGCTCATCCGAATCGGAAGTATCAATTTCGATCTTCTTTGCCAGCACATGATTGAGTCCTTGAGTCGCTTCTCCACTTGTCTCTGTGCTGCTGTTGTTGTTGTTGATATTGCTGCTACTGTTGCCGCCACTAATGCGCGTCCGTTTGGTATTGTTGCTGCTGCTGCTGTTAGCCTCCACAAGAAGATTGGAGTCACTGTTTCCATCATTACTGCTACCACATTCCGACTCTTGACGACGCCGGTTGTTGTTGTTGTTGTGAGCTTGTTGCGTTGGCGTTCCCAAGCGTGGACTTGGTGTTGATGTTGATGTTGCACGTGCCACATTCCTAACCAGCACAATTGGTGTTGTTGATGGAGTTGCAGTTGCTGCTGTTGCTACCGGAGCTGTTGTTGTTGCAGTCGTTGTTGTAGCTGGCTCTGGGCTGCTTTTGGGCGCATCTAAGGGACTCTCTAGGCGACTGCTTGCACGTGTCCGTATACGCGGCGTCTCTGCATCGGACTGTGCAGGTATTTCTATCGATATAGGCTGCAGTGAATCATTTGATGATTTCTCTTTCTCCTCTTTAACCGGCACAGACTCGCTGTTGATTTTCTCTTCCGCCTTCGGCTCCAGTTTAATTGGCGTGGCTCCTGTTGCCTCCTCCTTTTTTATTTGCATTGTGGCTTGTATGTCCAGCTTGGTATTCTCCACTTTCACTTTGGCCTCCATTTTGACATCGGCTGCAGTTGCTGCCACGACTGACAACTTACCATCGTCTGCTGCTATATCCGTCAGTTTCTTTATGAGATCATCATGTTCGAGTATATCGTGCTCTCCATTCAATTTCGCATTGTTCGATTGCGAATTGAAGCCACTGTTTATATTTCCCACCGCCGCCGCTGCTGCCGTCTCCTTGAGTACACTGGCCACAATAGTCTCCAAATCCTCGGGAAAATCACTTTCCATTTTCGCCAGCTCCTTGTCAATCTCATCAGCGTGTTGCAGCTGCTGATTGCTTATTGGTATTGCTGCCGTCGTTGTGCCTGTTGTTACTACTGGAGCAATTGCAATGGATTGAGTTGCTGCTGCTGCTGTTGTTATTGCTGCTGCACTCGCTGCTGTTGCCTGCTTGCTATTCAAATGCTGCTGCTGTTGTTGCTGTTGCTGCTGCAACTGTATGGGACTGCTTGAGGATTGCTGATGTGGACTCTTCTCACTTAACGCATCCATGGACTCAATCCCACTGTCTTCGCCGCCACCATTGTTACCATGACCTGGAGTTCCGCTTCCGTTGCTGGCCGGCGAGTTACGCAATGTGCTGCTTGCCAAAACCGATGCTGGTGTTGGTGACGCTGTGCTCGGTGTCTGCTGACTAACATTGTTCACTTTCTGTTGATGCGCTGATGTCATTGCTGTTGCTGATGATACTGTACTCCCAGCATTGCCATTCCCATTCCCATTGCCACTTGCAACAGTAACAACATTTGTCAGCTCATTCACGTTCATTGAATTCATTGATATTGCCACCGGCAGCTTCCTCTCGCCCAGCATTGGCAATGTTGTCGCTGTTGCAGTTGTGGCAGAAGCTGTTGTCGTTGTCACTGTTATTGTAGCTGCATCCGCGCCGCTCGCTGTTGCAAGTTTGCTTATCTCGACACGCTTCAGCGTTGTCGCACTGGGCAACATTGTTACGGCCGCCGCCAGTTGTTGTTGCTGCTGTTGCTGTTGTTGCTGCTGCTTTTGTAGCTGCAGCTGCTGAACGGCGGTTATATATGGCGGCGGCTTATGGTTTTTTGTCATCGGTTTACCACCCACAATGGGTGTGATCGTGGCTGCAGTCTTAATGGGATTCTTCAGACTTAAATTGCTTAGCATACGATTGTTATTGTTGTTGTTGTTGTTGCTGCCGCTGCTGCTGTTATTGCTGCTGCTGCCATTGTTGTTATTATTATTATTATTATTGTTGCTGCTGTGCTGTTATTGTTATTGTTGTTGTTACTATTACTATTATTGTTGTTGTTGCTGGTGCTACTTGTAATGGCGCTCAACGTGATGCTACTCGGCAGCGAGGTGGCAATCTTGCTAAGCTGTTGCTGTTGCTGCAGTGTCGTCGCTGTGCCCGTGTTGGTTGAACCCACCGTCAGTAGTTGCCCATCTCCCGCAGCTGCCGCTGCTGCTGCCTGCTGCGCTTGCGTCTTGTGTGCCTCGACAATTGCACTTATTGTCAGTCCATTCTTGCCCGCAACAATTGTTGTTGTTTTAGCATTTGTTGTTAGCTGTTGTTGGGGTGTTGCTCCTGTTGCTGGCATTTGCTGTGCTGCTTTCTGTATGAGAACGCCCCCGCCTGTGCTGGGTAAACCATTTAAATGAGGACTGGGATTCAGTTTCGACTGCTTGGTCTCTGTTGATCCATCTCCTGCTGGCAGTAATGTCGTCTGTTGCTGCTGCTGTTGTTGTTGTTGTTGCAGCTCCTGATCACTGAATGTGCGCTTCAGCTGACGAATCTTGTGCTCCTCTTCGAAAGCAGGCGCTTTCCTGCGCTCCTTACGTGTATTTTTCACAACCACAGAGTTCTTGCCACGTAGTCGAATCTGCAACGGAGGAACGCGTGGTTCGTTCAAACCAGCACCAGCAACAGGTTGCTGCTGCTGTTGCAAAGTAGTTTGCTGTTGTTGGTAGTTGCTGTACAAAGCATGTTGATGTTGCTGAGGCTGCTGCTGTTGCAGGTGCTGCTGTTGTTGTTGTTGTGGATGCTGTTGTTGTTGCTGCTGCAGATGCGACTGTTGTTGTTGTTGCAGATGCTGTTGTTGCTGTTGTACTTGATGTTGCTGCTGCTGTTGTACTTGCAGTTGCTGCTGCAGTGGTACTTGCTGCTGCTGCTGCTGTTGCATAGTGGGCAAACTGAGCAACTGTTGCTGTTGCTGCATTGGTTGCATGTGTGGCAGCTGCTGCTGCAAGTGATTGCTATCCATTATGGCATTAAGCTGCACATGCTGATTATCATATTGAGAATTTGGAGGCATTTCCATCTTTTCCAGCTTCAGTCGCAGTTTAATTTTCTCATCAGCTGCTGCTGCTGCAGCTGCTGCTGCCGCCGCCGCTGCTGCAGCAGCTGCTGTCTTAGCCTTTGCATTACCCTTGGCCCGTTCACGCTTCGGTTTTGGCGTTGTCACCGCTGTGGGATCCTTCACTTTACGCTCCTTAACACCCTGCTGTAGTTTCTCACGTAGCAAATTTGGCTTTGCCTTCTTGTTGCTGTTGCCCGTGACTGGGAGTGGGAGAGTTGCCAATCAGCGGAGAGCTGTTTCCTGAACGTGGCGAATCTCCGACAAAGGCAGTGCTCTGAATTTGTTGTATTTGGGCTGACATGGGCTGACCTAGATTAACAATCTGTTGCTGCTGTTGTTGCTGCTGCTGCTTGGAGTTCGCGTGATTCGCTTTGTATTGCGGAGTTTTTCTTACACGATTCGTTGCTGACTTGTTGGAGTTGAGCGAATCACGCGAACGTTCCTGATCGCTACTGCCCGCCAGTGGCAGCTGCTGACCGGACATGGCCGAGTTGGAGTCCTCCTCAAAGAGATTGGTGGGCAGCAGCATATCGTTGGCCGGGTTGAAGCCACCATAACTGCTCAGGCCACTAGACATACTACTGCGAAATTGAAGTTGTGCCGTCTCCTGCTCTGCCTCAGTATCACTGTCATCGCTGGCCATCGGCTCCATGTCGCCAGTGTGTGGATTAATGATGAATTGCTTCTGCTGCACATTGCTAACACGTTGAGACTGCTGCTGTTGCTGTTGTTGTTGCTGCTGTTGTTGTTGCTGCTGCAACTGCACCAATTTCTTTTGCGCTATAAGCTGCGCATTCGAATGTTGCTGCTGTGGAGGCTGTTGCATCTGCAATTGCTGCTGCTGTTGTTGTTGCTGTGTGCGATGTACCAGTTGCTGTTGTTGCTGTTGCATCTGTATCTGACGTTGCAACTGTTGTCGTTGCTGCTGCTGTTGTTGTTGCTGCTGCAGTTGCATTTGCTGTAACTGAGACAGTTGTTGTTGTTGTCTCGGCTGCTGCTGAACCTGTTGTTGTTGCTGCTGCTGCTGCAACATTTGCTGTTGGTTAAATGTCTGAATTTGCGGCTGTTGTTGCTGTGTTTGCTGTTGCAATTCTATGCACACAGCGCCGTCTTGTAGCGTATTTATCGCATCACCCACATCCATTCCCACCGCCGACAGGTTATCCTCTATCAAGTCCAAGTCTAGATCCTTAGCATCCTGCAGCAATGATTCGAGCTCGTTTTTATCCTCGATACTCAGCGCTGAGTCGAGATCACAGTTGAGAGTTGGCAGTAAAGCATCCAAATCGTGAGTTGACAATACATCTAGATCGGACAACGATATTAACGGATCATTGAGGCCTTGATTCACCGCTGCTACTGCTGCTGCTGCTTGCGGAACAGTTGACACAATTGTCTGTTGTTGTTGTTGCACCAATTGTTGACTTTGATTTGTTAACAGTTGCTGTTGCTGCTGTTGATGAAGCTGCTGCTGTTGTTGTTGCTGTGGGGTCTGTTGTCGTTGTCCTGGTCCAACTAACGGACCATTTCCTGGTGCCACCATGTCAGCCGGCAATTGCGTTGGGCCATTGCCCAAGTTAATTTGCTGCTGCTGCTGTTGCAAGTTGTATTGCATCTGATACCGTGTGAACTCCTGAAAACTGGTCTTGGTTGCTGAGTCCATTGGCTTATTGAGCGCAGGCCAACGCGAATTTGCCGCCGCTTGGTTGTAATCAGGTGGCGGAGGCAGCTGCGCGTTATTGCCCGTGCCGGCTACAGGTACATGGTGTGCATTTTGCATTGTTGCCATTGGCGCCAGCTCCTTTTGTTGCTGCTGCTGCTGTTGTAGCTGCGCCAATTGCTGTGGATGTGGGCTATTGGGTGCCGTCGAGGGCGATAACAGCGAAGGCGGTGGTGGCGCAGGCTGATGATTGGCCATCAATGGACTGTGCATCGAGTGGTGGCTAGAGGCAGGTGAATGAGCAACGGGCGAAGCGCCTCCATGAGCCATAAACTGCTGCTGCGCCTGGGGCGAGGCCAGTGGCATGCTCATGAGGCGTTGCTGCTGCGGCTGCGGTGGCAGACCGGCTCGGATTTGTTGCTGCCTCAATTGTTGCTGCGGCTGTTGTAGGTTTATATTACTGAAGCAATCTGCCATTGATAAAGAAATCAAGTTAAAATTGTTTAATTAGTTTAAAACTTATAGATTACTTACCATTTGGTTGCTGTTGTTGTTGTTGCTGCTGCTGTGCAATAAACTGCTGCTGCTGCTGTTGGGGTGACAAGAAGCGCGGCTGCATGCCTTGCATTTGATGCTGGCGTTGTTGATGCACCACCTGCTGCTGCTGAACTTGCTGCTGCTGTTGATGTTGTTGCTGGTGTCGTAGACTTGCATGTTGAAAGCGGTGTGTTGGTGGACCTTGGCTATATAGATTCGCTGTACCGCTGGGACTGAGCAGCATTTGCGGTTGTTGCTGCTGCATGCTACGCATTACCACAGGACCAACTCCGCCAACACCACCTGTAGGAGAGGATGGCACCACAGGACTCGGTAGATTACCATTGTCGGGGGGAGGTGCACCTGTCGGTGCCATAACGAACTCGTTAGGTGTCGCAGGGGAGCATCGCATCGGCGAGTTTGAACTCATCATTTGCGCGCTGGGACTCATGCTGACAATGGGCGACTGCGGTGTTGTTGGTGCAGTCTGCATCTGCGGCGATTTCATTTGGCTTGACATCGAGTTACCATCGTTTTGCAGTAGATTTACCAATAACGGTGATGATATTGCAATATTGTTACTGCCCGTCGACGTAGCTGTTGGTGCAGGGGATGCAGATGCAGATGATGATGTTGGCATGTGATAGCTCTGCTGCGCTGGCTTCGCCGTCGCACTCGACGTTACAGATACTGTATTGCTATTGCTTGCTGATGCAGTCAGAGATGAATTCGAACTTGCGCTTGAACTCGGCCCTAGACCAGGATATGGCGGAGGCGGATGTATGAATTGAGATTTATTTGAAATTCCTGCACCCATTGCTGTCGTAACGATCTCACCATTGGGCGTCGTTTGGCTATTCAACAGCTTGAGAGTTACGTTCGGAGGTGGCGGCGGTGGTGGGCCCAAACCACCCGATATACCCGATGTGGTACCCGCTGTCTCTCTTCCCTGCAATACACGTGCCTGCCGCATGCTCTCGAATGGAAAATCTCTTGGCACATTGAGTGTACCTGCCGGTGAGGGCAGCAAAGGCACCTTGCCCTCCATTGGGCACACAGTGTTCGGAGATTTAAAGACAGGCGGAGTTGTTGCTGCATTGTTAAACTGCGTGGGCGGCGTATGTGGAGGCGGCGGCAGCGGCTGCTGTTGCATTATTTTTTGCTGCGACAACGCATTTCGTCGCTGCTGCTGCAGGTGCTGCTGCTGGCTTGAGATTGCATCGTTTTGTGACAGTTGCAGACGTCGTTGTTGTTGTTGCTGCTGCTGTTGTACATAGGCTGCCTTGCTGGTACTAGGACCATCAAAAGCGGGTGCCGACAACTGCTGTGTCGTCCCCAATGTGCCGACGCCAACTGAGAGCGCGGCCTTGTTGGAAGACGTGCCAGCCGCCTCAATTGTACCACCAGTGACATCGTTTATATTATCTGTAAGAATCGTACGAATCAAATTAGCACGGCTCTAAAATAATTACATTTTATTAATAAATACCTTTTGTTATTTTAATATCTTGTCCTCCAACTTTTAAAGTTATCACAGAATCGTCTTCAGGCTGCACGGACAGAATACCGAGGGCACGCAGAGTTGGATTGCCCTCGGCTGCCAGTTGACGCAGTCGTTGTGCTGCATCCCAGGGGAGAGACACCGATATCCGCACAGACGGTTCAAGCTGCTGCAAATAATAAAGCATTGCGAATTGCTTTAACCATGTATAGTTAAAATTAAGTTATTTTAATAGTAAATTCCAGCTTATTTCGGGGATATGGAAATATGAGGCAGTGAAATTATTAGCGATGTCATTTATATCGATAAATAAAATTCACTCACTATCGGTAAATGCATTTACGTTTGCAGCCCTGACGATTAAACGACACAAAACATTTAGAAATTCTCACAATAACAAATCGTTTTATTTCAACTGACATTTTGAATATCGTTCAAATTATATTTTCATTTTTTCTTAAAAATGTATACACTTCCAATTGTTGTTTCTGACAATGGCAGGCGAAATCAAAAACCAATTAAACATTTTGACATTTCTGTTTTGTGCTGCTGCTTCGCTAGTGTGTGAGCGAGATGGTTATATGAGCTTGTTGGAAATTCCAACAACAATTTATTTTAACAACAGAAATATTATATGGATTTAGATGCAGCTTCATCGAATAGATAAAAACTCTATAACACCAGTAAGATTTTTACTTATATTATTTTTTTTAAATCTTATTTTTTGCTAAAATCTTGTTTTGTTTTGCGGCCACAGGTTGCTCACGTTCTCATTTTCGCCTCTTGTTATCGATACCCCGTCGCCATTTTTCTTCTGGCTCTTGGAAGGGTGTGTGTGCAAGAGGGGAAAGGTAACCAAAATACTGCTGTGGCCACCTTCGTTGGTAAACGGCGGGCAGTGGATCGCGCCTCAATAAAATCCCAAAAAATAGAATCACACACACACATAAGCACTCACACACTGAACGCATGACACGTCCAAAAGAGCGTTTTTTTTTCATTCTGTAAATGAAAGCTACGTGGGTGACGCAAGTATTTATTAAGCCACCACCTCGACCCCTCTCCACCTCGCTTAACTTTTACACCACTTATCAAATGCAATAATCATAGATCAGCTGTTTTTGCAAAGTTGGTGGCGGCAAAAGAAAAGAAAGCTACAATAGGCGCGAGAGCACGAGAGAGCACAACTTCACTCGTTAAAGAAAAGGAGAGTGAAACGGAAAGGGCGCTTGCCTGCATTCACTTCTTTCACATCATTCACTTCTTAACTAGTAGTACTCACCTGTTTAAGTGGCATATCATCACACGGCAATCGCACCCGTCGAAGATTTAATTGGCAAAGCGGTGCACAAATTTAGCATTTAGCACTATCTCTCACACACAATTCTTACAATTTCTTCTATTACTATAATCACGAATGTGTACCGAAATCATCATCGTGACCAATAAATGAATGAATTATATTCAAAATTATAACCCGCGCATTTGGTTTCTCTCGTCCTTTGTATTTAAACAATTGCATGTTTGCACAACGCACATTATTCTCGATTTGTATATGTATTTGTATTTGTTACAGACTGGTTGTTAATTCCTTTTGGGATACGACACAAAAACACACAGTTGCAAACACTGTACCGCCTCCCACACTGACAATTGTTTTTGTTCACTAGCTGAAATAATGTTGTCTTTTTCCGTCTAAACGCCTGCTTGTTGTCCACATACATGTAAACTGTTGTAATGTATGTTTATCTGTAGCTAAACATTAATTTGTTGATAGTTCGTTCGTATTTAACATTAACCTCTGCATCTTTGTTGTTTCCGACGCGTTTCTCGGTTTGTGACAACGTGTGGTGCGGGCACGGACACGAGCACGGGCGGGCAGCACTTGGGCGCTCCTCTGCTGCTACTGATGATTGCGATTTTTTAGAGTTTTCAACGTTTTTAACTTGTGTTCACTGCGTTAAAACGCACGCATGGCTATTTACAAAACTTATTATGCATTTTCTACAGATTTATGATAATTATAATGGTGGCACAGTTGTTCATTTAATGCATATAAACTATTAATATTGCTTTTCACTGGCGAAGAATCTTTTTCTTGTCACGATTTGCGTTTCGAACAAAATTTTCTATCGTAAATTTAAACGATGTGCAAGCGGGCAAAATGTTTTTAACCACACATGCAGTTAACCAATTATTTTAATTTGCTTTTCAGCTTATTGCTATGTCTCTAGCGTAGTGTTTTTGTTGTTTATTTTGTACAAAAATCTTCGTAATTATTGAAATTCCACGAACAATAACAACCGCCATTTGCATTCGCCTTCAGTGGTAGCCATTTTTATTTTCCAGTCAGTGTTACCCCATAAGGCATACATAAAATGTCCTATATTTGACCTAAAATCTGATTTTCAGGGCATCTGAATTAAATAATTTTACAATACTGTTTTAAACTATCATAAACTGAATTTATAATCTTAACAATTCAATATATTTTTTGTATAAAATTGACATTGTTAAACTCAGCTGCATATTTATATACAAATCGGCTTACTAACAATTTTAATTGTTGTTGTCTAAAAAAAAAGCTACAACATTCCAATAGTAAAAACAATGGCATGGTATAAACAATAATAAATCATTCTGCAGAAAAAGGGCTGCAATAACTGACAAACTTCTTGTATTTATTCGTCTTTCTTGTATTTGTATAATACGAAAATCTAAATATTTTATAGATAACACAACAAATTTTTTAAGCTATGTTGCTCGCGTGAGTCAAAAATGAAAAGTGTGGCAACCCATTGTAGCAGTGCCGACGAACGGTAACACTTAAGATTCAGGCTGTGTGGCAACATTAGGCAGTGAATATTCTTTGCAAATGTGAGTAAAATGGGCTGAAATAAAAAAATAAATATAATCTTTGCCAATAAGTAGCAGCTGCTAAATAAGGTCGAAAATAATTGTTATATGCAAATTATAAAGTAAAAGTTCTCAATAAAGTTCAGGCCTTGGCGAATAATTGCAATTTAAAGTTACATAACTGTAATACGCACATATAGCTGACCAAGAAAATTCTCTTCCCCCACAGCAAACTAAAGATTTAAGATGGCAAATCCTCCAGCAACCTCCAGCAGCGCCGGACCCGTTCTGCGTGGTCTGCACAATGCAACCATCAAGCGCAACCTTGCCGTCTCTCTGGGTCTGACCGCCATCATTACGGTTGCCTTCAAGCTGTTCGTTAACGACCCCAAGAAGAATGCCTATGCCGAGTTCTACCAGTATGCATACAATCAACTTCCTCTTAGCAGGATTATATAATAAATGTATATCAATTGCAGGAAATATGACGCCAACAAGTCCTTCGAGCGCATGAAGGCTGCCGGCCGTTTCCAGTCGTGCTAAACAGGCGGTGCTTTCCCTTATAGATAGTATAAGACATGATAAAGTGTGTTACTCTCTGCTGTATTGAAAACTAAATAGATTTCAATTCGTTGTCTGTGCGTTGCGCTGTTTTATTTTGGA
Source organism: Zaprionus nigranus (assembly GCA_018903425.1). Taxonomy (NCBI): domain Eukaryota; kingdom Metazoa; phylum Arthropoda; class Insecta; order Diptera; family Drosophilidae; genus Zaprionus; species Zaprionus nigranus. The sequence goes on from JAEIGD010000025.1 coordinate 1,548,459, forward strand.
CTACTCCTACCCACCCCCTTTCCTGAAAGTCACAAGTCGGGCTTAAAACCATTTATTTACAATCTTATCGAAATAGTGCACATAACAGACAGAAAAAAACACATACAGATAAAAGTTACTAATTAAAATCTAATTGCAAAATCCTTGTAGTCCAGACGGTTCAGATTACTTTGATTAATCACATCGCATCGTTCGATCTCACAGCCAGGAGAGCCCTCGGTCGAAAGCCAGGAGATCCTAAAGTGAATATTAGTTATTAAAGGCAGATTTCATGATAATAATTATAATTTACGTGCATTTTGTCCACTTCATCCTTGGGACCCTGCATTTTTTCCCACAACTGTGCCGCGTTTGCTGTTCTTCACCCAACCCGTAATGCCTTTCTTGGTGCAACGATCTCGCGTGTCTTTGGTGAGATTCAGGCCTGTCGATTATACAAACAATCAGCTATATAGTGCAATGTCTAGCCTTATAGAAGAGAGCCAAGGACATCAAGCAACGAGCTGCGCTATAAGGTTTATTTATAGCACATAACAATGATCATTATGATAGGTTTAAGATCCGAATCAGTTTGCACTTCACCTTGCACATGTCCGTACACCTCAAACTCCAGTGTGATCAGTTGACGTATGTCCGGAATGCCCATTTTCTCTCAATTCTTTCTCACGCTTTGATTATGTAAAGTTCTGCTTTAGCTAAAAGTTATTCTGTTTTTTACCGGAGACTTATCACGTGATCTCTAATGCCTTTCATACTCCGTCTAAGATATTAGCGAAATTATTGAAATTTTTTTTTTAATACGGTACGATATATGATTTTCAACAAACCGTCGACGAATCGAAACTAAAATGCCAAAAGTAAAAAATTCAACATTTTACGCCTCGCTAGCAAAATATCAATTGCTTTCTATTTTGCGATTTGCTTTCGATTGCAATTTGTATTGCGTATTTGTATTTATTTTAGCCACCCGACTATTTTCTCAGTTTCCTCTTACTTTTTTATTTTAAGCAGAAATCGGTTTGGCAATTTGACTATTCGAAGGTGCACATTCTTGGATACCCTAACCGCCGTTTAAGATAAATGAACATAAAGTATTATACTTAACTGAAAGCATTTTTTCTTAAATTCTTATTCGTTTACCATAGGTAGACATCTCAGAACTCTAGATTTATAACTAGATATCTTCAGTTGTTTTTTTTTTATAATAGTAAAGACATCAAAGTGCTTAAATGCCTAGCCATATACGTACATATAAGACTGCTGAGATCTATTACGATCATTAGTTCATTATATTAAAGTTTTTGTTTTCTTTTATAATTGTACCTTTATACATTTTGAAATGTATCTTTACCATTCTGTTCTTCTGAATGTACACTTTGTTGAGAATTCGCTCTTCTGAAAAAAACGTTCTTCGATTCAATGTTAGCGTGAACCAGTAAGAAAAGCAACAGTCGCGCAGCACGTGACAGGGGATACCCTTCGACCCATGCTCTGGTGTACCTTAATTTGTTAAAATCATACACATATGTTATACATAGGCACATTCTTTAAAATTATTCCCGACAGATGGCGCTCGCAATTCGCGCTCGCCCGCCTTTCTTGTTAGCTGACACATACACTTGGTTTTATGCTCATACTTTCTTAAATAACTTCTGTGTTTATTGTCCCATCGTATTGCAATTTGGAGAATACGTAGATATTTCATTCAGCTTAGTAGATGTTGAGACCAGAAAGTTGTATCTTTTATACAACGCTTATATATTGAGTTCAAAAATTAAATTATTGATTTGCTCGGGCGGTGGGCGTGACACCCAAACATTTGAAATAAACTTGATCGTATAGGACACAGGAGTCTTCCTGCTTAATTTGGTAATTCTAGCTTTTATAATAGCTGAGATCTGTGTGTTCATCTGGTCAGACGGACATCCGGACAGACAGACAGACATGGCTCAATCGACTCGGCTTGTGATCTTGAGTAAGAATATACGTATATACTTTATGGGGTCTCCCATGCCTCCGTCTGCCTGTTACATACATTTGCACAAAGGTAGTATACCCATTTTTAAACATTTTCAATGGTCGAAGGGTATAAAAACGTTCTTCGATTCAATGTTAGCGTGAAAAATGAAAAGCATTTAGAGGATAGATCCGCTACAATATGTTTGTTTGTTTTTGTATTTACAATTCTTTATTAAATCGAAAGCGAAATTGAAAGACATCGAAACTTGTGGTACTAGTTGCTATGTACAGATACAGTTATCATTTTGTACAGTTCTAGAACGATATACATATGTAGTAATGCTTACAGATACAGATACAGATACAGGCTGGCCTTTAAGTATGCTCGCTCCCGGTCGAGCATCATCATATCGACGTGGTTACAATTAAGTTACAATTAGTTTAACACCTAGATATAGCATAACATATAACGGTATTGTAAGGATAACGGTAACGCGACCTTCAAATGATCTGTACGGTGGCATGTGTGGGCATCTCGATAAGACTGTGTTGCGCCTCCTTGTCCTTCTCCGAGTGCATTCCCAGCGTCGGGTGCTCCCCTGCCGCTTTAAGGTAATGATAATGCTGTGGCTCGCCAGGTCGATGCAGCTCGGCGGCGTACTTCTTGCGACGCTCGCGCAGAAAATGCAATCGCACATAATTGATGGGCAGGTGTACGCTCTCCGCACCGGGTCCCTCAGCATCGATGAATACACCGCGCACCAAAATCGAGTTCGAGCACTTGAGAGCGGCGAGCAACAGGAACGGAATGATGTGCGTCATCCAGAAGCTCATCAGGCGGTCATCTGTAGAAGAGACAATCAATTACTGCCTACCGGGCATCAGTGAGATCCTGAACCTTACCCGGATAGACGTAAACATCCAGCAGATTCCAGATACCACGCCAAGCATTAACCGCGCCGAAGAAGGTCATAAGGTAGTAGATATCGCATATGATTAACTTCAGAATGCCGCTGATGCGACGACTGACATAACGCATCAGGGGTTGAATGAGGAAGGTCACAAAGACGGTCAGATAACCGATTAACTGTGCGATGGAACAGAAGATAATGATATAATAAGGAAGTGAAATACATGCACATATCGTTTTAGATGCTCTGCTCGCTTACCAAAGATCCCCAAGCTGACTTTGCCTTGTCCTTGGGGGAATAACGTCAGATCAAAGATGCCCCAAACTCCACGCCAGGCAATAACCACCAAGCTGCCAATAACAAAGACCGAGAAGAGCGTGTCCAGCACATACAGACCAGGTTGATTGAAGCCCTAGACGGTAGAGTGGGTAAGTAAGCTAGCAATGGAACGAAAATCTAGTGCATCCTTCCTACAATTTGATAAGATCCTAACGAGTTTGTTATCCCTAACTTATAAAGCATTGCGGAATGATTAAATATCCTGCTTATGGAGAAAATGAGCTTGGTCTTTGTATTCTTATTTCACTTCAGCTGCGTTTCTTATAGAGAGATGCAATTCGTATCTCTAGCAATATCAGAGAACCATGGGTTAACCAACGAACGGATAGGTTTATTTGGGTGTATAGAAGGACCAATACGTAGAGAAGAAAACTGACATACCAGAGAGAAATATAAATAGCCGAATACAGCTTAAGCAACTCGGTTTAGCCTCTACTCACGAGAAAACTGACATACTAGAGAGAAATATAAACAGATGGCTACAGCTTAAGCAACTCGGTTTTGCCTCTACTCAGAGTTTAAAGGTTTTCTCAATCTTCATCCCCCTTTTATTTCCCATATGCAGTGCAAGTAAGTAAATATTGAAAAAACATCTGTAGCATTCTAACTAACTCACCGGTATCTTAAACATGGTGTCCACCTCGAAGTAGTCGCTCTTGTGGTCCATGGTAACCGTGTAGGGAGCTCCGCCCAGATTGCGCAGCGTGCGTGTGCCGATGAGGAAGAGCAGGGCGACGAGTGTGACCACCGAGATGATTGCAAGCGAATCGATGCTGGTCAACCAGTCACAGATCATCCAGGCACCGCGCCACATATTGACACAGACGATGCCAAAGACGGCGGTGTAGAGGCGAGAGACGGCGTAGTAGGTGAGTCGCCGCTTATCGGGATGGATGTGATCCTTGAAGAAGTTCTGTGTGATCGTGAAGAGGAAGTGACCCAGGCCACCGATGACAAAGGAGGCGAGTGCCGAGAAGGGCAGGCTGTTGGGGAAGAGGAGCACCCCCATCAGTTCCCATGTGCCACGCCAATAGGCAATTACGCAGGGCGCGACAACGAGGCAGGTGAGCAGCACGTCCAGTACCTCCAGCAGTAGTTCGTGCCCATCACGACGTGCTGCATCCGGCAGGTGCTTCTCGGCATGCACCTTGTGGTGTGTGTGATGCGTGTGTGTATGCGTGTGATGTGGGTTCGAATGGACATGTTGCTGATGCTGGTGCTGATGCTGCGCCTGCAGTTGAGCGGGATGGTGTAGCTGGTGGTGCGCCTCCAGTGGCGTACAGCTGCCGACAATAATCGGTGTCGGCCCTGCCCCGCCTGTCTCCGAGGTCAACATGATGTGTGATGTGACCTTCTCTAATTATCGTCGTCGCTGGAATCGCGTCAGATGCGCGCTTGATTAGATTGCTTTGCTCTTGTTTAGGGTGCTCCACTTAGGGCCACTCGTGATGCTCCGTTGCTCGCCTCGACCTCAACCTGGCCGACTCTTAACTGATCATCCGCGTTTTAATGCCGTTTTTGCAGTCGCCGAATCGCAATCGTGTTGACATTGTGTTGATAGAGAGCGACGCTCCTCGCGCCGCCGTCCCCCTCTGCCCCACGCCCTTTGAGTGGGGGCCCAGCAATGATGAGCGTTGCACTGATAATGCGCCCCGGCTGATAATTAGTGCAGTATGTTAGTTAACTAACAGTCTGGCCGGCTGGCCTTCGCCTCCTTCGCTGCCTCCGCCTCCTCCTTCTCCTCTGTCAGCTGCCACCTGCTGACAATCGTCTATCTAGCCTCTATCTCGATTGTATAATCCGCATCCACAGTCACATCCACATTCACTTGATGCCGTATGCTTCCCGCTGTCTGCAAGAGAGTCGCAAGAGAATCGTCGTCAAGTGATGCCGCCCAAAACGATAAACGATAAATAAAGCAAATACACTTGTACAATTTGCATGGTTTATGGGCTAATTAGAAGTTTATTGACTGTTTGTCCAGAGTTTGCCCGACTATGCGAATTTTATCTAACAATTCACGAGGCTAATCAGCTTATTGCCGAGCCCCTATCATACGATCTACCTAGTGCAGTTATAGGTTCTGCGATAAGCTAGTGTTTCAAGGACCCCTCGCATAGATACTTTTGCGTTACTTGAGGTTTGTTTATAAATGATGGGGATTGTTAAAAGAAGTTACATTTTGTTAAGAATGAAATTACTACGGGTAACTAATCTAGACTGCAACTTTTAGCTGGAATTAAGTACACTTCTTTATGAAAAAGATAACTATTTTGAAATTCTTATAGTTACATTTCTCTCTTAACTCTCTCAGGAAGTTTTGTTTTGGCCAAATTTGATAGTGCTCGACTGTAATATACCCGCTACTCACCAGATTAAAACGATTTATTAAATATTTATGTTCTATGTTTAGCGTATTATTTGTTGCATACTTTGCAGGGTTAGTAGCGCCTTTAAATGATTTCTTAAATAACCTTCACGTTATTTATTCCTTTGCAAGAAAATTTTTAGCAATCATTTGGATGGTGATAGTTATTGTGCTTACCAAAAGTTAACCTTCTAGCATTAAATTTATATGGCAAAATGGGATCTAAGTATTGGTAGCCATAGCCATAGACACTATAAAAGTGTCTGAGATCTAGTGCTATACGGACAGACAAACAGGTAGACAGACAGACCTTGTTGATCATGAATATATCTACTTTTTTCAAATAATTTTCGGTTGGCACAAAATTATGATACCCTACAACTTTATGGGTAGCTGTATAAAGTCATGAAAATAATACATCAATATTAGGATGGATACTCAAGTATTGGAAGAGGTCGTGACAGTGTAAAATTTCTTGCTGAATTAAAAAAATTAAATCAACAAAAAATTTAAATTATAAATCATAATTTTAATGCATTTTATCCATGGGTACTCTTCCCACCCATATATTCATGGGTATATAAATAGATAACTACTTTAGTAATGGGTACTCTTTTCAGATACCAACTCAGGGCTACCTTCAAAAGTACTTTCATTGTAGGTACTTTCTTCTCTAGCCCATTCATGGGTACCTATATATGTAAGTACTCTAATCATGGGTAGCCAAATAAGTAGCTGGTAGCTAAATAAGTACTTCAATCGTGGGTATTCTATTCTCTACTTACTGGTAAACGATGTGGTGGCGATTGATCCTATTTGCGGACATTTCAAACAAAAAACGAAATGATAAAATACATTTCTTAGGGTTTGTAAAGTAAGTAGGGGTAATCCCAAAGAAAGTACTTATTTCACCAGCTATGAACTATAACATATTTTTTTTTTTTTTTTTTTTTTTCCTTTAACTCCTATTGGAGCACAGGGCCTCAAAACACATAACATATAATAACATATATAAGAAAAACTACTATACTTTCTCTCTCACTCTTTCGTTCCATTTCCAATATTTAATGTAAAATATACTTTCTTTAGTCTAAGTAAGCTTCTGCCTGTTTTGTTTTATTTCCACTTTGGTTTTGTTTACCGCTAGACATGATTTTTGGCAATGTAACCTGGCGCTGTCTGCCCCCGCTGGAGGCACTCGCAAGAAGGGTGTGCGGTGCCACTTAAATATCGCTTGGCTCAAGTACTTAATGGACTCAATTGACGATGCTATCGTCGTATGGCAAGAATAAAAGTAAATCCCTGGCGGACAATGGAAACGAAAGCGAAAGTGAGCAAGCAAAGACATTGACAGGGGCCGAAGATGGGGTCGAAGATGAGGCCGAAGATTGAAACGTGTTCGCAGTATGATCGCATGCATAGGTAGCTTGGTGACTCCAGAGGTAAGGAGGGGTCATCAGGGCTGAACAAATTTGAGTTTGAACTGCGAGCGTGTCAAGGCGCCAAGACTAACGTGTAAAGCATGTGTATATAAATACATATGTTGTCTGTGTGTGTGTGCATGTGTGTGTATTTGTATACGTATTTGTATACATGTGTATGTGTGCGACTCTCTCGCGTATAGTCTGCTGCTAATTAGACAAAAACCCCAAGCAGATGGTTGAATTAAAATGATTTAAGCTGGCGCAGGATGTTTGTGATTTGTCTATTTTAAGAGAGAGAGACAACGTGGCGAATGCGCAATAATTAAACCATCTGCCTCCCGCCTCAGCCCCAGTTGCTGTCTCTGCTGCGTCTGCAATTTACAAGGTAAAATGAAACATAGCAAACGTTGCTGCAGCTGCTGCTGCTGCTGCTGTTGAGTTTGGGTCAAGCGCATTCGCATTTATTCGCAAAGTGCTGAATTTGCCCACTAAATGGCAACCCGCTGAGCCACTCATTAAGCCTTGCCCAGGCCGCCCAGCAAGACTTCCTCGTAATGCTCAGGGGGGAGCATTTCAAGATCACAGAGAGGGTGGCACAGGTTGATAGAGAGAACCAAGAGAGAGATAGACGCAGACAGGGCCGCAGCGATGCTCTCGGGGGCCCTTGTGCAGATCGTTTCGTGTGGCTCCTTGTATTAAAATACTATACTACTAAATATACTAATTTATATTGGCAAAATCACCAGAACTTTTTTTAAAGAACTTTTTTTAAAAATGATTGATAATATTTAATAAAATTCCCCATTGTGCCTCAAATGTATTTTATTAAGCAGGAGCCAGTTGAAAAACGGGGCCCTTGCTCACCGCACTTCCTGCATACACCTAGCTACGGGCCTGGATGAAGAGAGAAAGAGATAGAGAGAACTTCCTCGCATAGTTTCCTGTGCCATTCCAAGTTCAAACTCAACAAATCAAACAAGCAAATTCTCGCATTGTACTCCAATTAGAACGCTTCTAATTGGAATTGACAAGCAGGAACGGATGACAATGTAGTTGCGGCGACTGGCAAATTGACGTAGCTCGTAAGGCTTGAGATACCAAGCTTAGCAACCCCCAGCACAGCTTAGCTCTAAGCTAATTACATCTATCAACAGATCTAGCTACATACACAGATATAGACAGATATTTATAAAGTGCTTCTTAGCATATTTCGTACATGGCTACACATTAGCTTTAAAGTTTAACATATGCTGAACTGTAAAAGATGTTGAAAAAGTATAAAACAGTATTTTTTGAGGTCCTTTTAGGGTTGCCTTTCGTATTTGAAAACTTAAAATTTTTGATGGTATAACCCATAACAATACGTCTTTAATAGTTCTGAGAGAACGTTTCTATATACTAGATTTAGGAGGGCTTTATGAAGACCATTGTGTGCTCCTCTTTGATCAGGAATTGTTTCCCTGTCGTGAATCCACTTACCTCCCATCATCAGAACTTTATATAATAAAGAACTGATGCAGTACTGCCATTGGAAAAAGTAAATATTTATCAAAAATAGCCCTATTGATAATTTTACGAATAAAATAAAAAAAATTAACAAATGATAAAAGATACTATATTCGAAGAAAGGCTTTCACGAATTTGTTAAGTAAATAGAAAGATAGAAAAATGTTATGTACCTTAATTATTCCCCAAAATTACTCTAGAAATACTGCGTTTATAATTATTTCAATATTATTACGGTTCAGTTGACATTTCACTTTAAAGTTCATGTATAGCCTTGCACGAAATTAGCTAAGAGTCACTGTATATCTGTCTATATCTGTGTCTGTAGCTAGATCTGTTGATAGCTGTAGCTGGCTCTCTAATCAATTGTTTGCCTTAGTTTAGTGGGGTCTTTGTGAGTCGTTCATACATTTTACGAGCATCTTCTTGTGCAAACATTCGCTTTGATTCGCAGTTAGCTTATTCCATTATCAGCTAACTAGGCGTGATCTGACGAAATATCGCGATCCACAATCGGAATTAATCTCTTTCATTTCAAGTAGTAATTGCAGCGGAACATTTAATCATAATGCCATATCTGTCTGTCATGCCATTAGACATTTGGCTACTAGCTATAATATATCGCATCTGTGGTAACTTAATCTTATCGTAATCGCTTGCCAAACAAATCATTGCTAATCGATAGGCGACTATCGATTTACAATCCCTCAAACAAGACGAGAGAGCGACCAAAAAACCCAACAAACACAAACAGAAATCCCTACGGCACAAACAACAAACACACGCAGAGAGAGCGAGAGTGGGTACAGCAATGAGTGCAGAAATGACAAGAACAACGCGACGAGGTGACAATTGTTTACCGTTTAAAATTAGCAGCAGTTATGTTGTTGGCGGCGTCTCCGGCGATTGCACTGTCTGTGTGTGTGTGTAGGTTGGGGTGCGTGAGCGAGAGAGTGAGAGCGGGCACGAATTTTATTACTTGTGCAATGTATGCGTGTGCGTGAGCTGCGTGCGTGTGCGTAGTGCGTGACACGGCACGACACGTGAGGAACTATTGACGCGCCACAGGCTGCTGCATTATCTGCGCGCACCGGAAATGAGCTGCGTTTCGTATTCGATTTCGATTCTCGCTCGATTCGATTCGATCCGATTATTGATCGAGCGTAGATAGACGCGCACGGTTTGCCGAAGAAGTTGATGGTTCGAATGAGCGAACGCGACTTTTGGCGCTACTATATATACTTATAGGAATAGCAAAAGTCGAGCGCGCGCAAGCACACAAACACACACACACACGCACAGGCAGAGAGATGGGCGTACACACACACAGTGGCAAATGCAATCTAGTTTATTTATACGGTTATTTTAATAACTCCGAGAGATTTTTGCGCGGCACACGGCACTTTGCTGAGTGCTCGACAACAGACTGATTGAACGACTGAGCTGTGTTTGAGGCGAGTCTTGGATTTGAACTGAGTTAGGGTCGTGTCTCGTGTATCATCGCGCCGTGTGCTGTTATCCCCCGATCGGGTGAGCGAGCTTATTAAAAGTTGTGCTTGTTTTTTTGGATATAGTATCTCGTTCCACGGCACAGTCGCGACTCTGAGCTCAGCATAACATTGTTCTCATTGCTTAGTGATAACATTTAAAGTCCGAAAAAAAATTCGGAATCGCGAAAGTCAAAATGTTTTACTTTGTATCTTTTTTTATAGTTGAGCAGCGCTTTAAGCTAAGCTAGATAAGCACATTATTTATAAACTATCATTGCAATTTGTTGCTAATTCATTTCTTTTATTACTTTTTACATAAAAGTTGCAAAATAAGACAAAGATGTCTTTAAAAAGTGTTTAAGATGATTCTTTTATAGGGATATTGATATTAGCCAAAACCATTATTTGCGGTATTTTTATTTTTTATATTATTCATCTTCTTCGTTATCAAAGTAAGTGTTAGGAGCTTTTAGCATCGATCAAAGCAAACGTTTTAAGCGGGTGATAAGGTGATAACGGACAAATAAAGGCACGGCATAGAAAGTGTGTGTGGCATCTACGGCATACTGACACCCTCAATGAATCAAATGTGTTGATCTTTTTCTTTCGGATCACGGCTTTCCATTGATCGTTACAATTGAAGCGTTGCCATTCGATATTCGATACATTCAGAGGAAAAGGCGCAAATAGCAAATAGCAAACATGTTGATTGCGATTGCGATTGCGCACTTAGCATTTAGCACCCTGTTCTATTGGTGGGGAACTAATCAAATTTAAAAATCATTTGCACTTTATTAACTTAATACAGTACGAATCGATTCATAAATATTCATTCGCAACAACAACTATCATGGGAACCCAGAACGCGATTACAAATGCGAATGGGGACCAACTTTCCCTACAGAGTGTGGCGTTAATTAATGACGGACAGACGTAGCCCCCCACGTAGCATTAATTTCAGATAAAATATATCATTAAAATTTCATCACTTGCGATTGTGCAAGTTTTTATAGATTTCCGACTCTGGGTTTAATGCAATCTAAAGATCTTGACACTCTCAACACGTAATTAACTATTGACAAATACTATAATATCTATATGGGAGATATTGAGGACCTAACCAGTACAATCGTTATATGCAATAATAATAATCTGTATACTTAATGGAATAATAGAATTATAAATGTAACTCAATGAACAAGTTATTATTATAGTTATATTATCTTTATATTGATCATGATATAAGAAAGTAGTAAATTTATTATAGTACCAGACAATATTATTATTTAAGCATATACTGATTGTCCTTGTGGTATCGATAGTTACGATAGTTATCGATAAGTTCATAAATGTAACGCGATGTATTATTAGTTGCAGCACTTAAAAGCTGAGTAAGAAAAGTACTACAAGTACGTCAAGAAACAGTTTACACAGATGTACATAACATTAACATGTACAATACATATTTGTAAAGAGTTACTTAACTCACTGTATATATAGTAATAGTTATTATCCACATATATTTCCCTATATCTTTAACAGTTAACAATATCCAAACTTAGCGATACTTCTATATAAATAGTTAAAATCAGGAAAGTCGGTAATCAAAGTTCATTAAAGTTCGAGTGACAAGTTATTGGATTAGCATATTGAGTGCGTAATATACACACATACATATATCATATGTAAATCTATGTATATACAACTGACCTAGCATAAGGTTAGTTTATTTCTGTCGATTTTCGCCGAACTCCGAAATTCAAATCGCGCCTGACACAGATATTTCCGAGCGACTTATGGTGTGTTATGGCGTCGACACTTAATTTAATCAATTACTTATGCAAATCAATGTCGCTTATGGAATTTATAGGTATTATCTGTGTTTAGTCCGTTTAATGGTATTAATTAGTGTGTGGGCCACAAGTAAAAGACATATTTACATACCTACTATTAATATATCAAGTCATTCAAGTTGAACGTAAGTTACTCCGCAGACTGAACGCTTCTCAAATATTTGGCAAACTGTCGTCTCCCAAACGTAACTCAATCTATTGCCGGGACGCTTATCAGTGTGTTGATAAGCGCAGGCGAGAGTACTCTTTTACTCGCTTGTGCTACGAGTGGTGACAGTCTGGTTAGCCGACTAGATGTTTCACAGCTGCTCCATAAATCTATATACATTCAACTTATTCATAGATCTCTTCAATCAAATAAGCATGAAAACAGGCTAAACATGCAATTGAATCGAAAGAAGTCGCCGGTGGGTTACCCTATAAAGTGGGTACTGAAATGGAGATACTTAAAATTACATTCTTAGGATATATCTGATCTTATGATATATCTGATCTATTAACAGACTTTTATCATCTGCAATTCTACAGAAAACGATGTACAGTATATCTCCTATTTAAAACAATAATTATAATGTCGTTTTGGCGTCTATCAGCCAAATCGCCCTCTTGCCCTCAATTGATGCAGGGTCTATACAAGCCATAAAAATCCAGGGGTCATAAGACTCGTACAACACTTGCCTATCAATGGCTTATCAATATGTCTGTATAACAATATTATAGAAAAAGCAAGTGCAATCATCTGTTCGAAACGAGTATTAATCTGCTTGCCTGTCTGATGTGCTAAATATATTATGCAAATCAATTAAAAGGTAATATGTAAATTGAAAATATTCCAACGGATCTGGCTTAAAGATCTTTCCGCTGTTTTGCTATACTGAATCACAAAACCAAACTGTTTTTCGACTCACCTCTTATTAGTGTAAACATGTGTTAGGTATCAATATAATACTTAATTGATTGGCTTGTATCGATAAGCGGTAAGAGACCTGCGAGTCATACTAAAGATGAATGTCTTTCGCTATGCCGATTATAATTTAAATTGAGATAAGCGCGCGTGTCGTGGTCACATGGCAAATACCAAAAGTTAAGTATAGTTTTAGGCATAATAAAAATGTGATGATTGATTTTCTAAAATACGACTTTTATTTTTGTATTTTAGAAGTTAGTTTCTTGGAAAGTTAAGGATGGCGACCTTCCCCTACAGGCTGCCAATATACAATTGTTTAAAACTTGTGCCCGAGCCGGTCTGGATAATGTCTGATCACTAAAGATAGATGATGAAATCATTGAGCAGTTCTAACTTTTGCCAAATGCTTATGTTTTGATTAAAATCCGGTCCCAGCCTGAAACTCCGTGCATACAAACTATATGTTCATATACTTATTCATATCTATTCACTCACGTCAATTAAAGATCAGACGACTAATCAAAGAGGTTCAGCTCTAAGCAGACAGTGCGATACCATGTTAACTGGTTTGTTTTTGTATCAAAAATTGTTGGGCGATATATTGTTTACTTCGGTATACCCTCAGGTGCCTCAAGTAGTTTTCCACAGTCATGTATTTTATTGACTTTGTTTATGGCATTCGACTGTGAGTCAGACAGTACCAACTCCCAAAAGGTCTTATCAGAGGGCACGCACGCGCAACAGTTCCCCCTCTTCCACGGGGCTCCATGAAAATGTATATTAATGTGTGTGTGTTATGGGTTTATGCAAAATCCGATTAAGAACATCGGCTGTTTATAATTAACCAAAACTTTCCATTAGCGAATTCTAGACTGCCCTTGAAAAGTTCTAAAGGGCCGGGCATATGGTAAACATGATAATAGTTCTTTACAAATTTGTGCTTTAATAGCAACGGCAACATTATATCACGGGGATTCGTCGCTCCAGACAATAAATAACAGTAAACATTGTATTTTGTTTTTGGTTTATTACTCAAATGTGTGTGTGTATACATATATGGACTTTATATATCCCCAATAGTCATGAGTGATAGTTTTTGTACGTCTATTTTATACATCAAATCAACAAAGAGTTTTTTTTTTTTTTTTCTTTTCGAATATACACATGTATATGTTATATATATATGTATGTTATGTAGTAAGTAGTATTAGTATATGAATAAATCGAGGAATGAAACTCGTTAGGTGCGAGACTACAATTTTTAGACTTAAGTGACTAATTACGATCTAAAATATGCGACGACTGTGCACACATTTAGATTATAGCATATAGCATATATATTTGGTAAGTTGGGACGTCTGGTGCCGTAGCTGTCGCGCTGTCAAGGAATGCCAATGAAGTTGGGTTTGGGGGGATTGTGATAAAATCAACTGTACGATATCGCAGCGTATGTGGACAATTTTGGACCTGGTTGACCACATTCGTTGCAAGACGACAGTTAAGCTGGAACTGTACTGGGTTGATGTTGATGGTGATCTGTGATGTTGATCCTGGCCGACATTCCTTGTACAGGTTCGTAACAAAATTCATTGACTAAATGTTGTGCTAGCAAGATATTATGAATGTTACGATAAAGCTGTGTGCGATTTCCTTATATAGAGAGCGAAAGAGATTTGTGTGGTTCCATACAGCTCAGCGGATCCATACGGAATCATGAGTATTGTGTATTATGTGCGCGTGCGTCTGGAATGTTACCGAGAATCCTCTGCTGCTCTCTCTATCTAGTTGAAGAGTCGCTTCAGTATACTCTGAATAGTCGTCACGGATTGATCCTCGATGAGGAACGTGCGATGGTTGCCCTCGACTGTGTGCACTTCAACGGGTTTCGTGCAAACCTGTACAAGGTAAGAAAACCCAAGTTAATAAATGACAAATGGAAACTTCTGACTTATCACTCTTACCTCCTTTAGGCGGTAGTCCTCATCCAGTTTGGCCGAGTTATCGGTGGGTTTCACCAGCGTCACCTTCGACTTAAGCTTCAGTTTAGGTGTGAAGCCATCAGCCAACTCCAGTTTCTTGTAGAACAGCTTAGCGGCTGTCTTGATCTGCACAAGAAGAGAGACATACATATCGTTAGACCCTATTCGAGTTGCTCGACAGGATGCTGTGCAACTTACCGTTTCCGCAGGCTGGTTGATCTCCACGCTCAATAGCTCAGCGAACTTCTCGAGCTTCTCCTCCCACGTGGGAATCACTAGCAGCAAGCGGACCAGCTAAAACAAGAAAGATATATACATATAAATATGGGGCAACTCATTGAAGAACTCACATTCCCCTCTGTTCTGTACTTACCGACTTGTAGTCAATGTTGGCCAGCACAATGCCAAAGTAGGCCAGGCCGTAGCTCTGGTTGCTGTTGTCATCGTCGACAGTGTAGCGCTGCTTGAAGCTGCTGGTGTACCAGTTGACATAGGTGGGCGCACCGTCCAGCATGACCACGTTGGCAATCTCGCTGGTCTCCTCCAGTATGCCGGCCATCACGTAGGTGAGCAGGCAGCCGAAAGAGTAGCCGGCTAGCTTGTAGGGTCCCTTGGGCTGCACTGTGCGCAGCTGCTTGATGTAGAACTTCGCTGCAGCCTCCACAGATTCTAGGGGTACCGTGTTGGTGAATTGCAGGCCATAGGCGGGTACCTCGAGGCGCTTAGCCAGCGGCACCAACGCCGTCGCGAATCCCTCGATGGGTGCAATGAAGAAAATGGGGGGCTGCTTGCTGCCCGCTGGTGCAGCTGTCTCCAGTCTCACAATCTCCTCGGTGGGTATCAGGGCGGTGGTGAAGACCACCTGAGTGCCATCACCCAGTGGGCTGGCAGTGCGTGAGGGAGGTGTAGACTTGGCAGCAGGTTCAGCAGGCTTTGCAGCTTCGGTTGTGCTTGCCGCAGCTGGGGCAGCAGCGCCGCCATCCATTTGCTTGAGGGCGCCGAAGGTGAGCTGACGAATCTCCTGCGTGGAGAGAACAATGTCAAAGTTACGCTCGAGGGTCTGCTTGATCTCGGCTCCCATCAGCGAGTCCATGCCCAGATCGGCCAGCGAAGCACCATCCTGAATGTTCTTGATGTCACGCAGACCCAAAATGTTCGAGATGGTCGAGATGAGGCTGACTCCAGCAGAGGAGTCCGACTTGCGCTTCTCGGCCACCACCATGGAGGCTAGCACGGGATGAGGCTGTTGCAGGAACAGATCAATGGTCTGAAGACAGGATGGCATACGCTGGGGCAGAGTGCCTCCGATGACGGTGTCGTTGTCGCCAAGGTTCTCCAGCACCAGACCGGTATCACCGATGGCTCCCCACTGAATGGATGTGCCAGGGAACCCACTCTGCTGGCGCTGCTCGCAGATGCGCTCCATGGCAGAGTTGGCCAGGCCGTAGTTGGTTTGGCCAATGTTGCCACGACCGCACGACACACTCGAGAAGCAGATGAAGTAGTCCAGCTCGGTGCAGATGGTGCGAGAATATTGATCCAAGTACTTGGTGGCTGTCACCTTGGGATCGGCGACAGTTTTGAAGTCCTTGGCGGTCTGATCCTCAATCAGAGCATCGCGCAGCACGGCGGCCAGGTTGAAGATACCTCCGACTAGGGCCAACTTGTTGCTATCCTCCAGCAGCTTCTTGGCACCAGCAGCGGTGGTCACATCGTTGGTATCGATGACCACCTTGACGCCACGTTCCTGCCAGCGACGGATCATCAGACCCTGGTAGCCGGTCTTCACGCCCGAACGCGAGGTCAGCACAATGTAGCGAGCTCCGCGGGTGACCAACCAGTTGGTCAACTCCAGACCGAAACCACCAAGACCTCCCACCAGAATGTAACTCTTCTCCGGGTGCATGTAGGTGCGTGGAATGGCGTTGATCAGACGCGGCTTCGGCAGCAGCGTCTTCTTGCCATCTTCCTCGTCGCGCACCTTGATGACAACCTTGCCGATGTGCTTGCCCGAGGCCATGAAACGGAATGCCTGCTCCACCTGCTTGTCGTTGAACACAGACGTGGGCAGGGGCACAACTGCCCCGCTCTTGATGCCCTCGGCAACGAGGGAGACCACCTGGTTCTGCATCTCCTCCTCGCCCTCCATCACACTGTCCAGCAAGATGCCATGGAAGGAGGTGTTCTTGAGGAACACCGACATGCCCAGCGGACTGTTGTTGCTCAGATCGAACTTGCCGATCTCCAGAAAGCGTCCATTGATTGCCAGACAGCGAACGGATGCCTGCAGCTTCTCCTCAGAGAGCGAGTTGAGCACCAGATCCACACCACGGCCCTGAGTCTCGCGCATGATCAGTTGCTCGAAGGAAGTGTCGCGAGAGTTGCCAATGTTGCGTGCCTGCAGCTTGGGGAAGCGCTTCAGGAGGAACTCGCGTTTCTCCTTGCTGCCCACAGTGGTGAAGACAGTGAGGCCGTGGTGCAGAGCCACCGAAATGGCAGCCTGTCCCACACCACCAGAGCCGGCGTGAATGAGAATACGCTCACCCCGCTTCATCTGGCCACGCACCAGGAGGGCGTAGTAGACGGTGGCATAGACACACGGCACCGTGGAGGCCTCCTCCATGGTCCAATTATCCGGTACATGCCACATCATGCGCTTGCTGGCCAAGCAGGTGGTGGCCAAGGACTTGGCCGGCACCATAGCCATGACACGACGTCCGGCAGTGTCGCGACCTGCGAACTCCAGACCCAGCACACAATCCTGCTCGGCCAAGTCGCCAGGCAGAGCATCGGCAGCCAGTTTACCCGAGGACAACATGACGTCACGGAAGTTAACCGGCGCATAGTAGACGGTGCAGGTCTCCAGATCCTTCTGGGCACTGCCATCAGCCTTGGCACCCTCGATCCACTTGAGCGAGGCCAGGTCACCCTTGACGAGGGCATTCACATAGGCGTGCTCCACCTGCAGTGTGGCCTGCTGTGTCTCCAGCTTCAGATGGCGATAGGTGCCCCAGTTGCCGTTCTTAAGTACATTCGATATCAGATCCTTCTCCAGCTGCTTAACGTAGAAGGGCGAGGTGAGCGAGAACTTCTCGGAGACGGCATCCTGCACGAACACGAGACGAGCCAACTTGCCACCGTTCTCGTTCTTGATGCAGGTCATCAGGCCAACAGCTCCGAACAGTTCCTCATTCTGGCAAACCACATAAACAAACTGCTCCTCCGTGGCGGCTGTGGCCAGTGCTGCCTTCAGGCTGTCTACCCAGTTGAAGTTCTGTTCGGTCACAGCGACAACGATGGATTTGCGAGACTTCAGATCGACACGTCGACGCGCAAGGACAAGCACACGTGTGCCGCCCAAGGTCTGCTCCTGTACGGCCACAAAGCCAAACTTCTCCAGCAGAGCACGTCCCGTCTTGCTGTACGTGCTGAGACTCTCCTCGAAGATGAGGAAACCCGTATCGCGTATGCTGGCAATGCTGTTCTCCAGAGTCTTGGTATCAGGGCGCGAGAGCACGTCGAGTGCGAATACAAAGTGACAGTTCTGCTCGACTGGCTCCTTAAGGATGTCCTTGGATACGACACGCACACCCGAATCTCCTAGAGCACTTGCGATAGTCTCCTCGTTGTTGTTCGAGGTGGCAACGGCAACATCTCCGGTCAGCACGGGCTCACCCTCGATGATCTGCAGCAGATTGTTGGCTAGCAAGACATCGGGATTGCGTCCATTGGCCAACTCAACACCCTTCAACTTGACAGCCCCGCTGGAGTTCTCAATGATCAGCTGAATGGCCACATCGAGAGCATGCAGACGTGCCTTCTCCGTGTTCTCGTTCAGTTCGATGCTGTTGTTGTTGGCCACAAAGCTGTAACGCTCCAGGGTGGGTGGGTTCTGTGTGCCAGGACGACGTTGAGCCAGCGAAGCCTTCAGTCCACGCAGCTCGACGCCACCGCTCTTGATCACATTGATATCGTTGTACCAATCAACGGGCAGACCCACATTTGTCTGCGCATCCTTGCTAAGCTCATTGATCAGTTGCAAATGCTTCAGAGGATTGATGACGGCCTTCTCAATGCGCGTGGGCAGGTACAGCTCACGCAGGTTCTTGCTGAGAATGCTGAACTGCAGCATGGTGTCCATGAAGCTGATCCAGTTGTCCACCCACTGCAAATGACCCGCTGAGGCATAGGTATCAGAGTCGACAATGCCACGGAAGATGCCAGCATAGTCGTAGCCACGGAGACGCAACTCCTTGTAGACATCACTGGTAGCCAGTGGCTTAGCCACTGCACTGGGCTTCTGCGCATCCAGGGGCAGTTCCTCGCTGTCAATGCTCTCGGGTATGGTAATCTTGCCCGAGACGGCCAAGCTGCCGCTCTCACAGATCTCAAAGTTGCCGGTGCCGTCAAAGAAATTGATGCCGAACTTCACGACGGCGCTCTTGTTCAGAATTGTGGCACGATGGAAGACCAAATTCTCTAGGACAACTGGTGTCTTGTGGAACTCACCGCCGCGCATCTTGGCGAAGGTCATCCAGGCCAGAGTCATGTAGCCAGTGGCGGGGAACAGTATGCGTCCGTCGATGGTGTGGCCAGCGAGGAAGGCATCCTCCTCCTTGGACAGATCAACCTCGACAATGGTCTCACCCGACGTCGTCTCCTTGCCGAACTTGGCGACCAGCCACTTCTGTGTGTGATCCCAGCCGACCTTGGAGTTCAACATGGGAGTGCCACGTCCCACGGGGTAGCTGATGGGACGCACCAGGTTGAGTACCTGAGGCTGAGCCCCAGCAGCGAATAGTTTACCCACATTGGTCAAGAAGAACTCGACATTGTTCTCATGGCCGCGCTTCACCAGACTCAGGTTGGTTGCATCTGGGCCGAGAGCACGCTTCAGTATGGCCTGCAGCAGACCGTGGGGGGCAATCTCAATGGAGATGGCATTCTTGGGCACATGCTGGAGGGTCTCGTGGAAGAGCACAGGCGACAGCAGATTGTTAACATGGTAGGCAGCCGATGATTGGGCGGCAATGGTGTTGCCCCATGCGGACTCGGGTATGCTGGTGCTCAACCAGCGGGGTGTGCGGTTCTTGGCATTGGGTATTATCTTCTCCAGACTCTTGCGTAGCTTTCGGCCCAGCATCGGCAATGTATTTGCTGTGGAAGGCATATCCACTGCTGTTCACCGCCTTGGCAAAGACACCCTGTGCATTCAGCTTGGCAACGAGAGCATCGATCGATGCATCCGGTCCCGAGATGGTACAGTTATCCTCGCTGTTGTGGCAGACGGGGAAACAGTCGCTGGGCACCTGCTTGTGGGCATCCTCCCAGCTGAGGCCAACGGCAGCCATCTTGCCCTTGGGCAACTGAGTGTCCAAGATGCTCTTGCCACGCCAGTAGGCAGCCAGCACCGTCTGTTCGGGGGTGAAGCAACCGTCGGCATAGGCACAGCCCAACTCACCCACAGAGTGACCAATAATGCCATCGGGATGAATGTTCAACGAGCTCAGCAAGTCCGTGAGGGCAACCTGCATGGCGGCAATCGAGATGAATGAGTTCAGGATGTTCTCGAAGCTCTTGTCGGTCGAGCGGGTTAGCACATCGATAAGGTCCACTCCCTCTGGCTTGAGTACATCGGCACAGCGTTGAATTGTCTTGGCAAACACATCGATCTGCATCAGATCCTTGGCCATGCTGGCCCACTGGCTGCCCATGCCCGAGTAGATGTACCACACGGGGCGCTTGTCATCGCTGAACTCCACAACCTCGCGCTGCAGCGAACCCTTGTTGTTGACCACGCTGTAGCCGCGGAAGTAGTGCAGGGGAATTGGCTTCGAGTGAATGTCGTTGATTAGCTGCAGGTACTCATCGTCACCGTTGTGATCCGCTGCAGACTCAAGCAGCTCCTGCACGGCCTCGAAGGTGCGACCAGATGCAATCACCACCTTGGGTGAATCGTTGCGTGGTGTTAGGGCTTTGGGTTTGGGGTTCGACTTGAGGATAACGTGAGCATTGGCACCGCCAAAGCCGAAGGAGTTCAGACCAATGATGCCGCCGTTCCAGGGTAGATTCTTGTCTACGACCTTGAGGCGTCCGTCGAGCAGACCGTACAAGTCTGGATTGGGTTTGTTGTAGTGCAGATTGGCGGGAATAACACCCTCCTCCATGGCAATAAGTAGCTTGGCCACAGAGCACACACCCGACGCGGGTTCCGAGTGGCCCATGTTCGACTTAACCGAACCAATCAACAAGGGAGTAGTGCGATTCTTGCAGAAGAAGTCGGTGATCGAGTTAACCTCCTGGGGATCACCGACCTTGGTGCCAGTACCGTGAGCCTCAACATAGACCACCTCGTTGGGGTTCAAGCCGATTTCCTCGTAGGTTTCGCGTATCAAACGATTCTGCATGCTGCCAATGGGATAAGTGATGCCCTGCTCCTTGTAACCATCGGTGTTGGTGCGCACATTCAAGATGGAGGCATACACACGCTTGGCAGCCGATGCACGCTGCAGGAGCAGCACAACACAACCGTCGGAACGGACATAACCATTACCAGACTCATCGAAGGCTTTGCAGCTACCGTCGGGGCTCAACATGTTGAGGCGCTTGAACTGCAGCGACATGGTCGGCTTCAGGATGAGACCAGCACCGGCAACCAAAGCGTTATCGATCTTGCCCTCACGCATATCGGAGAAGGCCTGTTCCAGGGCATACAGCGAACTGGAGCAGGCGGTATCAATGCTGTAACTGGGCCCCTTGAAATCGAAGGTGAACGAGATGCGATTGGCGAACATGGCACGGGCACAACCCGTTAGACCGTAGCCATTGACACGATCGGGATCACAGCACCAATGCTGCTCGGTTTCGGAAGTGGAGACACCAATGTAGACACCAGTGCGAGAGCCACGCAAGTCAGTGGGATTCAAGCCTGCATCGATGATTGCCTCGTGGGTCAACTCCAGCATGATGCGCAGCAGAGGATCCATGCACTCGGCCTGCTTCTGATGCACACCAAAGAACTGTTGATCAAAGTTCTCCAAATCCTCCTGCTTAATCTTTCCCATTCTGTCGGGCAAGCCATAGAGACCTGGAAGAAGAAGACAGAGAAAGTTAAATATAATAATCTTCTAGAGATCTTCTAGGAGATCTTCAGACTTACCGCGCTCCCAACGACGGGGATCATCGTTGACCATATCGACGCCATTGAAGAGATTCTGCTTGAACTCCTCAATGTTTGAACTCTCAGGTAGACGCCCAGAGAAACCAGCGATGACAACATCATCGTTCAGCTGCTGCTGGCGCGGCACATAGTGTCCACCACCCAGGTCCAATTGGGGGGCAGTACGTGTCGTCGCTGGCACAGCGGTGATAACATCTTCGGCAAAACGTGCTGGCATCTTGTTCTTCTTCTTCGTCTCTTCTTTTACTATGGTGGAGGAGGAGGTTTCCTTGGAGGTGCTCGGTGTTAGCTGCTCGCTTGAAGCGTTCTCAGCGTCAAACCCTTCAGGTTGTTGCGAATTATCTTGTTGCTGTTTCTTATTTCGACGGCGTCGCCGACGACGATGTGCTCGTGCGTTTTTACCGTTATTTTGTGCAGTGTGTGTGCTTGCGTTATTCTCCTTGAGTGCAACAGCTTGCTGATCCACGGCGTGCAACAGCTTCTAGCGACTGAAACGAGATCGAAATTAAATGTATACAAATTAATCGATATTATCTGTCTGTTGTTTAATTAACATAAATGAAGGGTTAAGAATGCACCTGAATCGTCATATTGATGACGCTGTTATCGTTTATCGAAGGATCTGCAATGCACGTTTTGAATTGAAACCAATCTAAGTTATACAATAAATTTATACTCTAAATTATACGACCTAATGACATAATTCTAATTTTATCTGAATTTTGTATGCTTGACTACAAGATACCTTAGGTTAAACCTCCTATCAAACAGATTAAGTTGTGCATTTTCATATCTATTCGAAATTATACAACTATATGACACAATTACAATCTTATCTAAAATTTAGTTTATCTGGCTAGTCAACTACGAGATATCCTAGGTGAAACCTCTTATCAAACATATTGCACATCAATTAAGGTATATACTTCAATTGATAAGTATTTTACGATCAATAAATGATTTTAGTTTTTTATTTGTAATTAAATGATTCATATTTCCAAGCGCAACATATAAATATACAAATATGAATAAATTACAATTTTATATAGTTTATCTCCGCTCATCTCCGCTTTGCACATTTTGTAGTAATTTATGAAGAGTTAAAAAAACTAACAACTTTTCATTCGGCAGTATGAACTTGCTTACACTGGTGGCAAAGTTGAACGTAACAGCTGTGCTGCGTTAACATAGCCCATTAACAGAGTTGCTGTTATGCTGTTGTTAAAAAAGCTACATCAATCTTTGTGGGCACTCTCTGTAAAGCTCGCCAGTCCAGGCATCAGATTTGTAGTGGGTAGCAGCAATTGAAAATCAGGTGATTTCTGGAGAAGCTGCGTCTGCTCTCAGTTCTCGCTCTCCCTCTCTCTCTCTCTTTGGAGCATTAGTGTGCTTGTGGCGTGATTAGTTAATGCTTAACAGTGCGCGGCAGCAGCATGTATGCATGTGTGTGTGTGTTCATACAAAGTAATTTGTAATCGGTTTGTATGTATGAGTATCTGCTTGTGCTCAGCATAACAGTGCAACACAAAACATGTTAACATAGGAGGGTAGGCTAGGCTCGTTCCCAGCTGATACAGCACACACATACACACACACTCTCGCTCACACACTGTGACGTATACATGTTGGGCATGCCGCTTTCTTATTCGCCGACAAAACTCGTATGATGTGCAGATTGGCACAACAAAAGCAATGGTGAAAAGTCAGTTAGAGTTGAGCTTGGTCGTTTGGCAACTCTGTGAGAGTTTGCGGAACTGTTCCAAACATGCAAACTTTTGTTTGTGTGTGTGAAAGAACTACAATGTATAAAAATGCGAAAAATAAAGCAAAGGCGAATGCGAAATACTCTAAATAAAGAAAGGTGTATTGGAAGATGCCTATTAAGAGTAATTTGCATTTGTATAAAATCCAAAGCCGGCAAAATTAATATGCAGACGTGTCTACACACACACATTTGTATGTATGTATATGTATGTTTATGTTTTGGGAGAGACTCTGCCAGAGAGTACGAGAGAGCCAGAGAGCAATGCTACGCACAGTGGCACAGAAGACCAATGTAGCGGAAAATGAATAATAATACCTAGATTTGAATGCAATTTGATACATAAGCAGTATTGAATGTGACTTTATCTACTGATTTATCAGTACAAATTCACTGATTTTTAGCCTGTTTACTTAGCCAGATTATATATTATTTCCCACAAAACCCCCTCCTCTTTTGGCCCACTGTGCGAGGGCGGCATGCTTTAGTAACAAAAGAGACGCTAGTTTGGCATTTTTCTGCAAGCACAGCCGGCAAACCACACACACTCATACACAGACACACACACACACTGATATGCTCCCAGACGCACACATACCCGCCCGTGGTAGTTCACGAGCGTGACGCCTGCTCATAAGCAATTTGTAGAGAGCGAGATAAGGTGGCGTGATTTCTCAAGTTCATTGAAGTATTATTCCCGTATTTTAGATGGTGTCGTCGTCGACGTCGACGCTGTCATCTGTGTGCCGCCGATCGTATTGTTTGCCATGCATAACTTGTTTGTGTGTTTGCCTATAGCAACAACTACAGCACCAGCAACAACAACTACAGTGACACTCACTTGAATATATCCTTTTACATTAATTACTTAGACACAGTGTGTGTGCATACACCTATTGATTATCAGCAATTCTATCGCACCACAGTCCAAAAGTTGCGTCATTATATACATAAACAAAGGTGTAAACAAAAGTGCCTGTAAGCAATAAAAATAAAACAACAGCAGTACCCTCTTCTTCCTCGCCCTGCACCCAATCAATCGCAATACTGGAACCCCTAGAGACGCGCTTCTCTTTTTCATGCACTTGTTTCTATTTTCACATTTATCGATTCTGGGGCACCTGCACCTAGTTCGTGTGTGTGTGTACGGTATACACACACACACATCTGCGCAGATACGCATCGTTCCACCCACGCGTCAGGTGTACTTGAGTCGTACGAGGCGCGCGCGCCCACCTCAAGTTCATTGTCAGCGCGATAAGTATGAGGTGATGATTAGCTCCAATACGGGTATTGTATAGTGATAGTGGATTATTATTAATTGCTGAATGAAAACACACAAGTTTGAGATTATGTTCTATGCAACTGTAGTTGTGGCATATCTATGTCTATGTGTGTCTTTAAAGTACATTCGATTATTGCGTAGCGAATCGATGATTCTTATCGATGATTCAAATTTTTCCAATCAACTGTGACGTTTTCCTTTGCCGTTACTCTTTATGGAAATCATATAAGTCGAGTGCCTTGTCAATTAGTAGCCGAAACCCTATCAAGTCCAAATAAATACATATGTACATACATATGCATATGTATGTAATAATGTATGTGTACTATCACGAAGCCTATTAACTTTAATAGAAGTCGCAATTGCGATGACAACAGAGTCAGTCTGAGGTTCTTAAGACGCAAAACTATTTGAATTAGAGTTGATTTGGAGTTTGGTCTATAATAAAAATTCAAATAAGGTTATGAAAGGGAAATGTTGCTTTAAAACAATGTACTATTCGAATTTGTTTATCAACGTCATTTAAGGCGGTCCAGACGGTCAAAAGTTATAACTACAGAGATGATGTGAGAAACAACAACGACGGGCTAAAGTGCGAATTATTTTTGACACTTTGTACTGAATTGATCGTCTGATATTTTTGCAAATTATTATTTTTTGTTGCTATTCCTGATGTGTTAATAGGAGTTACATATACGGAAAATTGCGATATTTTGGAAACACTTTTAGATAACTTAATATGCGTAATGTTCTCCTTTTTTTAATGAAGTTATAAGAAAAGTTTCTTGTGCATTATTATTTTGTTTTAAATAAATTTGGAAATCTTTTGATATCTCATAATATTCTTTGAGCTCATCATCATTATTAATGGAGTTGCAAGGAAATTTGCACTTGGATGTACATACATATGTAAATATATATTATTTTTAAAAATCACTTAACATATGTATCTTCATTTTCAGTTTGGTCATAACATTATCCCAGTTGTTCCTGCTTCTTCCTTTTCTGACCTAACACTCCACGTTTTATATGATGTATGTGTATGTGTGTGTGTTTTCTTTACAGAGTACATACCTAAAAATCAGGCGATTCCTCGACGACAGCTGTTTTGTGAGTCAACTCAGCAGCAACCACTTGCCCTGTATATGTGTGTGTGTGTTAGTGTTAGAGCTAGCTAAAAGTCGATTGGCGGTTTTCGGCAGTTGGTCCTTACTGCGTGTTGAAAACCGTTGGCAACTTCTAATATACGACGACACAGGCGTATTAATTAATGAGATCAAAAAAAACAGTTAAAGTTTGGAATGGTGGTGGTGGCACTTGAAAGCACTTTTACTTCAAATAATTCCACTGTAATTTATCGATTGTTCTTTGGTAA
Organism: Zaprionus nigranus; assembly: GCA_018903425.1. Classification (NCBI taxonomy): domain Eukaryota; kingdom Metazoa; phylum Arthropoda; class Insecta; order Diptera; family Drosophilidae; genus Zaprionus; species Zaprionus nigranus. The sequence goes on from JAEIGD010000025.1 coordinate 1,574,797, forward strand.
TTGATGTTTTAATTTAACTCAGCCATATACACTTTGCTTTACACTTATAAAGGGATAGCGGTTAATGGCAAAAGAACCGTTTGCTTTTGCGCGACCAAACGACGGCGAAATGCGAAACAACGAATAGTCGCGGCATCAGGTGAGCGACGCCTTTTATATGACTACTGCCGGGTTGAAGCAAAAGCTTCTCTTCTCTGCGCAATGAGAGCAAAAGCAAGAGAGAGAGAGAGAGCGAGATAAGGCGCACGCATACTGGAAAGCTCTCAGCTGCTGCTCACTGCTGTTAACCTTTTGTGATATTTAGAGGGCCGCCGATGTCGCGACGGCTGGGCTGCTGTTAGTCTGCTGTTGTTGTAATGTTGTTGCTCTGTTGTTGTTGTTGCTCTGTTGCCCTTGCAAAATGCTGTGCAGAAATAATGTGAGTGTTTGAAATCTTAGCAGAGATAACAGTTGGTCGACCGTTTAATGCGTGACACTAGCGGGGAAAATCAGCAGTTTTTTAGAATCGTACCATATGCATGTTTATATTATGAGTACGTCTTGATTGATAAGGCATTATAGAGTGGCGTGCAGGAGCAGCAGTAGTGGGTACTGATAATCAATCGACTTATAGATGAGGGTGTTGATTAAAATGTTAGCACATACACATTCATTCTATATGTATGTTAACACGTGTGTATGTATGTTATTCAAAGCTCTGATTCATAGGGCACGCGCATGAAATGGGAAATACAATAATAAAGGCAACTCGAATAACAAAAATAAAAATAACAGCAATTGTAGAGACACTTATACAGTTTAAAGTCGCTATAATTATAATAAATCTTATCGGATCATGCACATTAAACACTAAAATTAGGGTTATAAAATAACTGTTCTGAGGGAGGAGGAGTACTATGAATGCTTATGCAAAACCCGTTCAATGATCTGTAACGTTTGCGCCTCCTTGAGGAAAGTTCGATGTGTTCCCTCGACGACATGCATATCGATTTGTGCACTGCAAATCTACAGAGAAGTGTTGGAAAATGTTATAGAATGTAAAAGAATGGTTTATGTTAGTTTGCAGTACCTCTTTGAGCCCATAGTCGTCCTGCGACATTATGGCATTATGTTCAGCTGACTTGATGAGCACCACGTCACTGTTAAGTTGCCTTACCCCCTTGTAACTCTCAGATAGCTGAAGTTTTTGCTTGAACATGCAGGCTGCTTTCTTGATCTGGGGGAGGGGAAGGAAATTTAATGTTAAAAGCAGATGTTAACAGATTACATGACTGTCCTAAGCAGTTTATTTACTATTTATTTACCATTGAAAATGGTCAAAAAGGGTATACTAACTTTGTGCAAAATGCAAATGTATGTAACAGGCAGAAGGAGGCGTGGCAGACCCCGCAAAGTATATATATTCTTGCTCAGGATCACTAGCCGAGTCGATTGAGCTATGTCTGTCTGTCTGTCCGGATGACGGGATGTCCGTCTGACCAGATGAACACACAGATCTCAGCTATTATAAACGCTAGAGATACCAAATTTGGAATGAAGGTTCCTATGTACTCGGCGCAGATCAAGTTTATTACAAATGTTAGGTGCCACGCCCACCGCCCCCACAAATCAATAAATAAATTTTTGAACTCAATTTGTAAGCGCTGTATAAAAGATACAACTTTCTGACTTTAACATATACTAAGCTGAATGAAATATCTACGTAGTCTCCAAATTACAATCCGATCGGACAATAATCACAGAAGTTATTTAAGAAAGTATGAGCATAAAACCAAAGTATTCTGTCAGCTAACTAGGGAGGCGGGCGAGCGCGAAGCGCGAGCGCCATCTGTCGGGATTAATTTCAAAGCATGTGCATATGTATGTACATATATGAGTACATACATAGGAACATACATACATAGGTCGAAGGGTATCCCACTGTCGCGTGCTGCGCGACTGTTGCTTTTCTTACTGGTTTTAAGGTCAATTTCTTAATAAACCGCGAAAGTACTTGAGGTATGTTAATTTCTTGGTAACCATGCAAGTGCAGATAAGATTCTGATAAGGTTCCTAGTACTATTTTTGTACGCAGGGGTTTTTTTTATGGGGATTAGATAACTCACCACGTCCTTGGTTTGCTGAGTGTGACCCGTTAGGGTTTCAGCCAATTTGTCCAGCTTTAATGTCCACGAGTGGACGCCATCGAGTGTTTGAAGCAGCTGCCGGTGCAGAAATAGCATTAAGGTAGAAGGGGGAGGGGGACACGGGGGAGAGTGACTCACCTGATTGTAGTCGACGTCAGCGAGTAGTGCTCCAAAGTAGGCCAACGTCATGGATTGCTGACGATTCAAATTGTCAGTTTGCTTCTTGGCCTCCTGCACGTAACCGCTGGCCATGGTGGGTGCTCCGTCCAGCATGATTACCTTGACACTGAGACGACGCTGTTCCAAGGCGACGCCAATGGCATGTGCGAGCAGGCAGCCGAAGGAGTAGCCCACAATGTTGTAGGGTCCTCGTGGCTGCAGCTTCTGTATCTGCTGCAAGTAGTAGGCAGCACAGGCTTCTATCGAGTCCAGCGGCACCTGCTCCGTGCACTGCAGCCCATAGGCTGGACACGAGAGCGACGCGGCCAATGCCTCCACGGCTATTGTGAACCCCTCGATGGGAGCCAGGAAGAAGACAGCAGGCTTCTCGCTAATCGTCGCCTTCGATGGCAGACGCACGAGCACGTTCTGTGGTAATACTTCCTTGGCGAATACCTTGCGGGTTTCATCCGTCTGCTCGATGGTCGTCTGTGTAGCCAGCTTGGAGCTCTGCTTCGACGATGAAGTACCGCCTGCAGCTGAACCTGTTGCCGATGTGGAGGCGGATGCAGTTGCCGTCGGTGCATCCTGCGCATCGATTTGCTTGAGCGCACTAAAGGTGAGCTGACGAATCTCTTGTGCCGACAGCACCAGATCGTAGTTGCGCTCCAGCGTCTGCTTGATCTCCGTGCTCATCAGCGAGTCCATGCCCAGGTCGAAGAGCGTCGTCTTGTCCTGAATGCTATGCACATCGCGCAGCCCCATGATGTTGGCTATGGTCAAGATAAGGTTCTGTCTATTCGACTGCTCCGTCTTGCGCTTCTCGGCCAGCACCATGGAGGCGAGCACAGGATGCGGTTGCTGCATGAAGCTGTCCAGTGTCTGCAGGCAGTCGGCCATGCGTTGAGGCAGGGTGCCCCCCACGACAGTCTCGTTGTTGCCCATGTGCTCGATGATGAGCCCAGTGTCTCCTATGGCGCCCCATTGAATGGCTGTGCCGGGGTAACCCTCTGCCTGTCGCTGCTCGCAGATGCGCTCCATGGCTGAGTTGGCCAGAGCGTAGTTGGTCTGCCCGGGATTGCCACGACCAGCGGCCAGGCTAGAGAAGCAGATGAAGTGCTCCAGAGCGGGGCACATGCTGCGAGACCATTTGTCCAGATGGATAGTGGCAAGTATTTTGGGAGCGGTAACTGCCTCGAATTGCTTCACGGTCTGGTCCTCGAACAGTGAATCCCTTAGCACCGCGGCCAGATTGAAGATCCCTCCGACCAGAGCGACCTTGTTGCTGCTCTCAAGCATCTTCTTGCAACCAACTGCAGAGGTGCAATCATTCGCATCGACCACAACTTGAACGCCGCGTTCGCTCCAGCGACGGATCATCAGGGCCTGGTAGCCGGTTTTCAGGCCTGAATGGGTGTTCAGCACAATGTGACGGGCACCGCGGTCCACCAGCCAATTGGTCAGCTCCAGGCCGAAGCCACCTAGGCCACCGACAATGATGTAGCTCTTCTCGGGATGCATGTAAATGCGAGGAATCGCATTGATCAGGCGTGGCTTGGGCACTGCCGCCGACTGTTCCTCGTTGCGCACCTTGATGATCACCTTGCCGATGTGCCTGCCCGAGGCCATGAAACGGAATGCCTTCTCGATCTCCCGATCGACATACACAGTGCTGGGCAGAGGCAGAACGGCCCCACTTCGTATACCCTCTTCAACGAGAGCCACAACATGTTTCTGCATCTCCTCCTCGCCCTCCATCACACTGTCCAGCAAGATGCCATGGAAGGAGGTGTTCTTGAGGAACACCGACATGCCCAGCGGACTGTTGTTGCTCAGATCGAACTTGCCGATCTCCAGAAAACGTCCATTGATTGCCAGACAGCGAACGGATGCCTGCAGCTTCTCCTCGGAGAGGGAGTTGAGCACCAACTCGACACCTTCGCCATTGGTTTCATTCAAGATCAGTTGCTCGAAGGAAGTGTCGCGAGAGTTGCCAATGTTGCGTGCCTGCAGCTTGGGGAAGCGCTTCAGGAGGAACTCGCGTTTCTCCTTGCTGCCCACAGTGGTGAAGACAGTGAGGCCGTGGTGCAGAGCCACCGAAATGGCAGCCTGTCCCACACCCCCAGAGCCTGCGTGAATGAGAATACGCTCACCCCGCTTCATCTGGCCACGCACCAGGAGGGCGTAGTAGACGGTGGCATAGACACACGGCACCGTGGAGGCCTCCTCCATGGTCCAATTATCCGGTATATTCCAGAGCAAATTCCTATTGGCCAAGCAGTTGGTGGCCAAGGACTTGGCCGTCACCATGGCCATAATGCGACGACCCTTGGAGTCGCGACCGGCGAACTCCAAGCCCAGCACGCAATCCTGATGCGCCAAGTCGCCGGGCAGGGCGTCGACTCCCCAGTTTACCTGTGGCCAACATGACATCGCGGAAGTTGAGCGGGGCATAGTAGACGGTGCAGGGCTCCCACTTGGCATCCAGGTGGCTACTGGTGCGAGGACTCTCGATCCACTTGAGTGAGGAGAGATCGCCCTTGATGAGTGTATTGACATAGGCTTGCTCGACAGTCAGCAGGGGCAGCTGCACCTCCAGTGGCAAGTGGCGATAGCTGCCCCAGTTGCCATTGCGATAGACATTGATGCACATGTCCCGGCTCAACTGATCGGCATAGAAGGGAGCACGGAGGGAGAACGTGGGCAAGCCGACGTCCTGCAACAGGTATAGCCTCAGCCGGTTGGCGCTCTGCTCCCGACGCAGGCAGTTGATGAATCCCAGTGCACCTGTGCTCGGCTCTCCTTGGGCTACCAGGTAGACCAGGCTGCTTGGATCGTTCTGCGCTCTGACCAGCGTCGTCTTTAGCTCTGCGATCCACTTGAACTGATCGTTGGAGAGCTGCACAACAAGCGACTTGGAGGGATTTCGTTCGATTGGCTTTCTTGCCAGTACAAGCACGCGATCTTTGTCGTACAGCTGCTCTAGCACCGGTACCAGCTGCAGATGCTTTAGCTGGTCCTTTCCTTGGCTCTGGTAAGCAGCAGCGCTCTCCTCCAGCAGCAGGAATCCCGTCTCCGCTTTGAGGCTTTCCAGACTGTGACGCAGCTGGACTTCACTGCAGAGCAGAAGATCGGTGGCATGTAGAAAGTCACATTGTTTGTCCACAGCACCTGCAGCCAGATCTGCAACAATCACCCGCACTCCTGACTCCCCCAACGCTGCGTTCAGCTCCGACTCGCTGTGACTGGTTGTGGTTATAACCACCGCAAGATCAGCCACCAGAATGGGCTCCCGCTCTATGATCTGAAGTAATTTGAGGGTGTTAAGGCTCTCCGGACAGCTGCTGCGAGAACTGCCAGCAATCTCCACACCCTTCACCTTGGCGGCACCTCCACAATTCTCGATGACAAGCTGCATGGCCACGGTGAGGGCGTTGGTCTTGGCACGTTCCTGATCCACGCGTGGTGCGACTGCATCCTGTTTGTACGGCACGAAGCTGTAGCGCTCCATGTTGGGTGCACTCTGTGCTGCCTGGCGTCGTTGCGTTTGTGTTGTCTTCATGCGATGAATCTCGACGCCGCCGCACTTGATCAGAGCAATGTTGCGGTGCCAGCAGACGGGCAGCTTCTGTTGATGCTGCTTGGCCAGCTCCAGGTGTCGCAGTGGATCGATGACGATGCGCTCGATCCCAGTGGGTACATAGAGCTCCCGCAAGCTGTTGCTGAGTATGCGGAACTGCAGCATGGTGTCCATGAAGCTGATCCAGTTGTCTAACCACTGCAGTCGCCCACTCACGGCCTGAAGATCGCTCTCAAGTATTCCTTGGAATAACCCATCGTAGTCGTAGCCACGTAGACGCAACTCCTTGTAAATGTCCTTTGTTGTAAGCTTCGTTATACCCGGCGTGCTGGGAAGGGTAGCTGCTTGCAGTTGCTCCTCCTGCCCGTTGGTGATCAGTCGCATCTTGCCGGATGCAACCAACGTGCTGCCCTCACAGATTTCGAAGCTGTTGTTGCCCTGAAAGTAGTTCACGGCCAACTTGACAGCGGCGCTTGCACTCAACCCCAGGATGGTGGCCCTGTGAAAGACCACATCCTCGAAGACAACAGGCGTGCGCTGATAGTCCTTGCCCTGCTGCTGGGCGAGCATCATCCAGGCCAACGTGAGGTAACCCGTTGCCGGGAACAGTATGCGTCCATCGATTTTGTGGCCGGCCAAGAAGGCGTTCTCCTCCTTGCATAGATCCAGCTCGACAGACAACTGGCTACCCTGACGAGCACCCTTAAACCTTGGGTAGTTCCACTTCTGTCGATGATCCCAACCCACCAGCGAGCTCAACATGGGTGTGCCTCGTGAAACGGGATAACTGACGCCGGCTCCGGCGCCAGGCAGTCGCAGCAGTTGAGGTTGCCCCCCCACAGCATAGAGCTGCCCAATTTGACTTAGTAGGAACTCTACATTGTTGGGATGTGCTCGCTGCATGAGGCTGACGTAGCTGATCTTGGGGCCCAGTGAACGAAGTATCGCACGGAACAGACCATGCGGAGCGATCTCCACAATCACCGCGTGCTTGGGTATGTGCGAAATGGCCTCATTGAACAGCACCGGCGAGATCAGATTGTTAATGAAGTAAGCTGCCGAGGCAGTGCGACAGGCGGGCGTCTCCCAATCCCTCCAAGGTACGCTGGTGCTCAACCAGAGTTCACTTCGCTGTTTCGGTTCGGTGATCAAACGTTCGAGATTCTTGCGCAGCATAGGCGCCGCATCGGCTATATAGCGACTGTGGAAGGCGTAACCTCCTGAGGCCACAGCCCGAACAAAGATTCCCTTTGCACTCAACTCCGCAATGGCTGCATCCATGGAGGCCACTGGGCCAGAGACGGTGCAATTGTCATCGCTGTTATGGCACACGGCATAACAGTCCGAGGGTAGATGTGCCCTAATCTCATGCCAGCCCAGGCCCACTGCTGCCATCTTGCCCGGCACCAGACCCTTCGTCTCCAGCATACTCTTGCCACGCCAATAGGCCGCCAGCACAGTCTGCTTGGCCGTCAAGCAGCCGTCCATGTAGGCGGCACCCAACTCTCCTGCCGAGTGTCCAATGATTCCATCTGCTCGAATACCTAGCGTACGCAGGAGATCCGTCAACGCAACCTGCACTGCTGCAATGGAGACAAAGGAGTACAGCATGTTGTCGAACAGACGCTCTGTCGATCGCGTGAGCACCTCAATCAGATCGAAGTCCATTGGAGCGAGCGCCTTAAGAGAGGGAAAGAGGTATAGAAGATGGGATGATAAGGTACTTTAAAAGAAGATTACTCTGGAGTAATCGATCTAACTATATGATAGGTTAATCAATATCATCCATCAAGATCTTCTAGTGAGCAAGACTCTAACTATTTGAGGTTAATCAGTATGACCCATCAATATCTTTTATTAATCGACTTACCTCAGCACAAACTTGTATGGATTTGTTGAAAATCTCCAGCTGCATTAGCTCCTTAGCCATGCTGGCCCACTGGCTGCCCATGCCGGCGTAGACAAACCAAATGGGACGTGGCTCCTCCTCATAGGGCAGCACTTCCAGCTTGGGTGTACCGCTGGCACTGAGCAGGGCATAGCCACGATATGGATGCAGTGGAATGGGCTGGGAGTGAATGTCGTTGATCAGTGAAAGGAATTCGTCGTCGTTGCGATGCTTTGTGGCTGCCTCCAATAGCTGCTGTACTGCTTGTTCGGTACGGCCAGAGCAGATCACAAGTTTCATGGTCTGACTGGGCTTGGCTTCGCTGCCTGCCTTCGGCTTCTCTTTGGGGTGTGACTTGAGAATGACGTGTGCATTGGCTCCACCAAACCCAAAGGAGTTCAGACCAATGATGCCGCCACGCCAGGGCAGATTGCGATCAACGACCTTCAGTCTACCCTCGACCAGGGCAGGCACTGCAGGATTGGGAGTACGATAGTGTAGATTTCTGGGTATAACGCCCTCTTCCATGGCAATGATCATCTTGGCCAGTGCACTAATGCCTGAGGCCGGCTCTGCATGTCCCATGTTGGACTTGACCGAACCAATGAGCAACGGACTCGGACGTTTCGGGTGGCAGAAGAAGTTGCCCAGCATGTTGGCCTCCTGGTCATCGCCCACGGGGTGCCGCTGCCATGGGCCTCCACATAGACGACCTTATCGGGATTGAGAGCAATCTTGCCGTATGTCTCCTGCAGCAGTTGATGCTGCATGCGACCATCGGGAAAGGTTACGCCCTGCTCCTTGAAGCCATCCGTGTTGGTACCTGCGTTCAGTATGGACGCGTAGATACGCTTCGCCTGCGCACTGCGTTGCAGGAAGACGACGGCACAGGTATCCGCTCGAGCGTATCCATTGGCCGCCGCATCGAAGGTCTTGCACGATCCATCGTGACTTACGATGCCGAGACGCAGGAATTGTAGTGCGAATATCGGTTTTAGGATAAGATTCACGCCGGCAACTATCGCGTAATCAGACCTTCCACTTCGCATGTCCTCATAGGCATGCGAGAGAGCTACCAGCGAGCTGGAGCAGGCGGTGTCCACAATGAAGCTAGGTCCCTTGAAGTCGAACGTGTAGGAGATGCGATTGGCGAACATGGCGCGAGCACAGCCCGTCAGGCAGTAGCCATTGATGCTGCTCGGCTCCATGTTGGGAATCTCGTGTTCCGTCTCCACAAATGAGAGTCCAATGTAGACGCCCGTGCGGCTGCCACGCAGCTCCGTCGGATTGATGCCCGCATCGATGATGGCCTCGTGTGTCAGCTCCAGCAGCATGCGCATACACGGATCCATCAGTTCTGCCTGCTTCTGGTGTACACTGAAAAATGTATCGTCAAACTTCTCCAGGTCCTCGTCTCGCATTTTGGCCATGCGCTCAGGTAGCCCATAAATGCCTATATGCAGAGGGATCATTCGAGGGGGATCATTCAGAGCAAGGCCGAGTGATAATTACCTGCCTCCCAGCGTCTGGGGTCGCCAGTGACCATATCGATTCCATTGAGCAGATTGTACTTGAACTCTTCTATGTTGCTGCTCTCGGGCAATTTGCCCGAAAGTCCAGAGATCACGATTTCCCCCTCCACAGCACTAGCCTCGTCGTTCGTTGCGACGCTTGCTTGTTGCGCCTTCTTCTTGTTGGCCATTTTGTTTTGCGCTATAGTCTAATGGTTCAGGGTCGGATTGGTTGCCGATTTCTCTAGATTCATTTTATAATATACCAAGGAATTTAGATTAAGTTAACTGCAGCATCGAAAGAGGTGAGAAGATGACAATTGGAGCGTGAGACCTTCATTATCATAATAACAGAAAACGGGAAGGAAAGCTACCTTTGGCATGCAGAAGGTTCTATACCTTTGTAGGTACTTATATCCTCCGATCGTTCCAACAATAGTTATATATAATGGTGCAGAATGAAATGATATTGTATATATTCAATATTATGTCTCACATTAATTCGTACCTTCTTCAATCTAAACTAGTCTTAATACAAAAACCTTCATTACTGCCGATTGTTCCTATGGCAGCTACATAATATAGTGGTCCGATTTTGATGAAATTTTATATGCATATTATATATATAGAATTAGTGTAGTAAATTCAAATGCAATATCTTGACAAATAACAAAAATCGTCCGATAGTTATACGATATATCCGTCCAATCCGGCACGTTCCGACTTATATACAGTGTGCAGCAATAAGAAGCATGTGTACCAAGTAACCTCAGAACTTGGTACCTAAGAAAGTTTTTAATACTTAACAAACAATCATAAAGACATCCATATTAGGTTTAAAATTATATAAATTGCACTAGACCCCTTAAATAAAAAAAAAAATTAGATCAATTGAAAATTCATATTTGAAAAATATGGAACTATTATGTATATCTGTTATTTTCACATCAATAATACTGAGCTGAGAGGTTCAAATGTTATCAAATTCGATACATTTAAACATGAGTTGACTTCAAGTAATATGTAATTCTCTGAGGCCTTTGAGCTAATTTCTCGATTTTAAGCGAATTTGGAATTTGCATTGGGTCATTTGCTATTATTTATCAGGGGTAAGTCTCGGCGCTTTGCATATGCGATAGGCACTAATCGAGCACGGTAAATATTCATTGGAATCACGACACATATGCCCTTTGGTATTGTTGCACTTGACACACACACACAGTAAAACCTTCACTCACAGGTGTGTGAAAACGATGCGGGTTCTTTTGGGTATCCTTTGAAGTGGTTTAGATTTCGTTGTAAACCGTTAAGGATATACACCGATATTGTTACTATTGTTTCTATTCGATTATCCTGTCGATTATCCACGTTATCGCACTGTTATCGTTTCGACTTGATCCGACGGCACACTGAACGCGTCGCGCAGTTTTCGCATTGCTTTTATCTATTCGCTCTAGGGGGGACAGCGACCGAAGCGAAAACTGCATAAATAATCGAGCCCATCCATAATAAAGACTAAGCCCTCCCCGCAAAGAAATCGCCATTTCATAATGACTGCGCTTCATGTAATCGCGCTCGTAATCCATTGAATAATTCATGATCATGCTAAGTTGAATTCGTTAGAAGCACCAGATAGAATAAAAGCAGAAAACTGCGACGCATACAAGGAACCAGGACTGGCGAACCGAGACACCAAAAATTTCATTAGTTGTGCCCATTGTGTCCACTGTCGGTGTCAGTGTCACTGACCGTGCACATGCCCTGCTAATTAGTCCAAGTGTGCGACGCCATGTTGACCTAGTTATTATTGTTGTTTCTCGTAATTCGAAACCGATACGCACTGTTAATTACACGATATTTAGTGCACAACAGGCGATACTCGGCAATCGATGAAGAATACGTGATGAGTCCTGAACGGCACGATACTCGACTATCGATACATGTCCAGCCAAACTCTAAGCCACCACGCGATACTCCATATACGATAAATTGCAGCACATTGTACTTGATCCATGTAAACCCTGTCTGTAGTGTTTATCAATTATAATAACTTTATTACACACGATTTCAATGTCTTGCCGGCTTTTGTGCGTTGACTAGGCGCTGTTTTATCTGCCTGATCAGTCGTCCGTTCATTAACCTGACAGCCGTGGTGGCTTTATAATACTTTTTGTTGGTCGGGATGCAACTGGCCGCCTTCTTTGGGGTCCGCACTTTTGGCGAAATTCTTGCTCTGTTTTTACGCTTGCCGGCCGCTACGCGTGGCGCTTTCGTCTACAGAATGTTGGGGATGACAAAGTGCATGAATATATCACATGAAGGCACGCGTCTTACTGTTTTTTTTGGTTGTCGTGGAGACTCTGGCAACTTGTTCCTACTGAAGAACCTAAAGGGTATTCGGATTCGTTTGTTTGTCAGTGAGAGTAGCCCGAGATCCATGCCCAGCTCCACAGCAAACTGTACAGCACGAACCAGTGAACCGTACGGGGCAAGGACCTCTTCCATTACGGCGCCCTTAATCTCAATACAGAGTTCGTCGATTGAGCAGCCTGAAGATTGTATTGCGAATTGGGAATTGGAATACTTCACATTTGCAGTTTGCTGAATACTCACACAAATCTGGCTGGCGACTCAGCAAATCGAGAATGTATGGCAACAGAGTTGTGGTATTTACTTCCATTTCAAATTTTTATAAAACTACAAAATTCAACGCGTATTTGTTAACAGATGTATGATGTATGAATAATTATTGAAAAATCCTATGCCTCGAGCTACTGACTTTGATTAGACGGCCTGCTGTATTCCCAAATAACTTGAAATTATTGCAAGTCGGTTATCGGTTATAGTTGATCTTTATTTTGGTATTTTGTATAAAAAATTCATAGATTGCAATTATAAGTTGAATTTCTTGTGTAGAGTTATAAATAAAGGTAAGGTCTCTAACATACATAAGTAGCTGAACATATACATAGATATGTAGATATACCCTCATGTATATAGACTTATTCATTAATTTTCTTATTAACTAATTGATTTCATGTTTGATTATATAGCTGTCACTTGGCTTTCATTCTTCTAGATTTAACTGATTATAATTAATCACTTAGGTCAATTCAAGGTATATAACAGTTTGAGGTGAGTAAAATCTTTTACCTTATTGCTGACTCCACAACAAATCCCGATTAGTATTATACAATATTATAAATAGCAATAAACTAAACCTAAAGATTAAGATTCCATTACAAAACATTTCATACATTTATTTAAATATTGAAATAAGTTTTTGGGAAATAATAAGTTACCTAATGCAATGCTAAAGATTGGAACCATCGCTTTAAAATACCTTTACAGCATATCTATTTAGTATTACAATAAGAATAATAAAGTTTGTAAATAATTGGCAATCTTGTGAAACTAAAAAAACATATTTTTAGCTCCCAAAATATTTGGTGTATTTTTGCACGCAGATCGCGTGTATCATTTGCCTTCTGGCAGAAGCCAAATGAATGTTTCGCCAATCGATGTTCGGCGATCGCCGAAGTTTTCCTATCGACTGTGACTAGACGTCTGAATGGGCACAGCACAGTAACAACGACGACAAATTGCGGCGGAGGCCAAAAATAGATGGGCACATAAAAAAGAAAAACAATAACAAAAACAAAACCGGCAAAAAGTGAGACGAAAAGAAAACAAAGACGCGTGCTCGCGCGACTTCACCTGATCGGGTCGATCGGCAAACGATCACCCGATAGGCTGGCAACAGCAGACGAGGACGCTTTCGGCAAGCCTTGACCTTGATTGAGCGATAGCCAGCACTGGAGTAGTGTGTGCATCGCTGTGTGTGTGTGTGTGTTCGTGAGTGTGTTAGTGTGTTTGCCGGGCTAGAGATCTCACGAAACACGACTGTGCGATGTGATTAGAGCAGCACAGCGCCGCGTGCTGTCAGCTGCGTGCTGTCTGCCTTCTACTTCGGCCGGCGGCTCGCTGATAAGTGATAAGCCGGCGATTGGCCAGTCAAGCAGGCGCTGACACCAAATTAAAACTGTACGGAAATTTACACCAAACATGAGTTAGCGTGTGCCAAGTGAATTTTATTTTGTTTTGATTCCATTCCGGCGATGATAATGGCTGCGTCGGCTATTGTCGGAAGTATTTGCTCATATATGCTGCTGCTTGGCACATGTTTGTCTGAGAATGTTGACTAATACGCGTGCGAACTCTCTCTCTCTCTCTCTTAACCTGTTAGGGGTAAGTGCTTTAAATCACGCATACGACCTGTTACCCTTCAAGACTGCAGGTGATGCTGATGCTGTTGACCGATAAGAGCAAGCTCGAACGCTTCAACAGACTGCAGCTGACAACAGTTTGACGGTTACTTAAAGGTGAGCCGCAGAAGGCGCTTGAGATTAGCTACAGACTACGATTAAGTGGTGGTAGTGCAGGGGGTACCTTTACAGAGACGTAGAGCAAGAGGCAATCGCCTACGTCACTGGGGTCCCCGGGCCAGCTGATGTGATGCAAATGGAAACGTGCGCAAGAAAAACACTTACGTCGCACATTCCAAGAAGCTCAAAGTTTTCCAAAGCTTTCTATGAATACTAAAGAGCGATCTAGAGGGTCTTGTGAGTAGTGCGTATCGAGACTTAGCTCAAAGAACTTCTTGATTATTCCTTGTGTCGGATACTTTTGCTGTTTTCTAAAGCACAAGCTTAGTCCGGTCTAGGGTGATCTGATTATCTATCAAATGAGTACATTCATTTTAAGTCGAGGAATAACTCACTTCGAGCACCCTAAAGTACCATTGACAGGAGATTTTTATTGCATATTGCGACTAAAACTGCAGGCCATCTTCGATTTAAAGGGTTGTCGAAATTGACATTTCATTTTAAAGGGGTAAAGCTTCCGCTTATAACTAGTTCGGCAAATAATACTTTTATACATTGATTCTTACAGATGTTCTTATCTCTTGAACCAAAAAACAAACTACATTTGTAATAAAACCTTAGCTTTTAGTCAATGTTAGCGAGGTTCATTAACTTATTTTTGATTTTTAAAATGTTTGCGTTGATTTAACGTTCTAATTGAAGATAAGACCATCATATTATACTTTCATTCTTACAGATGTTCTTATCTCTTGAATAAGCAGCCTGATTGGATGATACATATACGAAGGTAATTTTCCAGGTTCGAGTCGAGTATGTACTTTAAACAGATAGAAAGCACCTTGCTCTTTAAAAATACATCAATAATTATACCCTTCGACCATTGAAAATGGCAAAAAAGGGTATACTAACTTTGTGCAAATGTATGTAACAGGCAGAAGGAGGCGTCGGAGACCCCATAAAGTATATATATTCTTGCTCAGGATCACAAGCCGAGTCGATTGAGCCGGTTTTAATAATTTCGTAATAGAAAAACCTTTAATGGGCTGCTTGATGTATATTGTATATTGTATATTCTATATCGATTCCATTCAGTACTTTTCCAATTTCCCTTTATATGCGTAGCATGTGCCAGGGTATATTCAATGCATGAGGTCAAACGTTCAGGGTGCCCCACGTGGGCCTCACAAGGAAATATCAAGCACGAGTCGAGACTACTATCTGTCATTCCATTAGTTTTTTAAATTTCTGTTTTTTAATTTTCTTCTTCACTTTTTTTTTTGTTAAGGTTTCTCGAAGGCATTATTAATCAGACCCCACACATACTTATGCGTCCTAGACTATTAAAATCTATTTAAATTTGTGTTGTAAATGATTTAACATTGCTAATTTCTGTGTGTATGTAATGCAATTTCATTATCTTATTTAAAAATATGTTAAATGAGTGGAATTTACGTCAAGCCCTTTCTATGTTTGTACGACCTATGTAAAACTCGATAAATATATCTTAGTTCTTTACAATTACCATATCGTTATATTATAATTGCCGTGACATCTATTTTATTGTTTTGATTTCAATAAAAATTTGTGTTGTTACATTATCCATAGAAGAAGTCCGTACGTCTCGACTTGATTATGTTACTGTCTACTGATTGGATCGGTCTCATGATATGCTAATTCTGTAAATATTTGATAGTGCCCCAGACGCAAAGCTTACCGGTTTAATTCGTGTACAAAGTTGCGAATTTATTCAAAATTTTCTATCGGTCGAAAGTTCGATTTAAAGAAAAAAGAAACTGTAATCGGCTTGTATAATCTAAGAGTTTTTAACTAGACAGGTTTTAAAATTAAATGGAGTAAGTTTCAAAGGTATACAATCAATGTATGTGTGTTACTCTTATTTCCCTTTAAAAATTTGCATGACCTGTTTATTGTTAACCGATTCGTTAATGTTTATGTTTCTTATCAGGTGTCCCAGCTGAATGTTGTCTTTCAAAAATAAACAGGGGCTTTTCAATCTTAATCCCTAAAAACTTCGTAGTTCTCGCATATCTGTCGGGCCTCATAGTATTTTAGGAACGTTCGCAGCGCAAGTTTTTTTAACATTTTCAAAGCGATAGAGAGAGCAGTACGTGGATGATTCATGTAAGTGATTATAAAAAGTGTAGCATACCTTGCGGCAGATGCTATTAATCAGAAAAAAGCTAGATTTACCAGCTAGAAAAAAAGCTAGTTTTAACACAAAAGTGTTTATTCCGCTATGAAACTTTGACCAGAAAAAGGCTGAGCTGGCAACATATGTAAATCTTAAGGCAAATGATTCATGAAGAGTAATCGATAAATGGTTTTGAATAAAAAAAGTAATATAATAAAATATTATAAATACCTAATCTGCAAACTAAGTTTGATTCATCGCACTAAAATTGTTATCGTTTTAGGATTATCCAACTCACACACATAACTTAGTGAGACAGACCGACAAGAGCTCCGTTTCATGCAGGGATTAGTATTAGATTTTCTGTTTTCGATGTAAACGCAATGTGGTGTTTTATCCTGGTTGGGTTCCTCCTTCGCTTCTTCCTCCGTCTTCTCACACCACTTCACAAAATTAGGTGCCTGGCCTGTGGTGATAGAGGTTACGTTACCAAGGTTACTGTGATCGCTGAGATCTACCCAGTAATTGGGTGCTTTTTACTGAAGTTTTGCGCTGATATTCATGAGCATCGCACTGTCGTTCAAACTGATCAATTGGGCGCCCACGGTGTGGCATGTATGAACCGCATCGTACCAATCGGCGTTATCTATTCCTAACTTGTAATACTTTGATCCCATTTGGAAGAACCCATTCTTTTGCGCTTTGAAACCTTTGGGTATGCCTTCGATTTTATGGATTTTAATTCGTGGCTCTGTAATAAGAGGGAATCTTTCAGTATAAATTGTTACACAAGGCGTTATTGGATTACTATATGTATATAATTTGAACTATATTCCTTTTATTTTCATTACATTCTTTACTCACCTTCTATGTCAGCACATGAGAGTCCACGTAATAATTGTATAAAGAGTAAAGTGGAAAGTATTAATCGATGCATAGTTTTGTAATAATTCAAGGTGTTAACTTATGTCCGTTGTATGCGACGTTTGGATTTGAAGTAATTTATATATCGTTGTACTAGAAAATTATGCTTTATATTTACACAACGAGAAGTTTATATATAATATTCAGATTAATAAACCACAGCGAGAATTTATGATGAGTGATCAAGATGTATGTATATAAATGCGTTTGTATTGAAATTGTATGGATCCAAAAACTTATACTGTTCCTTATTTGTTCCTGTTTAGAATTATACCCCTCGACCATTGAAAATGTTCAAAAAAAGGGTATACTAACTTTATGCAAATGTATGCAACAGGCAGAAGGAGGCGTGTAAGACCCCATAAAGTATATACGTATATTCTTGCTCAGCATCACTAGCCGAGTTGATTAAGCCATGTCTGTCATTGTGAACACAGCTATTATAAAAACTAAAGACACCAAATTTAGCATGAAGGTTTCTGTGTACCAGGCGCAGATGAAGTTTATTTCAAATGTTAGGTGCCACGCCCACCGCCCCCACAAACCAATAATTTAATTTTTGAACTCGATTTGTAAGCGCTGTACAAATGATACAACTTTCTCACTTTAACATATACTAAGCTGAATGAAATATCTACGTAGTCTCCAAATTACAATCCGATCGGACAATAATCACAGAAGTTATTTAAGAAAATAAGAGCATAAAACCAAGTGCTTCTGTCAGCTATCAAGGTAGGCAGGCGAGCGCGAGCGCCATCTGTCGGGATTAATTTCAAATTAATTTCAATTTCACACATGTGCATATGCATATGTGTATGAATTTAACAAATTAAACTACACGGGAACATAGGTCGAGGGGTATCCCACTGTCGCGTTTTGCGCGGCTGTTGCTCTCGTTTCTTACTGGTTTTTATTTCGCAGACATTATTCTTATTCATCCTTATTGATTGATTTTGCAATGAAATACCTGATCAATAAGTTATATTTATTTTGTCAAAGACGTCACCGATAAACACCCTCATTATATACCTAAACTCAGTAAACATTTTATAATGAAATCTAAAATGTATGCGCATTTGTTTCCATTTATTTATAATAAAAAATATATATATAAATTAATATATTTTTATTTTGATCATTATTCATTCACATTTTATTCCAAATAAGTATATAAACTCAGAATATATAATGAAAAATCACTTTATTAGCGATAGATAGAGTCAAGAAGTCTTCTATAATGTAACATGCGAAAATATATGTGATATGTGATAGTAGAGTATAAATATATATAATAGAAATACAGCTTCAAATACAGATACATATGCGAATACTGTGTTTACATGGAACGAGTGGAAAACAAACAATTGTCAACGAGTATATTAAGACACATTCCCCTTAAAAGGTAATACAAGTAGAGTTCAGATGGAGCACACTAAATAATATGTATGTACGTGTATGTATGTATGTACAGTTTACAGAATCGTAGCTAGTTAATCCAGCTGCTTGGCCTCGTCGCGATTGCGCTTGAAGGAGACGGAATGGATGAGCAGTGGCGGCAGGTTGCCACGTAGCATTTGAAGGCGTTTGCTTTTCGGCTGGCGTAGTTCATCCTTGGAGGAGGACGTGGAGGGTGCTGTCGATGTGGCCGAGATGGAGGCCAGCGACGTGGAGCCGGGCAGCATTTCGGTGCTTTGTGTCATGTTGAGCATATTGGAACGACGGAAGTAACGCGGCATGGAATAATCATCCTTGGAGGCACGGGCTGCATTCGCATTCTGTATGGAGTAGAGACTCTGCGAGACACGATACTTCTCGATGGTCGGCGTATCCTCGTAGTTCTTGGGCAGATTACTGAACGATATGGAGGGTACTTCGGGTGTCATGCTGATCTGGCTGCCAGTGCCGGTTATGGCGAATATATCTATCTCGCTTGTCGCTATCATCATGTGGGGCACGCTCTTCGCAGAGCGTAGAGTGCGCTTCGGCGATGTTGCCACATCGGGCAACAAATGGGGATGACGATCGATAAGGCGTGGACGTAGTATAACCTCATCAGGCGCGTCCTCCTCGACGATGGGTTCAAACTTCTTGGGGGTCAATGTTTGACTTCCTTCTGGGGATGAGTCTGGCGCCAATGTGAACGTAATGCGTTTCTCCGGAGAGCCCGAGGCGGATGCAGACCCGGAGGTGGCCTCCACATCGGGCTTGGACGAGTCGGTGGCATCGGCCTGAAGACCAGCTGCAAAGAAATTGAAGCACTTTAATTGAATATAATGTATAAATGTGAAAAATTTGTATTGAGCAGATATACATATATCATAAGTCTATAGAGACCACTTAAATCTAGGATAAAGCTACGATTTTTAATAATTAACTTGCATTTGTCTTTTACATTCTATAGAGATTCATATTAAAGAGGGGATTCTCTTACTGCAAATACTGTTTTAAAACTAAATCTTACGAAAGTGCTAGGCATGGGATTAGTTTCAAAAGTTCTAAAAGGCCTCAGTTTACTGAGTAAGCGATAACCACATTAATGAGTAATAATATAGTCTGATAATGCCCAGTTTCATTTGTTTGCTAGCGCAAATGTCGATCGACGTGATCGTTGAGGCGAGGCAGTGACGAGCGGTTGACAAGTTGACCAACGTCACGTTGAGTTCACATTGATGGAAATGGGGGGCGCCATAAATAGTGCCATAAAACTAACTAAAGCTACAACTATCGACTGTGAATAGTTATCGTTAAAGGTTGTTCAATTCATATCGATAACATTTGAAGGTATAGGTTGCCATCTGAGTTTACATATTGCAAATCTGTTGGATTTGTTTATTTTGTGGTATAAGGTTTCTAAGGCTACGGGGAAGCATGTTTCAGTTTCTATACAAAACAACTTAATTTTATTAAATTACAGCCTAGGGGTTTCACTTGTCTTATGTGTCGATTGTATTCAATACATATCTAAATAGGTTTGCAGATATTGGGGGATGAGTACAATATAACCTTAATGAGAGTCAAACTAGAAGTCTGATAGAGAGCATTGTCATTTAGCTTTCTTTTTGTATCTTTTGCCTTGGCTTGAGCTTATAAATATTCTAATTTTTTTATTGGCTATAATAATTTATAATACACTAAACTTAAATACATCATTGTAATAAAAGATATGTACGCTAGGTAGTTCTACGTAAATGGCTGCTAATATTGAACTAGGCAACTTTATAAACTATGGCGAAATGGTATATTGATTATCGCACGTCATTATGATATGAACTTTATAAGGAATTCCCATATAATAATATGAATCACATGAAAATTATCTTAATACCCCCTTGTGTAATGACAACTGCAACAAGCAACAGGAAAGTACAATGAACCCCTATAAAATTGTGAAGACAGTTTTAATTCTTCTTGCAGATAAAAATAACCGATTTATGCAATTCTGCAAGAAGATGCAGATAGAAACGTAACTGCCCGAGAAGAAAGAACTCCTGTCACCTTATCGGGGTATATATTTTATTACTGGTTATCAGCAAAGCGGCAAACAGAAATACGAACTGGTTTACGCTCCGCACTTGCCCCCAAAGCGCGATAGCAGCATTCCCCGATTACGCCAGTAGTTAGCATTATTTTTTTGCATTTCTTGCAGTTTTCTAGGGGCAACGCAGTTGATTCTGAGCAAAGATGTCAATATTATGCGAGTTTATATGAAAAACTAATCGATTAGCAGCAATAAAAGCTAATTAATACCTAATTTCGGCACTTCACATGTCTATAAATAACCGAGTACTTTTCCTCCCCCAAGATCTTTTTTTTAATCATAAACCTTTTCGATAAATTTAAGTGGGTGTGTTGCGGTCTCTACTGGTAGGTGGGGAATGGAGAAGACACGTATAGATATGATTTTGCGAAACCGGTTTTTTTTTATTGGCCGGTTAATTGCGATAATTGAAACTTTGCCGGGTGGGATTAAAAATATCATTTCCTGATTTTTTAAAAACAGCACATTGTCTGTTTGAAAATGATCATAACAAATTTGGAAGGCTTGGGAAGATTCCATTGAATTCCATTGAAGAACAACAATAACTGTGCAAATATTGCCTTATAAATACGCAAAGTAACCCCCAATAGAATCGACTAATCCCAGCAC
Source organism: Zaprionus nigranus (assembly GCA_018903425.1). NCBI lineage: Eukaryota > Metazoa > Arthropoda > Insecta > Diptera > Drosophilidae > Zaprionus > Zaprionus nigranus. Next base: position 1,595,669 of record JAEIGD010000025.1, read on the forward strand.
AAACAGAATCGAGCTAACAAATTTGAAAAGATCAAAGGGTACACAAGCGTTAGATCCTATGTATGTATGTATAAAGATACTAATTGAAACAAGTGCATAGATCCTTAGTTTCATTCATAAGCTTCATAAACCAATCATTTTAGATGCACAATTCCTGCTGAAAAGGGACAATACGAGACATATAAACTACATGAGTATTAGTTTAAATTTAGTGCAACACTTTCAAGTTTCATTATCATTTTTCATTTCATTTTCATTTCAAGGTGAAGTAAAATATTGTAAAGTAGTAAGTAGAATGTTCTCTAGGTCTACGATTACAGATTACAAGGTCTAACAAAGTCCACGATCGCATATATGTTATAATATAGTACACATCAGACTTAAAGGTAACTAGGTGCTTACAATACGAGCTATAAATATTAATACTAAATGCTAACTCTTTGTAAATATTTGTGCAATTTATCTGATTGTTGTCGTCGTCTCTCGTACACACTCTTAACTGGTTTGAGTTGGTTTTGGTTTCGCTCTGGTTATGTAAACAAGTAACTTACAACTAATTAATATTATTAAGTCATTAAAATATATATAGTTTTTTGATTTTTCGCGAAAGTTTTAGGTATCTTTGGCACGAGTACTGCTAGGAGAAGTCACCAATTCAATTGCAGTTGAAAGCGGTTGTGGGAATGGGCACTGATGTAGTTTTAGGGGACTTATTGGTTCATCATTGAGCTCTCTCGAATCTTAACTTAAATAGAATTTGACCTTGGGCACGCCGCCGGAGACAATGCTGCTGCTGCGCGTGCTCTTGCCACTGGTCTTGCCACTGTTGCCAGTGGGCACAATCAGGGCATGGCTGTGATGATGACCTTCATTACCTTCCAGACGTCGCAGCAGACGCTCCTGTTCGCTCAGACGCGGCGTTGTGGGCATCTCCCGATTGGGCGAATGGATGCCAGCCAGATAGGTCTTTGTGCTGATGCGATTCAATTTAGTCGGCTGATGATCCTGGAAGATCTGTGAGTTGGCAAACACAGCCAATATCTCCGGTCCCAGCATCGGTACGTTTGTCTGTGTCACGCGGCGATAGTCCTCCTCGTGTATCTTGGCACTGAATCATGCGAGAAGAAGAAGAAGCAGAACGCAATTGCGATTTAAATTATAATATCGAAATGCGAAAGGTAAACTTGGCACAAACTTCGCAACTCGCGCTGTCAATTAAATCAGTTGCTCGCCAATCAGTTCGACAATCAAATCGCGCATAAAAGATGTGTGAAAGTGCGCGCTGACTAACTAACTGACTGAGCCGGCGGTCGGAGGGTACCCTAACCAATTATACAAATTATACGAAGTCGCCGTCTGTGTTTGTATTTGGATGCGCAATTAGTACCTCATCGGGCCGGAGCTGGCTGCACGTCCCATTGGCTGATCGCATATAGGTTGCGGTACGGTTAGCAAATTGTTGTTGTCTGCCGCAGAGGGTTGCATGCGCCCAATGATGCTGCCATTCTTCTGCGAGGCCAGATATTCCTCGTCGTCTTCGGCATTATAGTTGGCTATAAAAATAAAGATGAGTTACTCACAGTTAAGATAAGTAGTGTTTAGTCTAGTTGATTATCTTTAATCTGCCTAACAAATTCCTATCATTAATCTGTTGCTCAGTCGCGCTTTGCCTACCCCAATCGTTTGGCAGTTGTAACTGTTCTAGAAGCTTCTCAGTAGCTTGTTTACCTATATGGCATGTTCTCGTATATCTTATATTCAAATATTTATAAGCCTTTATGCCCTATCGATCATCTGCGGTCATTGATAACTCAACTCAACTCAACATTCTAATAAATTCATTTGCAAATGATGTTTTCTATCTAAATATTTTACATTTTTTTGCGCATACTTTTTTTTTTTTGGAATGACAATCACGTTTCCATTCAAGGCATGTGCGGTGTGTGTGTGTGTGTGTGGCCAAGATCTACATCAACTACAACTGTCGCATAACATAAAGAGTAAACACACAGGTAAATCAGTTTGGTTTCATTGTATGTCTGTTTGTCTTTCTAACTGTCTGTCTCTCTTTCTAACTGTCTGTCTTTCTGTATGTCTTCCTATTTGTCTGTCTCTCTAACTGCATTATTCCTTGTATTTCTGTCTTGACTTCTGTCTGTCTGTCCCACTGTACGTCTCCCTATCTGTCTGTCTCTTTAACTGTTTGATTCACTGTCTGCCTGTCTGTCTCTCTTTTGTCTGTCTTCTGTCTGTCTCCCAGCCTGTCTGTCCCCATGTACGTCTGTCTGTCTTCTGTTTCTCGGACTGTCTGTGTTCCTGTCTCTCATTCTGTCTGTCTCCCCGTCTGTCTGTCTCCCTGTCTGTAAGTCTCCTAATCTGCTTGTCTCATTGTACGTATGTCTTCCTGTTCTCTGACTGTCTGTCTCTCTGTCTGTCTGTATCCCTCTCTGTCTGCCTCCCTTTCTGCCTGTCTTCTTTTTCTCTAACTGTCTGTCTCCCTGCCAGTCTGTCCCTCTGTATGTCTCCCTATCTATTTGTTTCTTTGACTGTGTGTGTTGTCATTCTGTCTTTTAGTCTTCCTATCTAACTATATCTTTCCACGTAGGTAAACATACACCAGCCACTGTCCAGAAGAGTTGTCAACAGAGACAGAGAGGGAGAGAGAGAGCGCGCATGAGCAGACTAGGAGGTACTGCCAAGTGGGGGGCTACATAAATACATGTAAATTGAGGCTTACCGATTGATTCATCATAGCAAAAGCGCTCCTCAAAGCAATTCCAGTACAAATCTTCCAAGCAGCTGAAAAGGTGTATTAGTTGAAGGAAAGCAGCACGAGATACAGAGAGCGGTGTGTGTGATAGAGAGAGAAAGAGAGAGGAGAGAGAGCGGGAACGTAGGTGAGAGCGTTGGGGAGTTTGTTGGAATGTTGAAAAATAAATATATATATATGTAAGTATGTTTGTATATGCATTAAGTAAGTAAGTAAATAAAAATGAAAGAAAACAACAAAAGGTTCGCTCACTTCTGAAAGCAGCGGCACATTTTGGCTGGGCTGGCGCCTCGCTTAAGGCCGAATCCGTTTAGAGAGAGATCTACAGAGTGAGTTAGTGGGGCTGCTCGGTTCCTTCAGCTTCTCAATGATGACGACGATGATCCTCGTTAAGATCTGTTGTTGTTGCAATTGAAGAAGAAGAAGAAAATGACATTTATGTACTGCTCGATTGTCGTGTGACTCGTTCGCAATGAATTTTCTGTTTTCTGTTTTCTGTTTAGCTGATTTCTGCTGTGACGCAGCGTGGAGCGTGGAAGCCGCTTGACGTTTTATCGCTAACTGAAGTGCCAAAGTGCCCCCAGAGTATCTCGCCGATAGCGCAGTGCTTGCCATTTGCTCTCCCTCTCTCTTTTGCAGTACTGTCAATAAGCAGTCGCGAGAGCACAGAGAGAGAGGGAGAGCGGGAGAGAGAGAGGTGTGTGTGTGTGTGGAGTTGTTGAATATGGCACCTGTGGCTACGTGTGCGTGCATGTGTGTGTGTGCGTCTTTGCGAGCTTCGTTTCTGACTCCAACTCACGATCGTCCGGCGTCGTCGTGTAGCCGAGAGAGAGAGAGCGCGCACAAGAGCGCAAGCGTAAGCAAGAGCACAAATTTCTCTCTCTCTCTGGCAGTGGACAGTTTGCGCACCGTGGCGCAAGAGCTATTTGCACTGGCATTTGGCATATGCTCTCAAGACAATTCGCGAAATTCATGCAGCAAATTATTATTATAGCTTTAATTAACATTCTCAAATCGATTATCGATTCTTTTGTTAACGATTAATGATATATTTTGCATTTACAGATAAAGGTAGATGGCACGGAGTCTTTGAACTTTTGCAATTAAAAGATGTTATGCTTGCAGAACACGTATTCAAATTGACGTGTTTAAAGACACACATACAGGTGTGTGTGTGTGTGTGTACACACGCGGGTCTTGGTTGTGCGATAGCGTTTGGTTTACTTAGCACTTCCAGCGATAAGCGTACGAAGCGGGCGAAGAGTCTGCAAATTGGGCCACATTCCGAGCACAGGTTTTTGTGACGGGGGGCTGCCTTATTAAATATATCAAACATACTTGCATACTTCTTGGCAGTTTTAAAAGATGATAACAGTGAAATGTTAAATTTTGCAATTTCCCCCGCCGGTCGCCCCCTGCCTAAAAGGGGGGGTTAAAAAACGGTCTTTATTTAAAACAAACGAGAGAAACTCAATAATCAGGCTACAAATTTGGAGCCTTTTCCTGGGCGGGCTGTACACTTTACGAACTGAAAGCGGTGTGTAGTGATAAATGAAGAAAAAAAGAACGAAATGGAAAAAAACCGCAAGTCGCTATCACCTCTAGTTTTGTTGCAATTTCGAATTGAAAAAATTAAAAAAAATGCCGTTATTCGAAAAAATTGACAGCTTTTTTTGACGCTAACAGAAAATAAGCGCTGCAGGGTATGCAATACAAAATCAGTTTGTTATCTGTTATTTATTCTGTTAAAATCAATATCATACATCGCCGACCCCTGTATATTAATTATTAATTAATACATATTAAAATGAATAATATAAAAATAAAATTAAAAAAATCAAGAAGATGAAAATATATACATGTATATATTATTAACACTAGTAACACTAGATTGACAGATCTCTAAAAATAAACAAAGCTGTTAACAAACCCAGAAGATTTAGCCACAGTTTGGATTTTGATACCAATTGAACTTATGATCAGCTGTCGCCCACTTTACAGACTATATTCTTGAGCTTCTTCTTTAAGTTTACTGGCAATCCTTATCATTTTTATACACGGCATACATATATTTTGCAACTTTCTTATCAATGAGGTGTGCGTCAACTAAATTGAATTTTGATGAGCGAGGGCATTAAAAAGAGCATTCAAAACGTTGATAAAATTCATAATCTTGCGTTATATATGTACTATATGTACTATATAGTAATTTGCAGGCATGTGACAATCAGTCAATTGAACAATTTGCGTTGACGGAATAAGCCCAGTTAAGAGGGATTGAAGAAAGATAAAAAGACGTAGCACTAGATTAACAGATCTCTAAAAATAAAAAAAGCTGATTACAAAGCCAAAATATTTAGGCTCTTTGCGTCATATGAAGTGACTTTTGTAATCTATATTTGTGTAACAACTTCAGGTGTTAACTCGCCGTGAGGTAGCTTAAATATTTATATTTTGAATCACATACGATATTTATGCCAGATAATGTTCCACAAAACGGGTTATTGTTGCTGCTGCTGCATCTTTTCTCAGTTCACGGTTGTTAATTGCTCGGAAACAAGTTACAGTTCAAAGCTCAGTGCGATCATGTGAGAGTCCAATGAGATCTGAGAGAGCGCCCCTAAGTTCATTAACAGTCATTAACAAGTCAACAAAGAGCAGAGTTACAAATGGCATCCATTTCACAAGGAGATCGCTAATTGAAAAACCGTTGACAATAACGCACAAATCTCGCTGGGCGCGTAGACACGATCTTCCCCCTTCCCGCATATCGAAATGCGTTCAATAGTCACAAAAAGACCGATTTGATCACGCACCATTGACGACAATTGGAAACGGTGCGACGACAAATGCGCAATACTTGCATGACATTCCCATTTCAGTTCAATTGTTTTTATACCCTACGACCATTAGAAAGGGTAAACTAACTTTGTGCAAATGCATGTAACAGGCAGAAGGAGGCGTGGCAGACCCCAGAAAGTATATATATTCCTACTAGTATCACCGAGTCGATTGAGCCCTGGCAGTCTGTCTGTCTGTATGAACACACAGACCCCAGCCATTATAAAAGAGGACACCAAACTCAGTAGGATGGTTTCTATATACTCTGCGCTGTTCAAGTTTATTTTAAATGTTGGATGCCACGCCCACCGCCCCCAGAAATCAATAATTTAATTTCTGAACTCAATTTGTAAGCGCTGTATAATAGATACAATATTCTGACTTTGACACATACTAAGCTGAATGACGTATCTACGTATTCTTCAAATTGGAATTCGATCGGACAATAAACACAAACATAAAACCAAGTGCTTGTGTCAGCTAACAAGGGAGGCGGGCGAGCGCCATCTAGCGGCAATAATTTTAATCCATGTGCATATGACTACATATATGTGTATGAATTTAACAAATTAAACTACACCGGCACATAGGTCGAAGGGTATCCCACTGTCGCGTGCCGCGTGACTGTTGCTTTTCTTACTGTTTGTTGTTTTCTTTTTCGATGCGAGTAATGCTCACATTTGTAGTCACTAAAGATGTGAAGCACCGATGGGGGCTTTACATACAGTTGCGTGCGTGCAGTGAATTCCAATTGTTCCGTCATTATATAACCTTATACGATATATTAAAGTGCACTGCGTTGTTTGTTAAATTATGTAAACCGTTAAAGTTTTTATAACACTCAATACAATATATTGACAATAAAATAATATAGTGTAGTGGGTTATAAAATATTTGACTATATATTGCATGATTTGTAAGAAGAAACAGGTGAATATTCTTCAGACACTACATCAAACGATCGATATGATCTGTATATGTATTTAAGGTAGTTTTTTGTCCTCACTTAACGATCTGTGTGATCTTTCAAGGTTGTAGGCCCTGTTTAAGCACAGAATCTCACATTTGCCAGTCATTATTTATCAGCAGAAATGTGGAAGCCAGCGTAGTTGCCCGATCTTCGTTGCCTTTGAACTTTTTATCGTGTCTTCTTTCCACAGATTTAACGAAATTCGCAAGCGAAACGAAAGCGAGTTTTGAACACAACTTCCGCGCATTCAAAACACAAAACAAAACAAGCAACGATAATGACAATAACAATGATCACGATCACAATCACGATTCGATGTACATACATACATACATAACACACAGATACACGCATAGTCAGTGAAGCGCTGCACGCGATGCTCTCGGACCTTATAAACACGGTATGTATAAATTATCATATAACAAAGGTAATTATACTTTGTGCTTCATGAATATAGTTTGCCATATTATACACAGATCGGAGAGACAGTTCACTCTTAAAAATCTTGTATCTCATTTATCTCTCTCTGAGAAGGATCGTAGCTTCTAAATTTGTTTTCAAACGATCGTTTTGTGATCTTGGAAATTGCACGGCGTTTGCAATTTAACGCCCATAGTAACTTACTTGCGAATGTGTTACATACGTGTACATACATACAAGTATAACTAATTTGACGTACACAAAACGAGTTCTGTAGTCACATAATAAAACACGAAATGAGAGTTATAATATGTATAAAAGCTTTCTGCCTGGAAAATCACTGAAGCTTTCATAATAAAATTAAATTGTTTGTAGCAACTCTACAATATACACAACTTTATACATATATAGTATAATTACAGTAATATATATATTCAGTCGATTCATTTATGAATATATAGAAAAGTGTATACATATAAAACAAAGTTCTCAAATTGATGAGTGAGTTTTTGGTTAGTTGTAGTAAGTTTCTCAGGCTTACAAAGATTTATCTGCTAGTGTAATAAAACAAATACTGTAGTATGAATTTTCTAGATCGTTAACTATGCAAACTGGAAAACTTGCTAACTGAATAATAATTATATTTATTCTGAAAGGGCTAAGAATATACAGGTGTCGATCAGTGCGGCATTTACATATCTGAAAGGTTTCTATGTACGTATTTCGAAAGAGTAATGTCCCGTTATCTTATCTAAAAGATTAAAAATAAAGGTATTACTAACAATCCACAGCATAATTACATTCAGGTATTAGTTTTATCTACCGACTGCTTGCTGTAAGACCAAAGGGTACTATTATTACTAGTACACCTACTGTACAAGCAGATCTTTAATTAATGCAAGTTGTTTCGCAGAATTTGATGGCGAACAATCAGCAATCGAGTCGGTATTGCCATCGGCAAAGGGTGTTTATACTTGGTAGTAGTATAACCCCCCCTCGCAATCGAATAATAACGCTAACGATCTGAACAATGACAAAAAAAACTCGATCAGCAATCCACGACTAAAAAATATTTGAATGCTCCATTACAGCCAACACACTAATTGATACTTTCAATATAGATCGTTGCGCGTGTAGACTGATTGAAACTGGAAGTCGGTTAATATAGAGAATGGCAGTTACCCTGCAAATGATGTATGTAGATAGTTTAGTTAAATTCAATCAATATATGTCCGATGACATTTTATCTAATATTGACTATAAATAGAAGTAGAAGAAATTAAATTAAAATATATCATGAAGGAATAAGCTTTCGTAATATTTTCTAAAGCTCCCACTATTAATGAAAGCAACCCTACGTACACTACAAAACTAACCTAACTAATCATCAAGCGTTCCCATGTAATTGCAGAAATCTCTTTTACGTATTTATGTTGTCCAAATTCAGCTCAAGCTTGCCGAGCAATAGCCGCCAAGAGGCCTAGATTCGTCTTCAGACGAGCAAAACTCGATTGCATTCGAACCCGAACACGATCGCTGAACCATTTGATCGCTCGATCGCATGCACAAAATGAGAAAGAAAAATAAAACGCAGCTTGATTAAAACTGTCAAAGCCGAAAAACGGGGCCAGTGCACGCCGATCTGGTTTTAGTTGCAGTCGTCGTCGTAGACGCGGGCCATGAACGTCGAGCGTGCAAACGGTTATTGACACCTTGCAAGTTTGCCTGGCCTGGCCTGAATGCCTCAATGGAAATTCTCGGCGCACTAGCAAGCTGACTATTAACATATAATATAATATAATACCATACATATACATATACAATATTGTGTGGCCCGCATCGAGCGAAGCGAATTTGGAGTGTGTGAAAGATCGTTTTGATGCGAGTTGCACAACAAAACGAATGCTATAATTGCAAATGAGAGAACATCTAAGGTTTGTTTTTTATCTTGAACAATAATAAAATCTGGATGCTAACAAAGCCAGTAAAATTATTTTAAATGCTAAACAAAACCCCATAAAAGAAGCAGACTTATCAATAAGAAATTTTCACGGGCAGGGCCGTAGCGTTCATCTCGGGAATCTTGTGTTAAACTTTTCGGGGCCCTTTCTATAATGTCTTTGCTTTTAAATGTAGTATTGTATGTATTAAGTTCATAAAACATTTCAAACAATGAGGAAATCTAATACAAACTACACTTTGTTTTTATTATAGTCTTAGATCAAAACGAATGGTATATAAACTATAAATGTTTTGATTTAACATTGTCAAAATCATCACTAATAGTTGAGAAATCTATATTTTTGTCCCCTTTCTGGATGCTAACAAAGCTAGTAAAATTCTTTTAAATGTTAAACAAAACCCCATAAAGAAGCAGACTTATCAATGGAAATTTTCACTTTCTTGAAGCTGGGAAAAATACCAAAGAGTTGAGGTTTATGAAAGCGCTAATAACTTTACGTTGGAAGAGACTCTTTAAATCAACATGTTAATGGATCACGTCAAGCCTTTTATATGAGATGATTTAGTAAATATATCACAATCATTAAGGTACATGTCGTATTCATGTATAATAAAACCTATCGAGCTAATGGAACCCTTCTTAATGGATTAATCGCTTTGTTTTGATTATTTTCATTGATTCGCTAGTCTTTATTATAAACAATCTCTTATCATAAGTTTTATTAATGTTTTCCTTGTGAATCGGAAGTCTGATTGATTGCTCGCTACAGCCTTTTTTGTACAATCATTTCAAGGGATTTCCTGGTCAATTACTGCTTTAAATTCAAGTTGTTTGTATGACTCAAGAGCTCGCAACCTTTTCAACAGAAAACGTAGCTCAGTTGCTAGCTGTATCGGATCTCTAGACATACATATGTACATTTGTTTGTATATAGTAGGTAAGGTAAGTTTTAATTTTGCTAAAGAAATATGTTAATTCTACTCGGAACTTTGTCTGGTTGCCATTTACAACAAGATACTTTCTGTTTCAATAAATCTACTCAGTGTATACGAATGAGTTCCCAGAGAAATTAATTCTTTCTTGATCACAGTTCCGCCTTCTTTGTATTCCCCATCAATTAAATAAGATGACTGAGGAGGCATGTTCCTATAGTATGCGTATTTTATAGTACACGCATGACTCATTTGGCAATAAATTCGATTCATATTCAGAGATCGCATTGATTCGAAATGGTGATGAAAGCAAAAGTTTTCTTTCAAATTTGTTTTAAACCGGGGAATAAGTTGACTGCGATTGCAGTCATTAAAAAGCACAACTTGTTTTTATCAGCGTAGCGAGACTTTTGAAATGTTGCTCGATTGCCTTAAAGATTAAGTTTTTTTATGCCTACACGGCTAAAGATAATGAACGAATGAAGGAGGTAGGTACGTTCTTCAGTCTCAACGATTGACGACACAAACCTTATCAATAACGAAAAGTGTTTGCAAGCTCTTCAATCATTTTGCTTTGTGATGTGTTGCAATCAATCCAGCGTTGTCACGAAACTATTTCGACAAATGAGGATCGTGTTAGTTGTAAAGTTGTTTGTAAAATAGATGATGCCATTAAGATTTTACTTCGTATCTTGGAAACCTTCGGCACTAAGTAGATCTAGCAGTATGCAGAAAGAATTGATAGTTTGTAACGCTTAACTTATTTGATGATCTTCGATTATGGTCGAAAATAAACATATACGAGTATATCGCTGAAAAATTGAGATACTATAAAGAGTTGTACGAGTATAGATAAGATTTCTGTTTTCCCTCAAACCTCGATTATTCTGAAGTGTTATGTTTATTTCCAAATATTTTCAACTTAATTTGTACTAATTATCGAAGATCAACTTAAATGATTGGACTTTTAATGACTAGACCCGCGGGTACTTGTAAGTGTCATACAAGTGCTATATCTTGCGTTTCGAAATATCTTTTTTTTGCGCTGAACGCATGCAAATAATACTCGGGCCTCTCTAAAAATAAGTGCATATTCAGTTTGTTTGTTTGCCGATTTGTGCGCTATTAGCGACTTTAATTGCTGCCCAGCACATGACGGCGCACAACACACACTCGTACACACACACACAGTCATATCTACATTCATACACCCCACACACGCAATAAATCGCACATTTAAAATTAAAATCGCAATTGATTTGTAATTATGCATGGACTGATGTAATTGCCAATTGTAGTACAAATTCATTCAGAGTACATAAACAAATAGTGTGCTATATATACAACATATGTATGTCTGTGTGTATGCATGTATGTGTAGGTGGTGCGTGTTTGCATGTGTGTGCAGCACAATGCAAGCGTTACTGCAGAATTCGAGAAACGCGCCGGAATGACCAAAGCAAGTAAGGTGCAGGGCCGTAGTGTCGGTCGCGGATATTTTGAATTAAATCCTTTAGGGGCCTTTTCTGTAATTTCTTTGCTTTTAAATGCAGTATTGTATGTATTCAGTTTATAAAACATTTCAAACAATGCGAACAACTTTTTTTAAAAAATGGTATTTTAACCTTGTTTCTCTTGATTCAAAATAGACAAAATCATCACTTATATTTGAGAAATCTATATTTTGATTCCACTTATTTTTTGTTGACAATATTGCCAATCCATTTAGTAGTTATTAGCCCGTTGTACAGGCGGGGCCCTTGTGCATACGCCTTAATACGACCCTGGAAACGGGAAAGGGAAACCACGGGAAACAAATCAAGAATTTCGAGAAGTTCCTGGTAAAAGATGCGCAGACGCGACATGTTTAAGAAGAGCTACGTCAGGTGAAGAAGGGAACAGAGGGGGAGGGAGATGTAGCTGGCCGATTTGCGAATTTCCATTCACTTTTGAGTCGGGGAAAATTACGCTGCCCAGGGTCAACAACGTGTAATACATACATGCTCATATCGTAATGTATATCGTAAATATGTATGTTGCTTTTGGCGTTGGCCTTTTCAAGTGCGTTTTCAATTACAGGTTCTTGAACAACTTTGTTGTTGTTGATGTTTCTCTCTTCACATTTGCGAGGTAACGTTTAACTTTGATGATGGATCAGGTTCCTTTTCGGCGAAACTTTCACACACATAAAGGAACTAAGCTTGAGCTTTTTTAGATCAATTTCTTTTGCACATTGGGCACATTTACCACTTTAACTGCTGAATTTGTGTGCGTGCTGCTGCTGCTTCTGCTGGCTTTAATCAAACAATTCAATATGCTTTAGCGCACTCACTCACGTACTATGTCGAGTACTCATTCACACTCACTCACGCGGCGCCCCGTCGTAGAGCCGAGCCGTAATCGAAAAATAACTGCGAAACAAACGCACTGTGCACCGTGGAACACACACAACACAACAAGAGCTTCGCGCCGCGCACGTTTGTCAAGTTCAACACTCGTCGGTTTACTGACGGCGACACAACCAGACCGACATCAACAACTTCTCGTTGTCCGAGAGCTGGTGGGGAGCTTTTAAGATCCGATCCGATCGAGCCAGTAAGACAATAAATTAATGGTTAATGATCTTTGCTGCGACGCTGGCACATGTCACAAGGAAGTCTTATGCAATTTTATACGATATATACAGAAATGCATGTGTGTGTGTGTGTGTATGAGTGTAATTTATAAAAATAACACTCAATGTATAGCAAAAAAATTGGAATTCTGAAAAGTCTATTTTTATTATGCTATCTTTTATTAAACTAGATAAAAGATCAGACATCTACTTTCAAAAAGCAACTTATTTACAATATTTGTAGTTTGTATATTATATTATATATATTTATTTTTATATATGTACATTTATCATATTTAAAGGTTTTGAATTTATATCATAAATTTATATTGGTAAACAAAACCTAACTTCCTATTTATTTATTCATTGAAAACCAAAACAAATTCTAAAAAGTAGTTTACATTTTAACATTTGTTTATGCATTAATGTATAAGCTCTAATTTAAAGCTCTGTTAGTTTAACAAATCTAAATGCAATCATACTTTTTTAAATAAATCCTACAGAAAAGTCAATTCTTTTTAACGGACTGACAGATAGCAACATTTAAACAAATTGAAAAGCAATCAAATATCGTTTGTCAAGCAAATCGGAATAACGATAGCCTAATCGATAGGTATCGATACATGGCAACTGAGAAAAGAGTTGTGTATTAACAGAACGCTAACGACGAGCACGACACGACACGACCGGCTGTTAAATAACATTTCCCAAAGAAAACGAGAGAAAACTGAAGAGAGACGAGAGAAACAAGCGAAAAAAGAGGAAAAACACATCACTACGGTCGACCTATTTTCAGGTAGTAGGAGAGAAAAAGGCAATATTTTTGCTAGGCGAAAAACACTAGATTTTGTTTAACAAGATTGTATATTGCAGAGAGGCGCAAATTCATTTTCATTTCATTTATTAGTATTATCAATTGATAAGCAAATGTGCGCAAAATGAAAGTAACAATCAAGTCATGGACGGGAGTTGCATCTTGGCGTTGGATAGCGAATGATGAGAATTGTGGCATTTGTCGCATGTCCTTTGAGAGCACCTGCCCCGAGTGTGCGCTGCCCGGTGACGATTGCCCACTGGTGTGGGGTGTCTGCTCCCATTGCTTTCACATGCATTGCATTGTCAAGTGGCTGAACTTGCAACCTCTGAACAAACAGTGCCCCATGTGCCGCCAAAGTTGGAAATTCAATATACACTAAACTAAACGGTTAACGGTTGATAAAGAGAGTATATATATATATGCATAACTAAATAAAGAACGAGCGAACGAAACAAAGAACGAACATCCCTCAAAGCGCATTACGATTACGATTTAACTTAGAAAAGTAGACAAATTCACACGATGGAGTCACAACACCAACAACGTCACACTCAGCAGCTGCAACAACAACAACAACAAAACTCGTTAGCCGGATTGCCTCCACTGCCAAAAAGTCTGAGTGCTGCTGCGTCATCCATTGGGCCGGCACAAATATCTGGCCAGGCACAGGGAGGACATGTAGGGGCACAAGTGCGTTCGCATACATCATCTCCACTGCAACTGCAACCTGCTTCTGCCTCTGCATCTGCTGCGTCTGTTGCCGCACTAACCGCCGCTACGGGGGATCTGTATTTGGGTCCATCCACCTCATCGGCGGCAGCAGCGGCGGCGTCGGCAACTCGCAATCGCAACTACAATGGTCACGGACGTCATGGCAGCTTGTCATCCACACAGGAATCGCTAAGCGATCGCGAGAGCGTACACAGTCGAGCGTCCTCCACGCACAGCGCCAGTGGCAGCGCAGCACTGCAGCAGCAGCATCACACGCCCACCAACACGAGCTGCAACAACGCGTCCAGCACCATTGACAACCAGCTGGCGATATTGCGACGTGAGATGTACGGCCTGCGGCAGCTGGATTTGTCGCTGCTCTCACAGCTGTGGGCCCTCAACGAATCCATACAGGGATTCCGTGTGTTTCTGCAGGAACAGGATGCGCTGTCGCCGCCGTCACGCTCGCGCACGCCTTCCGATGCCAACTCGTTGTCCTCCGACGAGGACGATGGCTCGTATGCTCCTGTTGCTGTGCCCAAGCTCAATGTGCCGCCGGCAGCAATTGCAGCGCTGGCATCGCCCGCAGCTAGTGGAGGTTTGCCCACGAAATTGGCAACAGGTTCAACGACTTCGCATGCCTCGACCAGCTCCACATCGGGTGCGTCGGGATCCTCGTCAGCTGCGTCGTCCATGGGCAAACATCATCATCATCAGCAAGCCAGCAGCAGCAACAAATGTCACATTATCATCAGCATCGATCAGCGCCGCCACCAGCGCCGCCAGCACAGCACAAGGCGCATCCGCAACTGCCGCGCATCTTGCAGCAACGCATGCGGCATGCACCCCCACCGCCACCACCCACACGACCCAAGGGCAGTGGCGGTGGTGGTGGTGGTGCAAGCAGCAGCAGCAGCAATCACAGCATCAGCAGCGTGACACAGCAGCAGCAGCAGCAGCAGCTGCATCAGCACCCGCATCACACGAGGCCTGTATGACAAAACCCGTTCTTGGACTAAGTACGTGCAACATGTAGCGTAGCTGGTTCAAGAACGTACCACACACACATACTAATCACAACAACAACAACAACAAAATCGAGAAGAGCAACAACAATACATTTCACAAATGTCAATTGCATCATTGATCCAGGAGTCAATTCATATACCAACGTCAGTGACAACAACTCCACCCCCGCCAGCATCCCACAGAGGAACAGCAGAATCCTTAGCATCATCATTATAATCATCATATAGCGATCATTATTATCATGAACATCCAAGCTTGCCATTTGTTCCACATCGTTTTTACATTTTACAAGCGAATCTTTTGTGGTTAGTTTTGAGGAAAGAAAATTGTATTCAATAATAATATTTAAATAGCCAAGGATAAGATCCTTCGATAAGAACACTACATGTATCGCATATTTATATATATATATATATAATCTATTTGTATATTACACGTACACGTAAAACATCAATTTGCTGCTTGAAAACAAAAACAATATACAACAAGAACAACTTTTGCAACGAATAAATAATAAACTAGGGAACTTTTGTTTGCAGAAATCTCTGAATTGAATTGAACAAAATGAGATTCGAAAAAACTACATATATATATTCGTATTGATAGCGAACATAAAAACATAATTAATTAGTTAAATTACTTATTGTACTATTCAAAACCTATTCTATATGAAAATGAAACTAAACTAAAGCAAGTACTAAGCAAAAAATATTCCCACTCTCATTAGCATTAACCAAAACTAAACTCTTGGCCTAACAAAACACACATTCAAATTATCTATCCAATTGCAAACCATATATAGTATATAACTATATATATATATATATTTATTTTGTTGCACTTTGATGACCAACTCAGATGCGGTTCGCTCATTGTTCGTAGTTGCGAGCTATATAGAATGTACTATATACATACAAAGCAATTAATCCCCTTCAGAGGGACACTCAACAGACCTAATCTTTACCTAAAGTATATGAACGAAATCCTAAAGATAACCGGTTCAGTTCTGTCTTACTGTATTCCAAAAGCAATCTCAAACTCAAGCATCGAAAATCTGTACTTCTGGGTGTCCCTTTAAGTCGAGGTCATGAAGGATAATTCAAAATAATCAGTAATATTGTTAGTCCAATTATCCTCCATAGATCCTGAATACAAATCTTACACATACATACGTACATAGGTGCTTACTGAGGATAAAGATCGGATATTAGCTGCATACCATTAAAGAAAATTGCGAAGTATCTTGTGTAGGAGTGAAAAACCAGCAAATAAATATCATACAACTAACTGTATATCCTATAAAGTTAACTCCCTCTTTGCCTGTTACAACTCTACACTAATTTATTGTACCCAACACAAATTTCGAATTTTATATGATGTCAAAGATAAAGACAATTGAAATCAATATAATTTTTGCATGTTTCCAAATTTATTTAGGGTTTGTTTCGAACGATTTCGTAGAGAAGTCACGTAACATATTGTACATTATTGAACCAAATACATATATTCGAATTCCAAAAGCGTCTCTTCACTAATCTCATAGAGTTCAATCAAAATCAAGGAATAAAGGAGCACATGGATATCAATTTTATAAGCTCAAATGTGTACACATGCATTTATAGATGGTTTATAACGATATACAATAACTATATCCAAGATTTGGAGCAAACATAAAACAGGCTAAATTGGCAAGCAATTTGTTGATAATTATTACACGACTTTTTCTAATTATAGTACGAGAGAAATCCAAATGGAAATACATTGTGTTAACATGTATTGTATGTAATGGAAATGATTAAAGAACAAAGAAATGATCAATTTGAACAATAAATATCACTTGAAATACTACTCCTAGATTATTTTTATAGCAACTGAAGAGATAAGTATATTAATATATTAGCTTCAACTTCATGTTTTGGAGGATCAATTATTTAGTTACACCCATATTTGAGGGATTTTTCTTTGGCATAATTCATGTATATGTATTATATAATCATCTGAGTAATTCGTCATTTATTTAAATGCAAGTTGATTAGTCTATATATACATATTTATGTATGCGAAACTGCAATTTTGGTATCTAAAGCGAAATCTGCTGATTCTTAAGTACTAAAAGTGCCGCAACAGTTCGATGGGATTTCTGCAACGATAGAGATATTGTTAATATATTAAACTGGAAGTCAATACATGATCTTAACTCACTATTGGTGTCGCCCCATCCTAGAGGAACGCCCAAGCGACTGTTCTCCTGCTTGAGCCATTGAATAAGCGGATCGAAATATTCCAATAAAGCTGCCGGATCCATTTCCGTTTCGCCAGTAAACTCCTCGAGAACCTCCTTCCAGTGCCTTGAATTGCCCGCAGACAGGAACTTATGGAACGTCTGTCCAGCTTGCTTGCTGCCGAATATATCGCAGTTGTCCAGGGTGCGACGATTGTCCCCAGGCACATACTGATCAGCTAGGCGACACAGAGCCCGATGGAACTGAAACTGGAAGATGTGGGCAGCAAAGTAGCGCAGATATTCGACATCGGCATCAATGTGATATTTGGCTGGCGGATCAAAGCTACTATCGTTGCGATAAATTGGTGGTTCGATTCCTCCGTGTTCGGAGCGCATCTGCCAGAAGCCGCAGTTCCATTGCGATTCATCAAGTTCGCCACGGAATACGGCGTAGCGAAACTTGTCCAAGGTGTAGCCAAATGGCAAGAAAACAATCTTGGAAACCGCCTGCTTGAAGAGCTCATTGATGCGGCTCTTCTCGTCCAGTCTGCCATTGTTTGAGAGACCAATGCTCTTCAGATGCTTGGCGGACATGACAGACAAGGCGATGACATCACCGACAGCCTCATGGAAGCCAGGGATTGGGTGCACCACGGAAAACAGCAGGCTGTTGCTCGTACTGCAGGTAGTACTGAATGTGGCCCAACTCGTGGTGCACCACGTACAGATAGTGAGTGTTCAGTTCGGTGCACATCTTGATGCGCACATCGCTGTCCTGGTAGAAGTCCCAGGCCGAGGCGTGGCAGACAACCTCACGATCTGCGGGTCGTGTAAGCACGCTCAGGTTCCAGAAGGTTGGCGGCAGGGCACGCAAGCCCAGAGATTGGAAGAACTGATCGCCGAGCTCAAAAAGCTTCCGCACACTGTAGTCCTGACGCAACATCTCCGCCTTGACATCGATGAACGGCTTCTCTGGGTACGGTGTGAACAGATCAATGACATCATTCCACGCCTGACCCCACATGTTGCCCAGCAAATGCATTGGTATATTTCCCTCGGCAGGCACCACATCTGGTCCATAATGCTCACGCAGGCGATACCTAACGTAGCCGTGGACTTGCCTATAGAAGGGAAGCAGTGCCTTGAAGGTATCATCCAATTGTCGCTCGAAGTCGGCGTCTTCATAGAAGTGCAGCCAGTAATCGGCGTAGGAGCGATAATCTAGGAGAGGTTACACCCGGGTTATCATCAACAACATTCAGCTTGAGTTGTCGTCGTCCACTTACCATTCAAATGCGCTGCCTTACGTGTCAACTGTACGTACTTGGCAAAGTTCTCTCGCTGGGGCGTACCCGCCTTGTCATACCACTCACGCCAGTACCAGGCAAGCTCGGCGGGATCACGACTATGGGCAAGACGCTCCTGTATGTGCGGCTCAAGGGTCAGCGAGCAGTCGCTGCGATTCGTATAGGAGCACACGGTGGTGGTGGCGTAATTCGATTGCATGGCACTAACTGCGTTTTTCAGTTCCAGATAATCCTCGGGATTGAGTGCATCTGCCCCGAGATCCTGCAGCATACGTGCCTGCCGGCGTATGGTAGGATCTGTTGAGTCAGCATAATCGCCGCTCTTCACCGCCTGCGCTAATAGTTTATTCTGACTTGCACTCTCCGCATAGACTGCAATCATGGAGCGACGATTCTCCTCCGTCACGTTGGTATTATAGTTATAGGCTGCGCTATATTCAGCATGGTAACGTTCTCGCAGTTTGGAGTTCTCCTGCTCGAAGAAGCGGCGGGCTGCCAGCACAGTTGCTGAACAACTATTGTCACTGGTATCGGCAAGTCCAGAAGGAAGCTGGAATAGGAAGTCTTTTGTTAGCTACTGTATCCCATATAGAGTAGACATGAACTTACCCACAATATAGCGGCAATCAATAGTAGTACTAGAGCCCAGTGTCCCATGTTGACTGCTTCGGGTCACTTATCAAGCCAGACTAATCCAGTCGCCTTATGTAGTTTGAATTTAATCAGTCACAGCCAGTGCCTGCTACTATTTACCAAAAACAATAACAAACAAATGTTATAAGACGTATAAGCTGTTAACAGAGCTCTTCTACTCTCTGTATTCACTGAAGCGATGTTGATTTTACTCTACAGAGCGTACCAACTAGCAGAGCTGCTTTTATGCTTGCAGTTCTACACACACACACTCATGCACAAGCATACTTGCAGACATCGATACCGATACACCACTGTGAACTGATGCAGTTGACATTTCTTGCAAATCTCAAATGTTAGCAATATGATCTTGTTGTTGTTGTATTTTATTTTCTGTTAACCCAAACAAGAGTTTGCACCTGGCTTCTAATCTGCTAGGCCGTGCATGCACACACGCACTCACACACATACGTAAACGCGTGCATGCATGTTATCAGCAATGGGCACCAGGCAGCGGCGTCGTTGATGCGTTTCGTATTCTGTACTCACATTTAAGGTCTCACAAAAGATTAGAACTGCTCTTAATATTTAATGCACACACGACCGAATGGAATTTATCAAGAAGAACTGTACTGTACTTACACAAACGATGTTGATTTTCAAAACAATGCAGTTTTGTCAACTGATATTCTGTTGTAAATGAACATACATACATTTATCATCAACATCACACGAGATCAAAGACCCATGTAAGGACACCTTACAAAAAGAACACCTTAAAAATTGCATTCGAGGCTGTTGTTTTTTTAAATAATGAACAATAATTTTCATTTGCAAACCCGAATTTTAAATCCGCATTATAAATATGCGCGAAACCTTGAAAAGGTGTTCGATAGTATCGCTTAATTGCTAAAGATAATTTATAATAAGTATCGATTCTCAGCAAAAAAGAATCGGTTTATTGTATAGGCAAAGAAAATCGATAAAATCGTTTTTAAAATTAAATTGTAATCATGTTTTTCAACTGTCGCACGTATAAAAATTACCTTGCGCTACCGTATAGGTCGCATACATATGTATGTAGATTGATCGTGAAACTGTATATTGTTAATTTATTGTCGAAGATGAAAAAGTTTAAAAGTAGTTTATCAAACTAACATCAGAAAATAAACACATTTATACAAAGTTTGTGACACTAAGTGAGAAGAAAAGATACTTTACATTTTGGTAATTATAAAAGCTTAGTCCACCATCACTTATATTTCTGGGACGAAAGATGACCTCATCTATTACTTGTTAAAAATAAAAGCGGCTTTTGTAGAATAATACATATGCAATTTTATCTACGAACTTGTAAAGGATGTATAATTAAAATATATATATTTTCATACCATAAGGTGTGTGCTATATCCGCTACCCATCGAGTAGAAGAATTTTATAACATTGTGCCAACAACAGAGTCCGTCTGTCTGTCCGTCTGTTTGAAAACCTAGATCTCAGATCTTATATGAAATCTGGAAATCGATACAAAAATAAATATAACCCTCATTATTAACCCCAGAGTATTGATATAACCAACAATATTTGAACACTTTAATTTATCCCTCTGTCAATCATGTATTATATGTAGTTTTAGATAAGTGTCGGCAAGTCTGCCGCAATCATTTTATATTTATTTCAATTTCGATCGTAGAATTAACAAACTAGTTTTTAACAACACAATTTGAACATCGGGGATTTAATAATATCATAATAATGTTTAAATAAGTGGATTGAGAAGTACTTTAATAGAGACAGGTCGATTACCTGGGAGCCCTTTCTCTAGACATAACCATCTAACATTGTTATAAATCTATGATATTTAAGATATTGCATTAGAGAGAGCTTAATCCAAATGCCTTATGAATTCAATGGAACTCAAACAGCAAGCAAACACCAAAGAGTTAACCGAGGTCATCGAACTAGCGAAAAACACCTACCAGAACCATCTTATCCCTAGTAAAGAAATGGACGAAGTTTAATATTCCAACCTGTATTCACATTTAATTTACTAAAAAAAGTAATTAATTGGTGTTGCGGACTGCTCCCAGCTTTACCCTTTTTTTAATAGTTTTAATTCTAAAAATAAAAAATTATATTTTTCAAAGAAAATTAATTTTAAAAATGCATTATGAATATGCGCCAAAGCTCTCAAAAAAATATCGTCAAAAAGTGTGATGTGTGGTATCGATTATTTTTTAAAAATATTTATTGTGACAATAATTATCAAAATTAAGAGTCACTAAAACATATCGCTACGTAGTGCAAACTCAACAGCTGTATATCGATAAATTTTAATTCGGCCAAATAAATACATTTCATCGATATCGAATTATTTCATTAAAATTAAGCTTTGGAAAAGAGAAAAAATGTGGTCCGACACTTTATTAATAGTATTTATATCAATTTGCACGGCATTTTTGGGAGAAGGTATGAAGAACAGAGAATCAATTGCACAAGAGGTATTTTCAGTTACTGAAATCTATTTATTCTGTCAATATTGTAGGGCTCACCTGGGTGCTAGTCTACCGAACAGAAAAGTACCAGCGGCTGAAGACCGAGGTTGATAAACAGAGCAAAAAATGTGAGTAATATTTAATAAACCCTGATTGGACAATCCCTAAAGAGTTTATCTTGCAGTGGAGCGACAAAAAGAGACACATGGCGACTCCCTGGATAAATCAGTTAAGAAGAAACTGGAGCGCTACGAAGAGAAGCTGAAGAACAACAATCGTGACTTGTCATTGGTTAAAATGAAGTCCATGTTTGCCACAGGATTCGCTTTCACGGCACTACTTAGCATGTTCAATAGCATCTTCGATGGACGTGTCGTAGCACAGTTGCCATTTACACCGATCTCCTGGATTCAGGGGCTGAGCCATCGTAATCTGTCCGGCGAGGACTACACCGACTGCTCCTTCATCTTCCTGTACATACTGTGCACCATGTCCATTCGCCAGAATATTCAAAAGCTGCTCGGCTTCGCCCCATCTCGTGCTGCAAGCAAACAGGGCGGCGGACTCTTTGGACCGACACCAGGCCAATTTAAATAGAAATTGTTTGTTTTGCTCGTTTCTAGTTCAAATTCAAATTTTAATTGTGTTTGCTTTACAAAGTACAATAGTACAATATACCTAATTAAAAGCATTAAACTCGTACATTGGCTTGTCCACTATTAATCTATCGAAGCTCAGCCTCGACAAGTCCAGTGTGCGGAACTGTCCGTCCATGATGAGCTCGGCAATGGCACGTCCCACCGCCGGCGCCTGCTGTATACCTTGTCCACTAAAGCCGCTGGCTATATACAGATTGTGGTAGTATGGATGCGGGCCCAGAATGCCACTCTCATCGTACGCATTGTAGTCGTAGGAGTCGACTAAACTGCTTAGTACTTCGGCACTGGCAAATGCAGGAACACGGTTGACTAGCGCCGGTCGAATATTGGATTCATAGTACTTTAGATCAGCCTCCGTATCGGGGCTGCGGGGCTCTGCATTGCGACCGCAGACATAGTGGCCACTTAAGCCATTCCGGCGGAAGAAAATGCCCGTGGTGTCGGCAACCATTGGCATGCCCATTAGGGGTGTGTCTTGTGCCGGGGAGTTGATGACGTAGAGAAACCGCTTGCGCGCCTCGATGGGCAGAGGAATCCTCAGCAAGCCTGTTCCCTTACCCACGTTGGCTAGATGCCCCACGGCAGCTGTGTCCACTCCTGCTGCTATAACGCAGATGGCAAACTTAATGCTCCGTTCCGTACCGTCTGCCAACTTCACGACAACTTTGTCAAGACTTTTGTAATCACCCTCGCGTGCCGTGGCATCTCCTGTGACAATGATATCTGACTGAGACTGAAATTCAAACTTCACCGCCTCGCCATGTACATAATGTGCTCCAAATCCAGTGGCAGCACGTCGAAGATTCGTCAGCAGCGCCCACGGATCGAACCATCCTTCCCGTTCAAGGCCCACACAGCCAAGGGCAATGTCCTTGGTGTTGAGCCAGGGAAATCTCGCCGCTAGACGATCTGGAGATAACAGCTCGTTGCGAGCACCCAGTTCGTTTTGCAGCTCTGCCGTCTTCCTCAGTGTCTCTGCATCTTTCTCTCCGGCGAGCACCAGTTGACCATGTGGTGTGTAATGCAGGGGTATATCGGTGCCAAAGTGCTCTCCCGCTCCACGCACAAAGTCCGCTCCAAACAGGGACATCTGAATATTCTCAGGCAGCGCAAACTGTTGACACAGGCCTCCAATGGCGACATTTGTCGAGGATTTCTTATACTGTCGATTTATCTACGATTAGTATTCGATTGCCGGGAGTATTTGTTATCATACTCACCGTCTCGTCCTTCTCCACAACAACTACATTAAGGCCATTTCGTGCCCGCTGCTTGAGCCAATATGCAGTGGAACTACCAACGCCACCGCCTCCTATAACCAGGACATCACAGTGGGTCTGGAACTGATCGGGAGCATCGTTCTCAACTTTGGATGAGATCTGCTGTGGAGCTTCATTTAGAGGCAGTGGTTCACCATCATACTTCTCTTCTTTGGGCACAAAGAACTCTTTTATCTTTCGCATATCGTTGCCTAGCAGGCGGAAGGTTCGCCGAATGGGATGATTATCTTCCTCCTTGTTCTGACTCTTCCCGTCACTGTTACTGTTAGGAGGTTTGCTCCCACTGGAGGAGTAGACACGTTTCAATGGCACCTGCGCCATAAGCATAACATTTCTGTAACGTAGCATATTTCCTTTTGATTTTCATTCATTAATATCCAACCCAAATTTTCTTTTATTGTTTATGCTTTATGCCATAACTCGTTGCACTAAAAGACTTCTGCGGCACGGAGAACCGAACAAAAGGTTACATCCAAAATGACGTCACAACTCCAATTTTGCAATAGCCGTTAAATTACGGACTTTATAATTTGAAATAAACTTGGAATAGTTCAAGTTATACGTTCTATTACTTAACAAGATACATATAATTATACTAACTTTAAATTTATCCTAATGTTAATGTAAATAATAATAATTGAAATAAATTGTTTCCACAAGAAAACATCGATATAGTTAACAGTGTCCAATTGATACTTTTATAACATTTCTCACATAAAACACTGTAATGTAGTTAAGTATCGGCCATCTCTAAGTCGCTTTGCATTACTTGGCAATTTTGTTGCCGACGGAAATTAAATCGAGAAAATAAATAATAATAAAAAAGCAGGTCGCAAATTATAAGTGCTTAAAATGGCAAAAGCTCAGAAACTGTCGCACTCGACGTTGAAATGGAGGTTGATCCCACAGCCGAAACATTGGCAGATGAAAAGAAAAATCAAGACATCGCCGCTGTCCAGGAGATACGTGAGCAAATTCGTCAAATTGAAAAGTCGGTCGCCTCCAAGGAATCACGGTAAGGAAACACAATATAATAATTTGTATACATATATGGTATATATATAACATATTTCTTGCAGCTTCATTCTGCGTGTGTTGCGCAATTTGCCAAACACTCGACGCAAACTTAATGCTGTCGTCTTCCGCAACTTGGCACAAAGTATTTACCCAGTTGGAGCTGACCGCGAATCGGCTTTGTCCCTGACGCCCGCACTGGAAAAGGATGCCACTGAGCTGCCCGATGTGGTAAAGAAGCAGGTGGCAACCAAGGCACCAATTGCCGAAGTGGATGCATATTTCTATTTGCTGTTGCTGGTCAAGTTAATAGATGCCAGCGATCTAAAGCGTGCCGGCACCTGTGCCGATGCCCTGATGGCCAAAATATCCATACAGAATCGTCGCACACTGGATCTCATTGGTGCCAAGTCGTATTTCTACTATTCCCGTGTGGCCGAGCTGAATAACGCCCTTGAGGGCATACGCGCCTTTCTGCACGCCCGTCTCCGCACTGCGACGCTGCGCAACGACTTCGAGGGACAGGCGGTGCTCCTCAACTGTCTCCTGCGCAATTACTTACACTATGCACTGTACGATCAGGCCGATAAGCTAGTGAAGAAGTCAGTGTATCCTGAGTCGGCTAGCAACAATGAGTGGGCTCGCTTCCTTTACTATTTGGGTCGCATTAAGGCAGCCAAGCTGGAGTATAGCGATGCTCACAAGCATCTGGTGCAGGCACTGCGTAAATCTCCACAACATGCCGCCATCGGTTTCCGCCAGACCGTGCAGAAGTTGATCATAGTCGTGGAGCTGCTGCTTGGAAATATTCCGGAACGTGTCGTCTTTCGCCAGGCAGGATTACGTCAGTCCCTGGGCCCGTACTTCCAGCTCACCCAGGCTGTGCGTTTGGGTAATCTGAAGCGTTTCGGCGACGTCGTATCACAGTTCGGACCCAAGTTTCAATTGGACCACACCTTCACGCTCATCATTCGCTTGCGCCACAATGTCATCAAAACTGCGATTCGCTCTATTGGCCTTTCCTATTCACGTATCTCGCCCAAGGACATAGCGAAGCGTCTGATGCTCGACTCTGCGGAGGATGCAGAGTTCATTGTGTCGAAAGCCATCCGTGATGGTGTGATTGAGGCCACTCTGGATCCTGCCCAGAACTATATGCGCAGCAAGGAGAGCACCGACATTTACAGCACGCGCGAGCCACAGTTGGCCTTCCATGAGCGCATATCGTTCTGCCTTAATCTCCACAATCAGAGCGTTAAGGCCATGCGCTACCCGCCGAAGTCGTATGGCAAAGATTTGGAAAGTGCCGAAGAGAGACGCGAACGTGAGCAACAGGATTTGGAACTGGCCAAGGAGATGGCTGAAGATGATGAGGATGGTTTCTAAACACATCCTGTGTACTTTACTTTAACTTTGCGTATATATGTCCGAAATGATTAAATAATAAAATTCATTTTCAAATCATTAAATCTTGATAAATCCTTGTTTAGGACGAGTTTCATTTTTAATATAACCTTGTCATTTATTTGACTCCTTAACCAAAAAGAAAGAGTGCTGTACAACGTTAAAGGAATTGAATTAATACCAATGTTTTTCAATTGTAATTTTATTTAAATTTTAATATAAAATGGTTTGATTTCCGTTTTATTTTTCAATTATTTAATTCTTCTTATTGCATTTTAATGGTAATCCTTGCTCAGGATGAGTTTTATTCTCAAAATAACCTTGTTATTCATTTGACTCCTAAGCCACACTGGAAAGTGGTGTAAAATGTTAAAAAAAACCAAACAATTATTAAAATTTATTGATAGTAATGGATATTTATTTATTTCATTAATATATTAAAACATAATTTCAATGTGTTATTTTTTTTTATTATTTAAAACAAATATGCAATGTAAAATATAAGGTAAATACAACACACTATTCACAATAGCTGTGCCGCCACAATCGAAGTATCGATAGTTGTCAATGCGCACGCAAATACATATCGAGATGTGTAAGCCATCGATAGATCATTAAAATATCAACAACCCTATCTAGTTGCATTATTCTTGGAGCAGAGAAGTAGAAAATTTTGTGAAAAAGCACACAAATCGAAGAAATGTAAATGCAAAAGTGCACAAATGTATTGAACAAAGTCAGAGTTTGCAAGTGCGCGCAAAGAATAAATAATAAACAGTGCATCAACTGGATTATCTTAACAAAGTAAAACTACATGCAAGAAACAGCAGCCACAGCATTCTGTGGCAGCGACGAGTGTCCTCGATTAGCGAGTAGATTGTGGAGTCTCTCTGGCCACATTGGTGCAGCAGCGCCCGCAAATGTATGCGACAACTAGTAGTGGGCAGCAGCAGTCGTCGTCGTTGTCGTCGTCTTCGTTGCCTTTGTGAAAAGAAGGACAAAAAGAAACAGAGCGAAAAACGCCAAAACAAAACGCAAAGTGGAAGCAAAATAAAACGTGCGTAAAAGTTAATTAGCTGACGAGCGACGAGTGCACAGAGAGAGGGAGATACAGATAGAGGAGCATCAGCAGCTGCCTAACTACAATTCTAGTTATATTTTGTTGTTGTTATTGTATTGTTGTCGTTGTTGTTGTTGTTGTGGTTTTTTTGCACCCACCACACGTAACTAGAGCAGCAGCCACTATCCCACACACACACACATATATACAAGAATACAAACCGAACCACACACACATATATAGACAAGCACACACACACGCGCGTTCGTACCCAACACATACCCACACACACCGACAGACTTTAGGCTAGACTCAGGTAGTAGATGCGTGCGTGCCACAAAAAGATTGGAAATGATTTGTCCAAAAGACGTCCTGCAGTGGTTTAAGACTCTGGAGAGCTACAAACGCATTGACACCATGTGTTCACTGCTCGAGGCGTGCCTGCCGTTTGAGCTGCGCTTTCTGGGCACCTGTTTGGAGGAGCTAGGCAGGCGTGATTCTCCAGAGTTGCGCGGCATGGAGCTGCGCGCGAATAATCCACAAGATTTGGCCGCCGATATGCATAACTGCCAGAAGGGTGAGCCAACAGACATCAAGATTCGGCGCAAAATGGCCCTCTATCTGGCACTGATAAGGGCCTGCAATCGGAACTGTGTCAGCGAAATCTTTCGCACTCTCGAATGCTGGGGCGAACGCGACTTTGCCAGCATGAGTGATCAGGATACGTTGCTGGAGCTGCTGCTTGTCTATACCATGGCTGCTAAACATCCGGTATTCTCGTATCATCAGCACAACAAGTGTGCCGAGATTCTGGCGAAGATAAAGGAGATCAAACGTGCCACAGACGAAGCAACACAAATCGAAAGTCTACAACAGCAGCAGCAACACCATCAGCCGCATGCGCAACAGGCTCTGCAGCAGCAGCAGCAACAACAACAGCAGCAGCAGCAATCGCATTTGCAGCAGCAACAACAACAAACACAACAACAGCAGCAGCAGCCACAGCAGCATGCACAACATGTGCTGCATCATCAGCAGCAGCAACAGCAGCACCCACCGCCGCCGCCTTTCCATCATCAAATGGTGCAAATGCTGCAAACGCCG
Source organism: Zaprionus nigranus (assembly GCA_018903425.1). Classification (NCBI taxonomy): domain Eukaryota; kingdom Metazoa; phylum Arthropoda; class Insecta; order Diptera; family Drosophilidae; genus Zaprionus; species Zaprionus nigranus. The sequence goes on from JAEIGD010000025.1 coordinate 1,623,916, forward strand.
CAAGTGACAGCACCGATGATATATTCACAGCACTGGCCCAAGGTAAGTATTGCACGGGGTATTCCCCTTTCTAGAGTAACTTATATACCATATGCATTCCCCTTAAACCTGCCATTCTCTTTCTCTTTCTTTCTCTTTGCAGCTGCTGCCCGGCAATGACGTCGACTCTATGCCGCATCTGATGCAATCCAACATCACCATTCCAGCGGACACAAATGCCATAGCAGCAGCAGCAACTGCTTGGTCCATGCGTGGTCTTTATGCAGCGCCGCCGCCGCAGCAGCCGCAGCAGGGTCCACAAAGCTTGGATCATCAGGTGCCGCCGCAAGCCAGTTCCCCAATGCTAAGCAGTCAGCACTCGTCACCCATGAGCAGTCGCACCACAAGCCCGCAACGTGAGCGTGGCGGCAGTGTGCCACAACAGCAGCAACAGCAGCAGCAACAACAAATGCGCAGCTTGTCGCAACGCATTGCTGGTGGTGTCAAGAACGTACGACGACCCTCGGTGGAGACAACGCCACCACCGGCGCCATCTTCGTCCGGAGATGCACAGCATGTCAAGCATTTGGAGGAGGTGAGTGTGACGAGGGGAAAGTGAAAAGAATTCAAGTAAGCCCAGATTATTGGAAGGAGTATTATAAGTGAAAGGGAGTCTGTCTTTTGTATTTGAAAGTTCCTCTCTAGACTGACCGGAGCTATTCGCCTTCCCTAATGAAACAGAACAGATTCTTCGCCGATAAGTTGATGAGCTGCGCAGGAATTGCGGTATCCATGTGCAGATGTTTCGTCCTCATCCAGTCTAAGGGTAGACAGTTGCAGAGAATGTGCTTGGCAGTTTCGTCATCTTCTTTGCAGATTCTACATGCCGCATCTGAACTAGTTGATAGTTTACCGTGTATTGGCCACTAATGTAGATAACAGAATGGTAAAGATTCCTGCTGTAGAACACAAAGATTCTACACTTAGCCAAGCCGAATCCCTAGTTGGAATAACACAGTAGTGGGAGTAACTATGTTGTTTTAGAGAGAAAACCCAAGCAATTATATCATGCCCAAATACCTGTGTTGCACCCATTGATTTCATCAACTATATACAGAATATATAAAAGGGGGCAGCAACATACTCCAAGCTAAATATTGCAAATAGTGCAGAGGCATCACTCAACTATATAAACAGGGGCACATAGTATATAAATACTATAGATTACAGTTCAGAGGCGTCAGTTTAATTAGCTAGTTTAATAAATTCAAGATTAATAGATTGAATATTTAATATATTAACGTATCGTATTCATTCCCAACAGAACATCAGCGAAGGCGGCGGCCTGTCTAGTATTATACGCAACAGTTTTCCTCGAACTGCGATTCAGCGTAACAATGCGAATATGTATTTGCCAGCACATCAGCAGCAGCAAACGGCGCCGGTGAATCAGCAAACACAGCAGCAGCAGCAGCAGCAGCAATCGTCACAACAGCAGCAGCAGCACTATCAGATTGGCAACAGTATCAAACCCAGCAACATGGTCTATTCGATGCACAATATGCATATTAATGACGATGGAAGCGGCTCAATGAGAAGCATCAATTCCAGCAAAAGTGCTGCCACAACTGGCAGCGAGTCGGGCAGCTCGAATGGATCGTGCGATGAGAGGACGCCACCACCAACGCCGTTGCCCATGCAAGTTTGTGCTGGTATGGGAATTGTATCTGGTTATCAGCAGCAGCAACAGCAGCCGCATCAGCAGCAGCAGAAACATCATCTAAGCTATAAGCAACAGCAGCAGCTGAATCTACAGCAACGTCTCAATGGACGCAATGGAGTTGAGAAGAGCTATCAGCAAATCTATGCGACGAGTAATCCCAGCGATGCTCAAACCTTGCAGCAGCAGGCACTGCTTATCAGTCCGTCTGCGGTGAGCACGCCAACGACAACGGTGCTGCTGCAGCCACAACAACAGCAACAACCACCGCCGCCAACAGCAACAGCGTACAATGCAGCGACATATCCATATCATACGGCAAGTCCGCGTGGTCCGCCACAGACATTGTTGCAACCACACAATGCACCGCCTCCGCAGACATTGCACGGGCCCTTTCGTTTTCCATTGGCCCCGCCACATAATGGGGAACTAATCTATCCGGCATATCATGCCGGACTGACGTTCTCTGCCGTGCCTGTGACAGCCACGCCTACAGGTGCGCCCACAGCGGTAACGAGTGGACAGTTGCGTAACTCCAGCAATGCTGTCGGTGTGGTCAGCACGAATGCGGTGGCAGTACAAACAGTGCCGCCTACGTCGCAGCAGCAGCAGCAACAATTGTTGGCGGCAACAGTTGCAACGACGCCGTACAGTGCATTGAACGTGTGCCCCATTACGGGCGCGAGCAGCGGTGTTGCCCAAAAGATAATCTCCTGCTACAATTGCGGTTCGCAGACACACAGCGGACGCGACTGCCAGGAGGCGTCCATGGAGGATGTGACCCGCAGTGCCACCTATAAGCTAGACTACAGCACGTCAACGATGGTCAACAGCATAGGGGGGGACAGTGGTGGCCCAGATGGACATAGCAAGGATGTGGGCAACATGCTGAAGAATGCATCGGGGACAACGGCAACAGCGGCGACAGCGGCAGCAGCAGCTGTGGGCAAATAGGACATGTATAATATGCAGACATAGCATAACAGAACGTATATATACAGAGATGTATATATGCAGGAGGATATATATAATTATTAATACTTATTGTAATTCTTAACTATTTACACACACAATTTTACATTTATTATGATTTTAAAAATGCGGAAATCAAATTTCACGCCTTAGACACGTCTCTTTTAGGTAATTAAGCCATTTTTCAAATTGCGTCGCCTATAACATTAACAACCTTGCACACCACAGGGATCTATAGTTGATATATATATACACAAATATATATATATATATATATATATATATATATATTCTACATGTGTCTGTGTATAATGCCTCCCTTCCCCAAATATGAATATGAATACTTGTAATGTTTAAGTTGTAAGAGCAAGAGAGCAATAGATAAAGTCAACTAGGTCCACACAGACACCCACACACACACATACACACAGACAGATTCATTAGCGCATTACGTAGCAACTGTTTTCGAAATTGAATATATGGACAACGTTTGTAGGGTAACTAGAACAAAAGGCAAAAATCAAATCGTATCAAAGTTATGTGCGTGCGATAAAACACTATATAATTTAAGGCGAAAGCGAAAATTAAAGCAAGAAAGAAAGAAAGAAACAAAAAACTGTAGCATTACAATAAAATGATAGCAAATACTATTCAAATGTGAATAAACAAACAAATAAAAAAAGAGAGAGTAGTAGCACCATCCAGAACCGTACCGAACCGAACTTCCTCCTTCTCTCACAGCCAGAGACAGACAGACAAAGAGTATGTGTGCTTAGTTAACTATTATTTGAATTATGACTAATTTTCTCGTAACTAGTAACTATTTATTTTCTGCTCCTTTGTTTCAACTTTGAACATATGTTAATTTAGCATTGGTTTTACATTGTATTATATAGAGTATATGATATGATATTCACAAGCTATGTACATCTAATCTGAGAATCGCAAACATTAAGTGTAGCAACGAGTTACCATTCAATATATTTTTTTTTACTATAAATAATATATATTTATATATATATACAGATATACAGATATATGCTCGTACTTGACCATATGGATTATGAAAAATACGTATATTATATAAGGGCTTTAATGGCCGTTGAGATTTTTGGTGGTGAAGATCGCGCCAAACTCGTCTATTCGCCCTACCCCCCCAAAACAGAGTTAGATTCTTTCGGTTACTTATGTATGTATAAACGTTGTTACCTTTTTTATGAATGTTAACAAAACGAAAACGAAAATGCATAGTAAAAACAAAAACAATAAAACAAAAACAGAAAGAGAAAGAAAACAAAACAGAAAACCATATTGAAATCAAATGAAAAACGTAATTAAAGAGTTGCTGCTAATGCGTAAGTGCATGACAAACGATTATTATATTTCAGTGAAAAATAAAACAAATTGTTTCTTAAATTCGTGTAAAAAACACAAAGCTACAAAACAATTGTCTTTCATCTCTTCCCATCTCATGTGTACACTTGTTGTCCTATTGTGTCATATGTATATACATTGTACTCGTATACGATATGTATCTTGCATTTGGGTATTTCCGATTCACTTTGAGTGATAGGAAATGAACGGCAGAACGGGGGGTTATATCTACATAGAGCGTAAAAGGCAGTAAGTGTCTGTGTTGGTGTGTGTGTGTGTGTGGTGAGTATCGGATCTTGTTCGCTCCCCAACACTTTGATAGGCCCCTTGCAGACTATGGCTAAACCCAGAGTTAGCTTCGTTTAGAGTGCACATTCAATTCTTGAATGGCTCGTGAATAGCTGACACTGGTATTAGTGAGCGCCCCCTTTATAAGTACAGTGAAACTTGCTTAGGTCGCGTCTTGGGATCTGTAGAAAGAAAGGTAACTTTGTAGGATTTATAGGAATGAACTATGGGAAAAAAATCATTTTTTTTGACATTTTTTTAATTTATTAATTGTTTTAAATTTTAATTGCTTGCGTTTCACATCTAGATATACTAAATTTACTAGAAATAAAATGCAAGAGAAAGGTTGGAATACGGTATTAATCTCCGTAAATATAAAGCGGACGTGGACTAAAACAATTCCGAAATTCATTTTTAGTAATACACCACGAAAATTTCAAGTCTCTATCTTTAAAATTAAAGTTGATGCCAAAATAACGATTTTTTTCCCACTGTGGAATGGTTTGTGATGGAAGAATATATAAGTTGCGCATGATCATTACTATAGCTGTCTCGATCTTTATATGTATATATTATATTATATATATATAAAGATATATTTTAAACTGGACTATTGATTCTTTCCCTGTTTTTTACGAAAGAAATTTCACTAGATTGTATTTTTTTGGAAATTAACTAATCATTGTCTCGCCTTGTGTAATACTGCAAACTTTTATGCATACATCGGTTATTGCCTTCTGTAGATTTGAACCCAAGTTAAAGATCATGAATAAATATATTTTAGATTAACTTTTAATAAAATTGATAATGTTATGTTTCGCATTTTGAAATTTTAGCTTCTAGCATTAAGCTTGGAGACAACAAGTTTTGGTTATTTTGCTTAGTTTTCCTATAAAAAAAAACAGCTCGGATTGCAAGACATATTTCAATATTTCAATTCCATCTTTACTCAAAGAAAGATTTCCCTTACTCAGTTACTACCGTAGTTAGTTGGGTAAAGGCAGAAATAATGGTTGCGCCAGAGATCTGGTAGCCATCCCCACGCACACACGCACACACACGATGCCATATGCCACTACTCCATACTCAGCGAGCGATTGCAGCGAGACTCTATGAAAGAGGCAACCGTGGCGTTCTCTCAAGCGTATCCACTTCGGCTTGTCGTAACGGCAAGTCGTCTTCAGTTGAGCATAGACCTGGATCCGGTGTAGTTGTTGCCACAAAGACCTCAAGATTGAAAGAGACACAGAGATATTTTGTAACCAAACTAAGGCTTAAAGCAGGTGTGAACTCAACATTATTCTGATCAAAATAATATATAGAATATTCTCTGAATTCTTTAAAATGGAACTCACTTTCTTGCTTCGTTTTCTGGGTTCGTATTAATGTTCTTTTTCTTGTTTGTTGGTGTGCAGCAAGTTCAGCCGTTTTGGCTTGGCTTGGCGTGATTGTTCATGCATGCAGTGTGGTAAGTTGTAACCGTTCGGACCTCGTACCTCTGCCCTACCTACCCCTCGAGCTGAGAAGAAGCAGCAATGCTTAAGGCCGTCAAGAAGTCGAGTGAGGTGAACAAATCGAAATTAAAGCTTGCTGCCAGTAATGGCAACGAGAACAACAACAACATTGATAGAAAAGACAACAACAACATTACGGAGTGTTCGGGAATGTTAGAGATCAAACGAGGCTCTATATCCGGACAGAAGTCAGAGGGAAGTCCACATGATAGCGCTCCATTGAAGAAACTCAGCCTGAAGGGTAATCAGCTGTGCGGAAGCATACTCATTGGCAACTATAATGTAAAACCATAGATAAATCCATAGACACCCTCTTTAACTTACCTTACATCTCTGCGTGCAGTACCTAACCCAGTTGGAGGTGTGCGAGAATGAAATGGAGGTCTTGGATCTGAGTTCCCTTGCTCAACTGGAGACACTGAAATGCAGTCGCAACAAACTGATCGAGCTCATCATAAATGGAACCAATCTACAAACACTCATTGCGGATCATAACTGTAAGTGCGGGTGAGATTATAAAACAGAGATAGTCAGAGAAACACACTCCACATATGTATACATATGCATATATGTATGTATGTACATACTACGTCAGCATTCATATTTAGAGCTGTTTTGTGTTGCTAATAGCAATTTTATCAGTACTTAGTTGAAGGCAGTATGAGTCAGAATATTATGTTAAACTAATAAATGGATCTGGGGTGTACTATATATGAGGCTAGTCTAGGACAATACATTTTCTATAAGAATGCTATCGCTCAACAGTTGTCTATATATCTTTTCATATCTTTAAATTGTATACTAACTAAATGTATGGAACAAGAAGCAGGCGTGACACAAATTGTATATATGTATACCTTTATGCCAAATTTGGTGTCTCTAGCTCTTATAATAACTAAGATCTGTGTGTTTATCTGGTCATCCAGATATCCAGACAGACATGTCTCAATCGACTCGGATAGTGATTCTGAGCAAGAATATACTTTATGGGGTTTGCCACGCCTCATACTGTATGTTACATACATTTGCACAAAGTTAGAATACCCTATTTTGACCATTTTCAATGGTCGAAGGGTATAAAACAAATCATTGCACAATTGCTGTTGGGAATTATAAGGGTTTTCAAAAATGCACGTATATTATTTACATTAAGGCGAGCTCTACCATAGTTATCATAACTTGTTTTACTATATATGTACATAGCTCTATTCTATATTCCTATTGCTATATCTTGCTATATGACTATCCCTCTATCTTACTATATCTCCATCTGTGTATGTATTTAAGTATTGATATTAATATCATGCATTCCTTAGGCCTGCAGAACATCTCCATACCAAAGAGCGTGCCCTTGAAGCTGCTGCATGTGGACATCTCTCACAACTACTTGGGCGAACTGCCGCAGTGGATCGGTGGCTGCATTGCTCTGGTCACACTTCACGCACAACACAATCACTTGATCAATGTGCGGGATCTGCTGCGCAATTATCGCATCGAGAACCTGCGCTCCTTGAATCTATCGTACAATGCGCTGCAGCAGCTGGACTATTTGCCCGATGCCTTTTGCAGTGTGCAGGAGCTGCAGTTGCAGAGCAACGAGCTGCAACGGCTGCCGGAGAACTTCTTCGGCATCACCCACACACAGCTAAGCACGTTGAATGCCTCGTGCAATCGCCTGTCCGCGTTGCCGCGCTACGAGCAGAACAACAATGCGGCACTGGTGGAGTTATCGCTGACCTCCAACCAGCTGAACGAACATATCTTTGATGCACTGTTGCATGCAGGCAGGCTGAAGGTGCTGCGCCTGGCACACAACCGGATTGGGCTGCTGCCTGGGGAGTGTGTGGGCAACTGGCCGGAGTTGGAGACGCTGGTGTTGTCGGGCAACATGTTGCAACAACTGCCGGAGCAGGTGGCAACACTCAGTCAGCTGCGGGTGCTGCGCTGCTGCAACAACCTGTTGCTCAGCACGCCGCAGCTGGCCAAGCTGAGTAAATTGAGAATTCTGGACTTGGCCCACAATCACTTGGATCGCATCAATTTGGTCGCCCTGGTGCCATCGCGTAATCTCAAGTATCTGGATCTGTCGGGCAATCTGCAGCTGCAGGTGGACGAGCAGCAACTGAAGGCCTGTCAGTCGCAAAGCCAGCGCGTTTGGAGTCTGGTCGATGTGTCTGGGAAGAATCGTGAGGCTTTGCCCACTAGCACTGCATGCCGAGGGTCATCGGAGTTGCACAAGGCCAAGACGGCGCCGTGGTCCATGGGATACGCTGAGACGCCAGGTGAGCTGCGCAAGCTGCTGGTCACTCAACTGCGCGCGGGTCTGGGTGCCGAGGAAGCACTGTTCGGCATGTTCGAGGCACAGGGTGCAGCAAATGCTCGTGCAGCACAGCAAATGTCGCAGCTTGTGCCGGAACTACTCAAGCAGGAGCAAACACTCAAGTCGCCTTCGAATCATTATATGAAGTACACATTGCTGGCAGCTCAACGCCAGAGCGGCAACCAGTTGCACAGCGCCACCTTGCTCCACCTGCTGCGCCTGTCCAGCAAGGTGAGAGCACTCAAGGCTAAGCGATATGTACTGCGCATGGCCAACGTGGGTCACTTTGACGCGTATCTGGTGCGACGCACAACACACTTGCGGCTTACTGAGCCGGAATCAAACTTTCGCAGCAATAAACGAACAAAGGAGAATTCAATGCCAGATCCAGAAATATTAGAGGTTGGTATTCAGTTATATATGTATTAATAGAAGCCCATCAAATCTATTTCAAAGTTGCGCCAAAAAATACTTAAATGTCCTTCTCGTTTATGACTCGATATCGACAGGCACAACAGAATCTATCGCTTTAAATTTAGTTTGCTTTAAAATGCCTTCCAAAAAAATCCCCTAAATGTCCGTTTATGAATCGATATCGATAGATATAGGAAAATCTTTAGATATTGTTGATGTTTGCTAAAAGAATTGGCTAAAGAATTGATATTGACAGGCATACTTTAATATTTGAAATAATATTCCATTATTATGCAAAAATTGATATTCTTTTTGATATGGCTGCGCATTACTTAATTGATCTATGTTATTGTCGATTGCCTGTGCATAACATAATTGATCTATGTTAATGTCGATTGATTTAAGTTGTGCCCAACCAATTTCCCTAAGCTTGTCCTTCTCGTAATGGAATCGATATTGAAGCTGAATCTATCGATATTATTGTTAATTTCTCCGCAGATCTAGAGCAGAGCGCGAATAATATCTGAAACCTCTATTCGATTCTAACTCGTTTAAGCAATTTCAATCCAAAACTTGAAATGTTAATTGGCACTTCAGATTAGCATTAATTGATTAATATATATTTTTCATTTTGTTTACCACAGTTAACACTCAGTAACGATGACGAGTATTTGGTGCTGGGCAACGAACAGCTGTGGTCCGTCATGGACATTGGTCGTGCGGCGCGAGAGATACGCAAGGAGGAGAACGCTCTGCTGGCCGCCAAGCGCTTGCTGGAGATTGCACAGAGCTTTGGCGCCACAGCCAATTTGAGTGTGATTGTTGTGCGCTTCTGCCACCTGAGCACCGACGTGGATCATCTGATACGCGAGCTTAAGCAGAGCGTACGCAAGAAGCCGGCACTGGTGTCGCCTCAACCGCACATTGCTTCGGTCAGTAAGCGCACCTGCTGTGATCGCAGCAATGCGTGTCGGCATCGCACACTCGAGCAGGAGCTACTCGCGGGTCGCTCCTCGCCCAGTGGTCAGAGCAATCCCGAACTGTTATCCCAGGATCATGTCAGCCCGGTGGCCACAAAGGATGAGTTTATATTGGCACATGCGCGTGTGTTGCAGGAGGAGCAGCAACTGGAAATGCTAGACGAGACCGAGTCCGTGTTGTCCGAGGAGCAGTTCAAGTGCTGGGAGTACATGCTCGAGCAGAACACGCAACTCCTCTTCGACAAGGAGCTAAACACCATATCCAAGTCGTTCACCAAGCAACGTCTGCCCACGGCCAAGCTCACAGCCGCGGACTGCAACGATCTCAAGTCGAATCTCATACGGAATGTAACCAACAAGTTCATATCGAGCAGCACGCCACAGCTGGCCCAGTTGCCTCCACCTTTGGCGCCAGTTGCCGCTTTTCAGCAGCTGAAGCTACCGTCCAACGAGCAGTTTGGCAGCATGCGCTCCTTTCAACAGTCCCACAATTATGGCTATAATCTCTTCGACGGCAAGGCAAGGGATGCATATGCCAAGCTCGGCGGCGGACCACATGCTGCCTACTTCGGCTCCCTGCAGCGCCGTATGCCCTGCAATTTCGAATACGATTTTCCCGCCTCACAGGAACGGGATCACAATGTGCTGGACGAGGAGGAGATCGAGGAGGAGGATGGCTATACGGAGCACGAGAGTCGCATGCGTAAATACTGGGGCGTGGCAACCACAGAACTTTAACGCGGAGTTAGGAGTAGCAATAGGATTAGCAGTTACCCCTAAGAAGCTTACAATATATTTGCAACTTGATTAATAAAAATTAAGATCAGAAATTACCCCTTAGAAGTACACTGTATGTTATGATGGCAACTCGATTAAAAGTTATGCTTAGAAAACGATTTCAAAAATTATCGCAAAATCGGTTACGGCATTCCGGAAGTTTAACATTGCCCGTGTTTATCTTTTATACCCTGCAGAGGGTATATTAAATTTAGGCAGATGTTTACAACGCATCTTGGGGGACATGTTCGACCCTATATAGTATATATGTATATTCTGAATCATCATTAATAGGGGAACAGATTTGGTCATGTCTGTTTGTACGTCCGTTTATCTGTTGCAACAAAAACTATTCTCAGTTTTTTAACTTTGCACATAAGTTTCTTAGTTAAATACATATTCGGAAGAAGCCCTATTTAACCGATATATAGTATAAATGCCACACAAACTATCTGCTAATGTTGGTTGTTTTTCAAGATGCACGTACCAAATACACTAGATCAGTTTTTTTCTATATAAATAATAATTTGTGTATAAAATTTCATCGAAATCGGACCTCGATAACACATACCTTAGAAACAATGGACCAAAATGAAAAACACTGGTCCTTGATGGTAGCTGTCAATTTGGTCCAGCTTTTCCGGGTTTATCTCGGTCTAGTTGGGAAGTATGTGCCCAAAAGTATCCAGTTTTGAGAAATATATCGGCCGAGGTTCGGTATATCCAATCAACTTAGACATTCTTTTCATCTGAAACGAAATAAACCCAGAAAAGCGTTTGGAATTTCCCACCAAATTGACAACCCTGGGTAGAGGTGGAAATAAATCGATGTTGACTGAATCGATTTATTTTCAAAAATTCAAGGAAAAATCGATTCAAATCGATTTAAATTAACAATTTGATATATAAAAAAAAAACATTTTTGCTTGAAATTATAGAAAAAAACGTGTTTTTGGCTTGAAATTAAAGAAAACAAATATAAAATGAAATATAATGAAGACCTCATATTCGCAATTACCCTACACAAAATTCTTCAAAAACAAATGCTTATCCGTCGCAGTATACCTAAAAAACTAAAATGTTGTACCACCACTAGACATGTTTACTTATTTAGTTTCAGTAATTTAGTACTATCACTAAGCAATGAATGTGTTCATTGCTTAGTGGTACTATTTTCAAATTTTCGATTAAATCGTTTCTCGAAAATTTAATCGATGCATCGGGAAATATTGAAAACATCGATTAATCGATTAAAGAATCGATTTAACTTCCAGCTCTACTTGATGGAGCTTCATCGCCAAAAATTGAATAAAGTTCTTCGATGCACTGTTGAGTTAATCCACGTCGAAAGTTTTACTAAATGATGCAACGAAAATGCTCACGATTTAATTCAATTTTTGGTCGAGATGAATCTATTGCGTATGTCAAAATGTTCTGAGTACGTATAACCTCAAAAATGTCAAGCTTTAGGATAGAGCTGTCAGTTGCCAGATTGCAACACTAGGGTTGCTTAATTCCGGCATATTCATATATTTATAAGATCTAGTATAGGAACCTTCGAAGGGTATTAAAGCTTCGGCATGTCGAAGTTGTATTCTTTCTAGTTTTATGAAAACAAAATTTGTAAACTGTGTAGAAACTCGACAGACTTGCTCGAGATGACGTTGTCCGCTGAGCGTTGTTTACAGCTAAAGCCGAAATCATTGAAGTCAGCTAGAGTTCAATCACATAAAGCCCAAAGAAAACCTTAGAGAACCGGTCGCGCTTGTGGGGAGCACGGGGATGCCCAAGCATTGCCGAAGCATCATAGCCGAAGTTTGCCGAGCTTCGAACCAGTTTGACTCGACCTACAGATCCCAATTCAATATAAATAGACGAATCGTGGGGCCAGTTGCACGTATACCTCTGCGCAGAGCACATCTTCAGAGATCTAAAATGAAATACACGGTGAGTTTGTCGATCAGCAATAATGCGTGAATGTCTCTGGACGAATCCACTCTCAATTGATTCCACAGCTTGTTATCTGCCTTGCGATCGCTTTGTTCGCTTCTGCTTCAGCGCAGTTTGGATTTGGAAGACCCGGTGGATTTGGAAGACCCGGTGCATTTGGATTTAGACCCGGTGGCTTCGGTGGCGGCTTTGGAGGCGAACAGCAACAGCAGCAGCAGCAGGCAGGTTTTGGCGGCGGCGGCTTTGGTGGCGAACAGCAACAACAACAGCAGCTTGGTGCTGGCGGCTTTGGAGCCCAGCAACAACAGGAGGAGATTTTTACCCTCCCAGGTGGTGGAAGCTTTGAACTGCAGCAGCAGCAGCAAGAGGGTGTCGGTGGCTTTGGAGGCCAGCAGCAGCAGCAACAGCAAGAAAGCTTTGGCGGTGGCTTTGGCGGTGGCTTCGGCGGTGGCTTCGGCGGCTTTAGGGGCTAAAAGTAAAGCAGCTACAGCACCAAAAATGGGAACGCTTTAAACTCCACTTGATCGATAATCCTATAGATGGTACAATTATGAAGAAATCCACTACAAGTGCGCAGTATATTGCAACCGATATGTTAAGTTGAAATTAACTTCAATATAGTGAATTTTTATTGAAAATCAACGATTTTTATTCGAGTGGACGAGGCACTGAAAGACCCTCAATAGAGGGATATAAACTTGATAACTACTATGCTAGAGTTGCTTCTAGAAATGAACAAAAGACGCCTTCGGAATAATTTCATTTTGTTTGTCATTCTGCGATAATTAAATTAACAATTCAGATCAAGAGCTTGACGGTTTATTGTGTCCATTCGGTATAGTTAGAGTACACAGTAGGTACTTGACAGACAAACCTAATCCATTCATTTGAATAAGAAATGAATATATAATATAAGAGTTATATGCTTATACGAATATTCACAATGAACTTTCCAATTGTGATGAAATTATATAATAATCAAATCAGGTCTATCCACTTAAAACTACCAAACCATCGATCGGGGAGTACCCTTGCACTTAACTCTATGTTATCAAGTGTTGCATGGATTTGTTTACGTTTATATGATTTGAATATTCATGTTATTTGTGGGTCAATTCAACAAAAGCCTGAAAATGTATGTTTATTTTAAAACGAAGAAAAATACTAACAAATCAGAAGTAGGCATCATATACCATTGTTTTTTTCAACTTGTTAATTGTCACATTTAGCAGATTTACAAATCATTTATTTAGAGTGCTTTCAACTTTTCATTAATTTTATTATATAAATAATAACTTCATTACGCATTATCCTTAAATACGCACATCTTTTAAAATATATTAGAATTTGTTGTAGACTGATTTTTGGCGGCAAAGCCAGAGAAGATAGCAACATGTGCCAATTTTAATCAGTTTATACAATATTTTCTTCATTTCACAGAACACAGTTTTGTTTCCAAGTTTGCCCTTGAAATGTTTTGCCCGTTTTTCTCAAATTCTCTCTTTCAGCGTTTGTCTACTTTTTATACCCTTCGACCATTGAAAATGCTCAAAAAAGGTATACTAACTTTGTGCAAATGTATGAAACAGGCAGAAGGACGCGTGGGAGACCTCATAAAGTATATATACTCTTGTTCAGGATCTCAAGCCGAGTCCATTGAAGCACGTCTGTATGTCTGTCTGTCGGTGTGAACGCACAGATCTCAGCTATTTTAAAAGCTAGAGTTACTAAATTTGGAAGGAATACTCTTGTGTACCATACGCTGATCAAGTTTATTTCAAATATAAGGTGCCACGCCAACATCAACAATTTAATTTTTGAACTCAATTTGTTAGCGCTGTATAATAGATGTAAATTTCTGACTTTAACATATACTAAGCTGATTAAATTATCTTCGTATTCTTCAAATTACAATCGAGCGATAAACAAAGAAATTATTTAAGAAAGTATGAGCATTAAATCAAGTGCTTGTGTCAGCTAACAAGTGAGGCAGGCAAGCGCTATCGCCATCTGTCGGGAATAATTTTAAAGCATGTGCATCTGTATATGTGTATGAATTTAACAAATGAGGCTATCTCGGAACATAGGTCAAAGGGTATGCCACTGTTGTGAGCCGCGCGCCTATTTGCTTTACTTACTAGCAGTGTTGCCAACTCTGAGCCGATAGTTATAGCTGAGTTGACTCTTGAAAATAGCCAAAAATAGCCAACCCTCACAAAAAATAGCAACAGAAAATAACCGCAGCAAAATCAGTTGAAAATAACTGGATTTATTAAAACGAAGTGATGAAAACCATATTTTGTTTGTATTTTATATATATTTATCCGACAAATGTCGCTAGAATTTCGTCAACTTCAACATCTTGCTCGTTTTACGCAATACCGCCTTTAGGTTTTTTGGTTTTCACGTGGGATTTCAAATCCCACAATTTTGCATTCAGTGTGCACTTGCAATACCATAAGTGCAGAACAGTTTTGTCGGATCATTCACTTCTTTTTCATACATGTTTTTAAACGTTCATCCACGCAGCTTTTTGTTTATATTCTTTCGGCATTTTGGCGCGTGCTCGAATTTCTGTATAGCATTCTTTTAACTTCTAAAGATGTGAATTGCAAACTACAGATAGCAGCATGCAAGTACTCGTGCATCGATAAGTAATCGACATATGTACATATTAGAACAGCCGATGGTCATTTTTTTTGTGAAGAGTTATGGCTATTTTTTGCAAAATTATTTTGCGAAACGTAAATATTTGTGTATTGTTTAATATAGCTAAAAACTAACTGAGCTTTTGATAAGAATACCTGAAAAAACCGTTCCTAGCTAAATCGAAAAATTTCTAGTTTTCGGTCATCCAAAATAGCCATAACTGGCTAGAAAATAGCTGAGTTGGCAACACTGCTTACTAGTTATTTATGATAAAGCAGTGCACAGTGCTGATTTAAGAAAACTGGTTTCAACTGCTTTCTTTTTTCCTGTTGAGTCCGATAGATGGCAATAACAAAAAAGTTGCATACCCTTTCAGAAGGTATATTCATTTAGGAAACGTATCCAACCCAATGAAGTAAATATTATATATTATCAATCAGTATCCATAGAGGAGTCGAATTTGCCATGTTTGTCTGTCCGTTTAAAGCTATCTTTCTTTAAACTTGGAACAGTCGGTACTAGTCGGATAGGACAGATATATTGTATTGGTAACATACAACCTTTCAGCCGGTTTTTGTTGATTTTCTATATTAAATATTTGTTTAACTATGCTCTTATTAGTAAAGAAGTAAAGACGAAAATTTTAATTTTAAAAAAATAATTTTATGTTATATTCCATAGAAATAGAAGTTTACAAAGTTCTTATATACTTTTTATAGGAATAATCGGTGGAAATCTTTTTAAATTTATTTGCAATTTCCTAGCTAAAAGCTTAAGTTGATTCGACTTAGCATATGATTACGTAGGACTAAAATTCTAAAATTTGGATCTAGACCGATTTAACATAATACTTACTGGAATATATTCCCAATAAATCATGTAATTTACTGCTTTCCGGAAACATTTACGTAGCGCGTGTTTATGTTTTTCAAAAACAAATCATGTAAACTTTTTCGAAACTAGAATGACGCGCTCGAGATTGTGTTGTCTATTGTGCGTTGTTTATATCTATATCGATATTATTGAAATTCGCTGGAGTTCAATCACACAAGCCAAAAGAAAACTTGGAGGGAACCGGTCACTTATTAGATGCAAGGGGAAGCCCAAGCATCTCATCGTCTAGTCCGTGTCTGTTCAATTTGGAACCAGTTTGACAGAGCCAAGAGACCCTAAATTGGTATAAATAGACGAACCGTTGGGCCAGTCGAACGCACAATATTTTAAAGACGCAAAATGAAATACTTGGTAAGTTAAGCGAAATCGGCAACAATCCGTGAATGTTTCTAGACAAATCCACATTCAATTGATCCATAGCTGGTTATCTGCCTTGCGGTCGCTCTATTCGCTTCGGCGTACGCACAGTATGCATTTGGAGGATTCGGCGGACAGCAACAGCAACAGCAGGAAGGCTTCGGAGGAGGTTTTGGTGGTGGATTCGAACAGCAACAGCAGCAGCAGCAGGGCTTCGGAGGAGGTTTCGGTGGCGGCGGATTCGAACAGCAACAGCAGCAGCAGGGCTTCGGAGGAGGTTTCGGTGGCGGCGGATTCGAACAGCAACAGCAGCAGCAAGAGGGCTTCGGCGGCTTTAGCTTCGGACGCTAAATATGAAGCATTTCTAGGGCCAAAAGGGGAGGCTTTAAACTCAACAGTTAGTTCTCAATAATGAAGAATCTTATAGATTAGCAATTCTACAGAGAACTAACTGAAGTTATTGTATCTACTCAAGGTTCCAACAAATAATGTTAAGTTTAAATAACCTACAATATAGTAAATTTTAATAGGAAATTATGTTATGATTTTAATTGGGGTACTGAAGGGATTCAAAATCCCTCGATAGGGATAGTCGCTTGTAAAAAAGGGAATGAATTAGATGCCTTGGAATATTCTAATTCCTTTTGTCAATCTGCAATAATTAAATTAACAATCTAGATCAAAAACATATCAGGTATAATCAAAATAAATATAGACTCTCAAAGATTAAATTTTGGTACTTGACGGACAAAACTAATATACTCATTCATCTTTTAAAGAATTCCGTTGGTAAAAATGAACGTAAAATGAATACAAATGCTTGAATATTCCTATAAAGGAGATATAAGAGTTATACATATGTATTATAAGAGATATGCATATTCAAAAGTAACTTTCTAATTTTTGAGAAATTGTATGGCGTAATAATCGAATCAGGCCTATCCACTTTCAACTCTGAAACCATCATCAGGGAAGTACCCTGCCTCTAAGAGCTTTCAAGGGTAGCGTGGGTCTGTTAATGTACATACACTTAAGTATATCTCAATTTGCATGTCATTTTTAGGTCAACTTAGCAAAAACTTAAAAATATATTGTTTATAAAGTCATATGCCAACGTTCCATATACACTACTTTATCATAGACCATTAATAGTGAGGCCCTATGCTCCACTAGGAGTTAAAGGAATTAAAAAAAAAAAAATTAATAGTGTCTGTATTAAATACAAAATTTTAGCAGAGTTATTTTTAAAACTGTTACACTTTAGCAACTATCCAAACTAAAACTATTTGCTTTTTTCCAGTTATGCTAATGTCCGATAAATGGCAACACCCTAGCTACAGTTAACTATAGCGATGATTCCTTATTAAGTTTATTCATTCATTAATACAAAATATTAAGGCACACAAAAAGATGCGTTTAAGGCTTAAAGAACTTTGCAAAGACGCTAACACAATCGAGAGAAGCCGTAGAAAGTTGACTAGTGTTAATATAGATTTGCTAATTGTTAATTAGCAATTTGTTTAAGTAAAAAACCTGCTCAGTTTATTCTTATTATTGCGAAATTCGATCTGAATTATCATAGGATGAGGAATAGTTCTCCTTCTGCCTGATTCATATATTTTCGGTTGACACAAAGCTATAATACCCTTCTACTTTATGGTTATCGTGTATATAAATTATACGGAAGTTTTAACTGCGCGAGTGTTTGTTTTTTTAAGGCAAACTCGAGATTCTTCTGTCTGCTGTGAATTGTTTACAGCTGAATCGAATTTATTGAAATTGGATATAGTTCAATCACATAATAACAATGAAAACTTGAAGGAACCGGTCGTTTATTAGATGCAAGGGGAAGCCCGATCGTCCCGTCATTTGAACGTCTGGCACTTGTCTGTCGCATTTCGAACCAGTTTGGCAAAGCAAAAAGATCCAAAATTTGTATAAATAGACGAACCGTTGGTCCAGTAGAACATACAGTTTTTAAGAGTCGCAAAATGAAATACTTGGTAAGTTAAGAGAAATCGGCAACAATCCGTGAATGTTTTTAGACAAATCCTACCCCATAGCTGGTTATCTGCCTTGCGGTCGCTCTATTCGCTTCGGCGTACGCACAGTTTGGAGGATTCGGCGGTGGATTTGGTGGCGAACTGCAACAGCAGCAGCAGGAAAGTTACGGCGGAGGCTTTGGAGGCCAGCAACAACAGCAGCAGGAAGGCTTCGGAGGAGGTTTCGGTGGTGGATTCGAACAGCAACAGCAGCAACAGGGAGGTTTCTTCTAAAAATCAGTAGCTGCAGGACCAAAGTTGAAAGGACTCCATCTGTACTGAAGAGAATCGAAATCATTAAATATTTTAATGTACTCTAATTATATATTCTAAATATATGAGAATATTTTTATTTGGGTGGATAAGTTGATTGTACCCAGAACCACTTCAGTGAGTCTGTTTTACTTTTAATTTCTGATGAAGAGTCTAGCTAGCCTCGACCGGTATCTTTTAATTTCTTAATTCTAAATACTTATATTTTATAATTGTTATACAAAACCTGACATACTCTGTATCGTCTATTTCCTATTGATAGAGAATAGTGGAAAAATACTCATAAAAATATAACAAATATTTGAATAACAAACTGATATGATATGTATGAGTATGTATGTATGTGCAACTGTAAATATACTCGTATATATAAATTCAAAAAAAACTTTCCACTCGTGGAGATAATATAAGATATTTAAAACAGGTTTTTCAACTTTCGAGTAGAACTCTACACTCAGCTGGATGCTTTTATGCTTAAATATTAGTATGATAATAATTAAATATAATTATAGCTATGCGATAATTCAGAAAAGAATTTAAAATTTATTTCAGGGTTTGAAGATTCCTGTTTTTGGTTAAGTGATGCGTAAATTTCGCATTTTGCAAAAAGAATATGTTTATGAATAAAGAAAGGCTAGCTACAACATGCCGAAGGTTTTATACATTTGACATCAATCTTTTTCGATTGGTCTATACTAGTTATACATATATAAAAGTATAAAATATTATAACATTATTTATTGTTTTTTTGAAAATTGTTGTATCTGACTAATTTTTCCTGCCAAAGCCATAGAATATAGGTGTCCGATTTCGATGAAATGGAAAAGTGTTGTAAGTTTGTGAATTTCTTAAATAGACACTTAAAACTTAAGTTATTTCGACAAAATAATACTGCTCTTAAAACAAAATTATAATGGGAGATGGTTCAAAGGGGCGTTAGATTAAATTGAATTAAATTTAACTTCTGGCCGAAATTAATGTACTCTCTGCCTTAGGGTATACAAATGAGTATCAAATTTATAGTCTACTTGTGTGGGTTACGCAAAAAAATAAAGCAGTGCTGTCGTGCCTTTTAGCAAAAACTGCTTGCTGTTCCCACATAAGGGTTCAACTAGAACTGCTTGCATATCACTGCTTGCTATTTCCAGTGCATATGTGTAGTTCCGCTCTTGTGCGATAGATGGCGAGGTGTTACCTGCAGCCATGTTCCGTAGTAGGGGCTGTGTTCTACATGTTGTGTGTGTGTATGCTCCATCGTTATTTAGGCCAGAAGAAAGCTAAATTTCCCGCAGTTGTCGTGATTGTCCATAAAAGAGCTGAATAAGCAACACTCATTAATCTAAATTATTAAATTATTTATTATTTCTTAGTAATTAGGAAATCGGAACGAATTATGCATTGATGCGCAGACAAGTGTCGACTGCGACAGTACAAGTGGCCATTAAAATCGAGCACGCTCACGCACATGTTGATCCACACACACTTATATATGCAAGTGGCGCGCGTTGGAGACATCTACGGCGCCACTGAGGCGAATAATTCGTGTCAATATCAGAACTCATTTACTTGCGGTTGTTTTAACGCCGCGACGCGATACAAAATTCCTCTAAGTGGCAACTACATGACGATGGGCGTGGCAAGAAGGGGCGAAGATACATATTTGTGCTTGCTTTCTAATCATTTGCAGTCGCTCAAGTGTGTTACCGTTATAGGTCACGTTAACAAGGCGTCGGCGACGGCGCATCCCCTTACCGAGTATAAAAAAGTACACCCTGCACAGCCAGCAGAAGGGGTATACTTAGTACAGGCAACACAGTGTATTTACCCGTCGTGTTCACTTAACTACAAACTTTACTTATTTTAATTATTTTTCGGAGCAGTATTTGGTTCTACTTTTTGGCCATCAGTTAAGAGTCACAGTCCAAGTTGGAATGATAATTCCATTGTAACTTTCATCTGCGATTCCTCGCAACTTCACTTCACCATTTCCATTTCGCTTATCCTTATTCTACTTACCCTTTGTCGTTGCCATTTCCATTTGGGACATTTCACACTTGAAAGCCCCGCGTTGATGTCTATCACAATGCCCATTACAACTTATTGCTGCGGCTACTTTTAATACACTAAATTAACTTTTGCGGGATTCCCCACATACCATAGCAGTGCGTACAAGAGCCTCCCCCCGCTAGCCACACCATCACACCATCATCCCGACGATTTGTCAAACGTCTACAGACGTCGCGGATATTATCTGGCGTTTATCTCGCCCCTCTTGATAAATAGCTTTGTGGTAATTAATTTGGCGTGAATGAAGCGAATTAAGTCGACTGAAGAACTATAGAAAACGCATTACAAATGTCCTCTTGTATGCTCTCTTGTAACAGGAATATGAATAGCGAGAGTGTGTGTGTGAGTTATCTATTTCCTGTCTACTTTCAAATACCCTGCAGTAGTACGGGGTATTTCAAATGACTATTCTGCTACACTTCTCTGTAGAGGTAAAATTGCATTATCAGATAAACTACATTAACAGTCATTCTGTTAACGAGATTGTGATCAATAAGTCTCATTACTTTTAACGTACACTGTTATACTACGATTGCACTTGTCGATTAGCACAGACCATTTAACAGATAAACTTTACATTAGCCGCACAGAGACTTAACAGTATACGTCTGCATTAACATTCTGGTCTGTGATCGATAAGTCTCATGAATTCGATATACTATACACTGTCAGATTTAACATGTGCTGTTAATTTTACAAACAAAAGGCCGCAGGAAGAAAGAAACCGAATTGCTGCAGTACTTTTGGAGCCCGGTTCAAATTCAAATTTGAAGAGTGCCACAGATTACCGATAAGTTGCCAAAAGCAGCGATAAATTTTTTAGTGCATGCAACCGGAAACGGTTGTGCCAAACCATGTTCATGGTACCTTTTGCTCACATCCTGCTAACGCGCAGACACCTAAAACTTTTCTCATTATATGTAACCGCACACACTCTCGCACAACCAAAGACACACGCACATTCATTTACTCACACCTGGGCTGTTGGCAACTTCCTGCAGGCTCAGGCGGAGGCTCAGGCTCAGATCTCTTCTCCTGCGACTTCCTGCTCTCCGCCACAATGGGGCTCAACGCATCGGCGCTTTCAATGACTTCCGTCATCGCCGACACACTCGACGTGTAAATTTGCATTTGCTTCTAATTACGTATGGAGAGAGTAGTGCGAGGACTCGCGTAGGGCAGACGTGGATGCATGGAGGCTTTCCCAGGCCACCCGCATCTGGCAATGCTTGTGGCAAATGCAATTTAGAATTTCAATTATATTTATATTTTTATGAGGGTCTCCCACACCCACCCCCTGCCTACCTGCCCGAATCCACACGGAAACACTACAAATCAAGTGTCTCGCACGCAAATTTCCTTTAATTAAAACTAAACTTTTAAGAGTTTGCTAACGACATCTGCACACACATTCACACACTGCGACAGCATCCGTATCTGATCTGCATCTGCATCTGCAGCTGCGACTGACTTCGGCTCAAGCACCTGGTGACATCTTGCAGCACTTGTGTTTTAGTTGGAGCTGCTCCCTGCTGGCCTCGTGCGGGCCCAAGTTAACAACTTGATGCCAAATTTACCAGAAGCATCTGAAAATAATGATGCTTGGCTGGAGTGTCAAGTGTGCCGTGAGTTCTGTTTTATTTTACAGAGGAATTGCAATCGTATTAAGAGCATATTGAGTAGACTATAATCCCGTTTTGATTTCATTAATAACTCTACAAATCTATTCAAAGAGAAGAGAAAGCCGTTAGCCGTTCCGTCTTAATGAGTTGAATCTACTGTAGCCCTTAGTCTCCTTATCCAGTTGCCTTGAAACATATGGATTGTCAAGAATGCTGTCAATTCTGCTTTATATTAGAGACGAATAAAAATCGGGTATATAGAATATTGAGTATATTATGATCACGATTTGATATAATTAATAACTCTATAATTCTATTCAAATTAGTTGAATTTTGCATAAACCTTTGTCCCCTTGTCGAGTTGCTTTAGTGTTTCCGAAAAGACAGAGGAATGAGAAAGATTGTCTGGATTGTCATGAGCGGCGAATGTTCTCATTTTTGAGATAAATTATAATTGTTTTAATAGCCTTATAGGCTGGATTATGATGTCGAATGGATTTCACTTTATAAATCGTATAAAAGTGCAGAGAAATCGGTAAGTTTCAGATTAATTTCTAGTAAAATCCTTTGTACCTTTGGATTGTAGTATCTTAAAAGACTTGAAAAGGATGATGCTTGAGTGTCAAGAGTCGCGTGAGTTGAAATTTATTTCAAAAACATATTTGAATGAAGTAAGTTGATTTCAGAAGTTGTTTTAGTTTTTATAATTAATTCGTTTTGTTATTGACTCTACTCTAAAGTCTCTTGACAGTGGACACAATGGAGGGTGATTCTGTCTTAACTAGTTGATGGCATTAGACTCTTCTATCCCTTCATCAAATCAGCCTGAGGTATTGGTTATACCCTAATTAGATTTGTCCTCTCTAGCATGCTACGTCTGACTTGCTCGACACTGCAGTACTTTCAAAGCAAGTGAAACAAGTTTTCCAGAGCTCTCTCACTTGAACCGAAAAAGGTCAGGCAATCATTGCTATTGCTGCCAGCTTTTAAATATCAATAAAACTTCGAACAGTACACTCTTAAAACAGACTTAGCCGGCTAATAGTTAAATTATTTATTAAAATCAATTACTCTGAGAAATACCTAGATGCTTTATGGATCAAATACAAGTTGGCGATAAGATCAATATTAGGCGATCTGACGGCTGTGTTCAAAGTGCCGTCGTTGGCTTGAAGAGCATTGAACGCCAGGTGGTTACAGTCGAATGGACCCAGGGAACCAGAGTTAAGGGTAAGGAGATACCGTGGAATGCTGTACTGGAATTAAATCCATCGCTGGCCAACAACAAAAGCAAGGAGAAGCCACCGAAATTGACACGTAACACGTCCGGATTCAATATGTATCGCAAGAAGACGAACAACAGTCCATTCAAGAAGCGGCAACGTGTCTCATCTCGCAGCGATGTGGGCTCCTCAGCACTGGGTAAGCCAAAGCAATCAAAGATACAGCTACAGCCCAGTCAGCCTGTGCAGCCAGTGGCGCCGCCTACTCCTGTCCCACCGAATGTAGTAGCACCACGCTCGAATGTGGTGCGTCAGGTGGAGCGCATGAAGGAGCAACGCGAGCTGCGACGAGCCAAGCAGGCCGAACAGCGACGAGAGCGCAGCGAATTGCAGAGCAAAGACCCAGGGAATCCCAATTGGGAGGTGGCGCTCATGGTGCGCACCTATCGCGAACAGTTGCAATTCAATCCCCTCCGCTGCATCAGCCCGAATGGTGCTCGAACCCAACAGATCACAGTGTGCGTACGAAAGCGTCCGATGAGTCGGCGCGAGCAACTGCTCAAGATGGTGGACGTGATTTCTGTACCAAGTCGAGACACGTTGCTCGTGCACGAGCTGCGCAATAAGGTGGATCTGACGAAGTTCTTGGAGCATCACAAGTATCGTTTCGATTACATTTTCGACGAGGAGAGCGATAATCAGCTGGTGTACGAGTACACAGCCCGTCCCCTCATCCGTACCATGTTCGATGGTGGCAACGCCACGTGCTTTGCCTACGGCCAGACTGGAAGTGGCAAGACGCACACCATGGGTGGGGAGTTCTGTGGCAAAATGCAGGATGGCAAGACCGGCATCTATGCGCTTGCCGCCAAAGATGTCTTTGCGGAGCTCGAGAAGGCGAGGTATCTTGAAGTCGATGCCAAAGTCACGTGCAGCTACTTTGAGATCTATGGCAGCAAGGTGAGTTCAGGTTGAAGCGCTCCAATGGTAGTTGATTATGATAGCACCCTCGCTGCAGGTATACGATCTGCTGTTGCCGGACAAGCCAATGCTGCGTCTGCTGGAGGATGGGCGGCAACAGGTCGTCATTGTTGGACTGACCATGAAACCTGTTTCCAATGTGGAGGAGGTGCTTGCGATCATCGAGCAGGGCAATCGCGAACGCACCTCGGGCCAGACATCGGTGAACATCAAGTCGTCCCGTTCACACGCCGTCTTCCAGATGTCACTCTTCACACACGGCAACGACGATCCGTGCGGCAAGTGTTCGTTCGTGGACTTGGCGGGCAACGAACGTGGCGCCGATACCCAATCTGCCAATCTGCACACTCGTCGCGAGGGTGCCGAGATCAACAAGTCGCTGCTGGCCCTCAAGGAATGCATCCGCGCGATGAGTCGACATTCGAGTCACTTGCCTTTCCGTGGCTCAAAGTTGACGCAGGTGTTGCGTGATTCGTTCATTGGGGGCGAGCAGAACAAGACTTGCATGATAGCCATGATATCGCCGAGCCAGAACTCGGTGGAGAATACCCTCAACACGCTACGTTATGCGGATCGTGTCAAGGAGTTGGTTGCCAAAGAGTATGATAGTGCCGGCGATACGCCCGATACTTTAGGTACCGATTGTGAGAAAAGTTCAGAGCCCGATGATGTTGCGCAGATTCAGATCAACCCGAGCGATATAGAATCTCCGGAATCGGAAATCGATATGCTGAATGAGACAAACGACTTTATTGACTACGACTACAACCAGATCTTAGAGTGCAACAGTCCGTTGATCAAATCGGGAAGCAACAACGAGACAAGTGAAGCGGATATCGATGCGCCGACTATCAAGGTTGTCGATATACCTCCAAGAATTAATATCACCGAGGTGGTCATGCAGCATGGCGTCCTCTTCGGGTTCTTTCACAACTTTAAGGAGATTTTCCATAAGAATGTATCGGTAAATTCGTCCGCGGACGATCACGAAGGTTTGACCAAGTTTATGTTAGATGTGGAGCCCACTTTGCGAGAACTAGAGGTTCTTGTGAAGAGCACACATAACATGGTTATTAACTTCAACTCGCAGCACTTTTTGCCAAGTGATGAGGACTAGGCTAGGCATCTTAAAAGTTGACAGAATTAGACACTATGATTTATTTATTTTCTATGCGAACGTCATTCTTTACATTTTGCACCGGGCACTAAATATAAATGCAAATTATAGGCTTATACGCTTAATAATCTGGACAGCATTCCCATTTATTTTTCTACACAAAATTATCGGTTTATTTTGGTTTTATAACTCTTAATAATAAAGGCCATTGAAACTTCATTAATTTGAAACTTCATTTTTTTGTCCTTCGCAGTAGAGCTGGAAGTTAATTCGATTCTCGAATCGATTAATCGATGTTTCCAATTTTCTCCGATGCATCGATTTAATTTTTGAAAATCGACTTAATCGAAAATTTGAAAATAGTACTAAATAACTACAACTAAATAAGTAAACAAGTCTAGTGGTGGTATAAAATGTTGGGATTTTAGGTATAGTGCGAGGGATAAGCATTTGTTTTTGTAAAATTTTGAGTTCAGGGTAATTGTTTAATAACAATATGAGGTCTTTATTATATTGTATAATTTTTTCTTTAATTTTAAGCCAAAAACACGTTTTATTTTATATTATTTATATTATTTTAAACCAAAAAACCGTTTATTTCTTATATTTCAAATTTTCGATTTAAATCGATTTTTTCCTTAAATTTTTGAAAATAAATCGATTCAGTGAAGATCGATTTATTTCCACCTCTACTGACCACTAAAACTAAGCATCGAACATACTGCCACCACTAAGCATCGATGCTTAGTGGTGCCACTAATGTTCGATTTCGATTCGATTTTCTCTCTCATGACTAGAAAGGTGGCATCACTGCTACTGAGACAGATTAAAAAGTCCGCGTCACTTGCAGTGTCTGGTCTCACTTAACACATTGTGCTTTCGTCTAAAAGGGTAATTCCAAGTAAAATGCAGTCCCAGTCTAAAAAGTAAATGAATCGATTATATTTCGATTTAATGTTTTAATAATAACAATCATTGTTTCAGGGCTTTCAGGAGTTTCAAACCGCTCGGGGAAAACTTCTCAGACATTCGCGTTGTTGTCCAAGACAAGACATACAAGTGTCACAAGATAATCCTAGATAACGTTTCCCAATTCTTTGCACGTTTGTTAGTCACCGATTACGAAGAAACTTCGAGTGGTGTTATAAATCTGGAAGATGTCGAGTCTAGAATATTCGACATTATATACGATTTTATTTACAGTGCTGGTGACACATCAGTCCTAACGAATGCTTCCATTTCGACACTTTTGAATCTGCTCGTATCTGGTGCAGATAAGTGGTTCATGCCGTGCCTGACTGACGCTTGCACTAGCGTTCTAATTGTACGTCGGAATTGGTCGGAGAAGAATCTATTTAAAGCGTTTGATAAAGCTGTTACTCTCAAGAATTCCATTCTCACAGATGGAGTAAAAAAGGTAACTTTCGTATTATAATTAACCTGTACTTGTATAATTAATTCACATCGTAAAATTTTTCTTAGAAATTCAGAAATTCTGATATGATAATCAAAAACTATGCTTCGGTGTATAAAGTGAATTCGACAATTTTCAAAGAATTTTTGCAGCTTTGTAAATCATTAAATATGACTGAAGTCCAACGTTTTAAACTGCTTGCATACTGGATTGAAAGACAGGATCTTCATACACCTGAGATGCAATATTCGTTGCCTGCTATATCGCTACCAACAACGAATGCAAACCAGGAAAAAAACGGCGACTCTCCAAATGTTTCCGAGTGGCTGGCTATGATCAACTATAAGGATATGATATTGGGGATTTTAAGGCTGGTCCGGGTAAATCTAATCTGTTCAGTTTGCAATCAAAGTATAATTACCTTTGTGCTATAACAATTAATTGTCAATGCATTAAGAGGCAACACTAAAGGTCTCTTGGGTGGGCCACAACCTTGTTGGAGTGAGTGCAAACGTAGTCGCACTTGCGGCATTCAGTAACTGAATGCTAAAAGAAACAAAGACAAGTTGCGTTTATCAATAATAGATCGACTTATCGACGTGTGGTGGTCGGTCGATATGCACCGATTCAACAGAACATATTCATCGGTCAATCGCCATAATCAGATATTCACGTAAAAATAAAAATTACGAAAAAAAAGAAACATAAATAAGAAACAAAATATGGTATAGGTTAAATAGCTGCATGCGTCATCGATCGTCAAATTTTTTTTTACTGATAGGGCTATATTTATCAAGATTTTTGGCGAAAGAATTATTTGGCGGTCGCTTCTAGTTTTATTTTAATTGAATTTTGAAAATAATTAAATTTACATGTAATTGGTTGTTGTATTTTTTGTTGAAGGCGCAAGTCTGCTTGCAACATTTTGTGATGGTGTCCCACAAACCGATTCATTTGAAATGAAAACTGAGCAAGCCAGAAAATTTGAAGTGTTTAGATACGAGCGCCGAGGGCAAAAATTTTTGAAAAAATAAAATCGTGCGCGCGATATTGAGCTATTCAAAATCTTCGTTGGCGTCAGTCTGCCGACCAACGAGTTATAGTTGCAGGCGCCGAAATTCTCACCCAATATGCAACTCATAAAATAACGCATTATAGTATCTAAATAACATTTCGTATGAAATAAAGCGCTTGTAGGCCAATGTGTGTTATTCATTGTGACGTTATACTCAGAATTGGCCAACAACAAAACACATGTAAATTTAATTATTTACAAAATTCAATTAAAAAAAACTAGAAGCGACCGCCAAATAATTCTTTCAACTGAAATCATGGTAAATATATCCCTTTTAATGAAAAAATTTGAAAAAAAATCGGTGACGCAAGCTATGTAACCTTTACCCAAATATTAAATGTTTCAGTTTAAATACTTAAATGACATGTTGGTATATATTAAATGTTTCAGTTTAAATACTTAAATGACATGTTGGTATGTGGGGGTGCCGATATGCACTGTTTCAACATAAATTATTTATTAATCACCCATTACCAATGTATAAATAAAAAACAGGAAACATTACATATGAAATTTAACCCTTAGGTTACTACGAAGGAAGCCTTTCATAATAGTCTTGAAATATTGCACTTGATAGAAACAAAATTACTCTCCATGCGCAAACTAAATTGCATTTCTTCGCGTGTCTATCGGAAGTGCACTCGAAAAGACTTTTGTCCCCCGTTGGGCTGAGTGCAGTCCAAAAACTTTTTGCCCACATTGAAGCATGTTCGTCTGTGAGAGGGGCGCGGGCAAACTATGAATATGAGGCTGAGGGACTTAGCTAGGCAGTCAATTGCTCATCGACTTGGCACAAGACGCTCCGACTTCTGAGCTCTCAGTTCTGTCTATAGCGGCTGCCGAGTGAGAGCTGAGCCCTAAGCCCTGCTAACATGGCAAAGCCAAGATGCAGCTGTGACGACGACGACGACGACGAACAAGAACAAGAACAAAGTTGGGGGTAATAGATACGGAGCAGGGATGCGAGTTTCGGTTTAGTTGGAGTTTAGTTTACGTGCACGAGGATTTCAAGCTGTGCGCGCACATAAGTTTGCGGCTTAAGCATGTGGAATTCATAAGAGCACAGCCGGTTGGCAGCCCTTAACCAGGCAACCAGGCCACCAACCACAACCCTTGTCTGCCAGTTCCACCTGTATTCGCATAAAATGCCGAGTTGGCTAATGCATTGCGCCAACCCAACCTCCTCCGCCTCCTCTTCCTTCTCCAGCAGCGACCCCAGCGAACCTCTCACGCAGTCAGCCCAGTCAAAAAGTTGCCCCATGAAAAGTTTCAAATTAAACGTAACTGGATTTTCTAGTTGAATACCCTTTTTTTATGAAATGGTTGCGATTTATAGGGCAAAAATAGAAACACATGACCCGATGCGTAGTAGTTTATATAAGTTAGTGCTTATTGAATATGAAATCAGCTGTAATGAGTTATTATTACTCTGATATCATCAGATGGACATTGAAACCAAAGTAAAGAAGAGGGAGATAAAGTTTCGTGAATTAGATTGTGCTTTTCAATAGATATTTAATCTGTATGCAGGTTGATAATTCCTTAAATCTTCACTATATATTTAATCTGTATGCATGTTGATTATACCTTCACATCTTTGTAAACCCACACTTTTATTGAGTTATTATTACCAGATGGACGTTGACACCAATGTAAAGCAGAGGGAGTGGCAGTTTCCTGAATTAGATTATGCTCTTCAGTAGATATTTAATCTGTATGCAGTGGGTTATACCTTAAAATCTTTGTAAAACCCACACATCGCTGCGTGCTGCGGATAATTATGTTTTGGGCAACGGAATAATAGAATGTAATTTGAGCAAAATTATTGAAAATTGACGGTAATTGAAATGAATTTGAACAAATTTGGCGCGCACGGTCATGTGTCGTGTTGGGCAACCATCAAAAACATCGAAAAGTGTTGAAAGTAGTCGTCGCCGGGTCTGTGGCACGCGACACGGTAGCTACTGCTCCCCGGGATTGAGGGAAGCCTACAGCAAGGTGCAATTTTAATTGGCAGCCAAAGGGCCCATTAGATATTTGATTTCAGCTGTGGAAATTACTGAGTCCTTCTATTCCCTATGATTATGCATTGAGTTGCGCACTCAGAGCGTTGCACAGTTAAGGAATTTGTGCATACAGTACTCTGAAATGGGAAACAAAAGTATGTTACACTTTAAACTACAGTTAGGTATTGTTCTAGCTATAATAGTTGAGATGGACAAGCCTAGAATGACTTGACAATTGATGCTACTTAAAAAAGATAAGGATGTATTCCTTCTAGTCTTAGCCTTCTCTTTATTTTAAGTAAACCGAATAGATTTTATTGCACCAAGTATAAGCACTTCAGATACTGTTGCTTTTGTGCTGCGCCGATTGGTACACAAACACAATAAATATAAAAAAATAAATTAACTGCAACAAAATGAGCTAAATAAATTAATTTACCGCTTACACGCGGCGCTAGTGCTGTAATCCCTCGTCGTTTCTGCTATCCCCCATGCCGACACGTATTCGCTCTAAACTCGATTGCGTGGGGCATTGGGGGAGAGTGCAGTTTGTTCTTGGGGGAGCCTAGGGTTGCGAAGGCAGCAGGGACCTAAGCTGCAGCAGCAACTGTTAAGGCGAGATGAGTCACACTTTGTTCTTAGTTCCAGTGAGAATCTAGTATCCTGTCCATGGCTGAGTGGATCCGCTGTTTGCTTGGCTTTACTTAACTACACTCCACGGGTTGTACTTACAAAGCCAATTGAGTCGCTTGTGCTAAGCCGTCATCAACTATCAAATTTCAATTGCGTTTAATGAACAAACTTATTAAGTTGACACCACAAACTTAAATTTAAAATTTTATTCAATTTTTATAATAGTCTGAGGTAAGAATTTCTTTTTCTCCATCTTCTTCTTAAACACCTTGATCCTTCTGAGAAAATCTGAATGTGCATAGAAAAACCAACATTATGAAATTAAGCGGAAAATCTTCTCATTAAACACAGGTAGACAGGACACTGCGTACAGTTGTTTAGATCAGGTAACAGATGGCAAATTGCTGTTACCTGTTTCGGAGTCTTCCCACATATAAATAGAGGGTCTGACAACCAGAATGACATCAGTATCGATTGAGATCCTAACTCTCGTGTATCGAAAGGATTTTT
Organism: Zaprionus nigranus; assembly: GCA_018903425.1. Taxonomy (NCBI): domain Eukaryota; kingdom Metazoa; phylum Arthropoda; class Insecta; order Diptera; family Drosophilidae; genus Zaprionus; species Zaprionus nigranus. The sequence continues at coordinate 1,655,067 of JAEIGD010000025.1, forward strand.
GAAGACAACTTGAAAATGCAATTCCATGTAAGTCTTATATCTTCAATTGTTGCTAACGGATTATGTTATTAAGATAATTCAAAATCTTTCTATAGCTATCTCTACTCATCGTTATGCTGGCTTCCACATTAGCCCTTGCTTTGCCACAGTGGTATTTTGGTAGTGGCAACGGTGGTGGCTTCGGTGGACAGCAGCAACAACAGGACGGTTTCAGTGGAGGCTTCGGTGGTGGTGGCTTTGGGGGACAGCAGCAACAGCAGGAAGGTTTCGCTAACCCTTATGGCGGTGGCTTCGAACTACAACAACAACAACAACAACAACTACTGGGTGGAGGTTATGGTGGCTTCGGTGACGGCTTTGGCGAGCAACAGCAACAACAACAAGGCGGGTTTGGGGGCTGATAAATGATATAAATGTATTCGTTTTTATTAAAAGAGCAATGTTTCACAACGCAGAAATTAATAATTGTTTGATTTATTTTGAATTTGCTGTTAAAACATCTATGAGTTGTTGTTAATACGATATAACTATCGATATGCTTGCCCGTGCAGGGTGAACAAGGTTGATTGATCGAGGCTTCAAGGTCTGACAATTGATCCTTATAGATCTCAACAAAGTAAGGCGAAAATAATAATAATAAAATAATAATAATCAAATAATAAAAATAATTAAATGGTAATAATAATTAAAATAATAAATAATAATTTTCTTAAGCAAACAAAAAAGTCGTTATCATATTTCAAAAGTAAACTGTAAGAAAACACAGTGAGATCATAGTCAGGCACCAAATAAGTGATAATTCTTGAAACCTGGTCACACTGGTCATTTCATCTAAGAATTTGTATTGGTAATCGAGATGGCTATATTTCCTGAACTAAGCCGAAAATGAAAAATGTTTACTTAATATTTTCATCTATAGTAATATCATCGAGATCTTGGTGCCTTGGAAACGGCATTCTCCCCCGAGGCAGTAACTCATTCGACAATGCCGTTGATGATTTGTTTGAATTCTTTTAAAGTTGCAATTTACATCGATGAGGCTTCGATATATTTAACAGTAAAAAATCGTTGCTAATACGATATAAATATCGATATTCTTACCAGCTGGCGGCACAGGGTGAACAATGTTGATTGAAACCCTTCGCCCCATCAAAACAGTAACTCTTTGGATAATTCCATTGATGGGCGATTGTTATGGCCCAAGTTTGTATTGTTCTGTTGTATTTAAAGGCTAAAATCTCTCAAGTCTAATGAGTGTTATCTGAAATCTGAACATTGTGTTGGGTAGGGTGCTGTTCCAGAGTTGTCGCTTAGTGTTCGCTCGCTAGAAACTCATTAAGCGGCAAACCCTTTAGCTGCTTTGCTCGCGCAGTTTTGTTTCGGCTTGTAATGACTTCATCTTTGTGGCTCTCGTGGTGGGACAATTTGGCAGCGTGCTCTTATTGCCATTGCCCTGATGCTAGTGCTGTTGGTGCGGTGTTGGTGTCTGTCTGCCGGCAGCAACAGCAACAGCAACAACAAGACGTTGAACAACAACTGCAATAATAATAACAACAATGGCAACAAGAATACGAGGCAGCATTCGAGGCAACTACAAACAACTTTTTAATTGCAATTAAATACGTAACAAGTTTTTAGTTGTAAGTGCTCTGAGCCGAGCTCAGCTCAGTCCACACAGAACTTGGAACTCTAAGGTCCTTTTCCCTCTTTGGAGTTTTCACAGTGGCCATTGTTGTTGCTGTTGTTGTTGTTGTTGGTGTTGCGGTCTGCTATCGACGTCAGCTATCTGCAAATATATGAAATTGTCTTTGTCAAAGTGTTTGTGTGGCACCCTCTCCCCCTCTCTGTGTGTGTGTGTTGGTTTTACACAAAATTGAGTTGTGCGCTTTGGGGTTTTAATTGTTAATTGTTAGCTGGGGCGACGTTTGACGCTGCTGACAACTTGGTCTCAAAGTGCGTGGGATTATTCACGTGTTTAATGGGCAAGCGGAACGAGCGGGTTCTGCAATGGCTTAGCGTGAAGTCCCTAAGCCAGTAAACCTAACCCAAACCAGCAACAGCATCAGGCAATTTAACACAAGTAAATTTCTCTGCCTGCACAGGGTGATTAGGGTTTATGAGTAGGGCGCAAATTGGCAATCGGTTTGCAATTAAATGTTGCCCAAAAGATGAAAAGTCAGTTTCATTTTCGTCCAATTGTGGGAAGTGAAAATTTGGCTAGTCAAGCTAGTTTCATGTGAGTTCTGTCTTTCATTATCTACACTTCAGTTTTGTTAGAGAGAGAGAGAGAGGGGAATGAGACAGCAACTTGTCAGTTATATGCCGGATTGTCATACTCATATTCGTTAAGCATTACCTTAACTCTCATCGGAGCTGACAGGCAAGCTTTATGCTGCTGCCCCCCTCTTTCCCTGTCTGCCTGTCTGTCTCAGTGTACGCATTGCTTGCCTGTCAGTCAACCAGGCCAGTTCTATTGTTGGTAATTATTCAGATTTTGTTTGCATTTCATGCATAAATAAATCCCGAATTACAACGCATAACGCAGAACTATAAATGCAAAAGTCGTACAGCTGTCGGACGGGCACTAAAATGCAGCTGCCTGTCATTTGACCCCGGGAATTTACCCTTAATTTAATCGTACTACTCTAAGTGTGTGTGTTTCAGTGGGTGTGTGGGCGGAGAGTCGAAGTGCCCGCAGGTTTCTTCAGTTATTTTTTTTGTGGTCTCTTCCTTTTTTGGTTCTCTGCTCGAAATATGTATATGCAAAAAGTACGTTGGCTAACAACTTTCGCGTCGCGCGGCCTTTATGTAAATTGCCGGGCAAATTAGTAAAAACCACGGCCAGGTGAGGAGCGCAGCCACTTAAAGGTGTGCTTCGAGTCGATGAGCCTTCACCTACCCCCTGCCTCGCCTGGAGCAAGTGGTCGTCATAAAGTTTCATTAGATGTAAACGTTCAGCGACAGCAGCAACAACAGTAATAAGAGTAACAAAGTCGACGTTGTCATCTTTTAATTTGTATTTAAATGAAACGGTAGATCAAGCGACAACGTCTAGAGAACATGTCGAGGGTTCTGCTCTAAAATGTTATTATCCATCTGGCCATAATCGACTAATTCCTTGCCCCAGGAAGCGCATTCAACGTTAACGACCCATAAGGTAATAAAAAATCTTAATGAAAGTGCGTCAAGTACACGTTTACAGTATTGCATTACATCGAATCGAGAAAAATACTCAGGAGGGACATTTTAAAAATGTGCACACACTGTAAATTTACATGACATATAACATGTATGTTAATTGAAGACTGTTCATTGACGTGATTAACATACATATATCTAAGATCCAAAATGTTAATTAACACGATCAATAATCATCGATAACAATCGTTTGTAGTTGTAACCGCAGCCAAGTTCATTGGAACAAGTAAATAAGTGAAAATAAAGAATAATAATGCAAAAAGAATATATATTTTAGAAAAATGAATAATAATAAATGTTTATATTAAACTTGAAGTAATACTTTTGATTTCAATACATATGCTAATTAGATAAGTGGAGAGAATTTAAAAAAAGTGTTTTATTGATAATTATCACTGTTGGTAAGCGCTGTATCTACATACATTTTTAATTGACAAAAACTTTATTTCAATAAATAATAAATCTCACTATAAACGTGAAGAGATCTCAGCGCGCGTGCTGCTTTCCTTCACAATCTTTGAACTAGTTCACACCACACAGAGCCAAGGAACTCGGTTCGCTAAAGCGGTTCCCTTTTGGCCTCTTGCCTTTTGCTGTCGCGTCGCCATTTTCATCGTGCTTCGCCATTGCCATCGCCGCCGTCGCCATCGCCTTTGGCAATGCCATTTCCTACTGCAGCAGTAAAAATGACTGCACACAGCTGTGCTTCATGGCTCTGCGACGCTACGGCAGTAAGATTTTATTAGCGGTGGTATTAGCAGCGACAGCAACAGCGCAGTGAGGCAACGCCCCAACAACTTGCTAACGCGAACCCGGCCCCGTACCGACTCTGACTCTGACTCCGACCCAGACTCTGATTCCCACTCTGGACCTGGCCACAGTGGTTGACGTTGCATATTAATGCAGGCATAAAAATATTTACAACTTTTTTATGCAGCTGAATTTTTGGCAAATTTAATATAATTTTTGGTCGTTTAATGAGGCCATTGAAAAATGTTTGTGCCGCCGCGGCGCGCCGCCTACATCACTGTCGACTCATCAGAAAATATTCGTTCCGCGGAGTACCTTGCGGGCACAACAAGTGTTTCGCCCATTATGGCCTTAAACTCTGCCCGTTGGCCAACTCATAAAAATTGGCAAAACAAGCATTATACACACTGCCCAAAGAAATGGCCATAAAATGGGCCACTGTGCAGGGGCCCATTTTTGCATAGGTCGCGGCGGAGCGGAGGTAAGAGCGAGGGTGTAGGTGAGGGTGGGGATGAGCTAGGAAGAGGTCGAGTTGGTCGGTTTGTTCGCTGGGATGGTTTTTGTCTTTCACTAATCCAAATGGCGGCTCGCAAATTCCAATGGCAGCCTCTGCTACTTCTGGTTTCTGTCATGTGCAAAAGTTGGCGGGCGTGCCATAAGCGAAAGGATTATACAAATAAAAATAAAGGCCAGGCGAGAGAGGTGTTATAAATTTGGGACAGCAGGTGAAAACAATTTCGTCCATAAACTTTTCGCTTAGCACTGCTCAACACCCGACCCGCCTCGGCATCCTGCCTCGTCCCATTGCATCCCAGGCCTTACTTCTGTTTTTGGTCTGTGCGGTTGAGAACACAAACCATATACGAAGAAAGCTTCAGCCGAGTGCTAAAAAAGGACAATGAAAAACTGTTCTTTTTTCTGCCTTGGATGGGAAAATATTTTGTGATTGTGGACGAGCAGGTAAAATATTGAAAGAATAATAAACAGAAAAGAGAAGAAGAGTATGTTGGCAAACAGATTTAAGGCTGTTTAAAAATCATTTATAAGAGAATGCTGCATCACTAGCAGCGTTATCGATATATAATGCATATTGTGTAACTTAAAACTGCCAAGGCAGTATGAGGTAATTTAATCTATGGATATTTAGAATGGGAATGCTTAGAAAACAGGTGAAAATATGTTGGATTTGTTGACCAACTAAGAAGTGTTCAATTTTATAGTTTTCGATAGTAGAGACTCGGTGGCACTATGGCGATAGTATTGAGTATTGGTTAAAATCATATAAAATATGGAATATTACAACTATCGATTGTTTCTCAGTTAATATATATAAAAGAGAGAATCACGATAGCGGAAGAAAAGAATTGTATTTAATTGAATTGAACTCATGTATAATCCTAATCCTATATATGTAATTCACATTGCTTGGACTGATATTAAATACTATATAGCTAAAGTGCTTTTAGATTTTATTCTCAGTGTTAAAGGTGTGTTAACATAAATGTTAGCATGAAAGTTACTTACAGCTGTAACATTCTATATTCTAAGCTCGGTAAGCTGTTAACGACTTTCAATTTAAATATGAAGTGTAGGGCTAGCTGAGACCGTTGTAGCTATCAACAGATTCCTTTTCTTATCCGAAAGCTGAAATCCAGTGAGAAATGGACAGAAAGTGCCACAATGACAGCAATTTCTCATGTCAGACGTGCTTTTATGTGCACGGAAATTAAAGTAATAATTTTTTATAGCGCGAACAAACAAAGGCATGATACTTTACAACATTGCCAAAGGACGAATAGAAAGGGAAAGATATCCGCTGGCATAGCAAGGGGCAGGATGAAGTGCAGGGTGAGGGAGAAGGGGCAATGCCGAGAACCGCAAAATGCGCTGAAGGACAATTGAGTGCAGAAATATGGCGCGCTTGAGAAACTTGGTAGCGCGGATACGACGAAGCACATCGTCCAAACAAGTGGGTGCAAACCGAAGCGAACCCAACAAACGAACCCAACCCCGGGAACAACAATAACAAGAACAACAAGAAGAACAACAAGAAGAAGACGGCCAGCGGTCGTCCGGAATCGGAGCTAGGCAAGAACAAAGACTTTGGCAGCTGCGACAATGACAACAGCGAAATAAAAACATATAAAATCCCTAGAAAATTGCATTAAAATCTATGGAGTGTGCATAGAAAGTGGCACAGCAGAAGCCCCAATAGCCCCGCCCCTTCTCCTTCCCTTACTCCTTCACCCTCTTTCCCAGCGGAGACTGAGACCCATTATGAACTGCACGAGGGAGCACAAGAAGTGCAAGTGGGCGGAGTCTCCTGGCCCTCCCCCCCTCTCTTCGTTTCTCTTTCCAGTTTCGGGTTTGCGGAACTACGAAACGGCAAATTCGTGAAAAATTAAAGGAAAAAGGATATGACGCCACATTGCAACATGAACGCAAAATTGCGATTTTATTATATTTTAACAATGCACTTCGTTACGTGATTCCCACTAGAAATAGTGCTGGTGCTCCTGCTGGTGCTTCTCCCTCCACCATCTCCATCTCATTCTCCATCTGGACATGCTCGTTGTCGATGTCGTTGCGCGTTGCCATTGCTGTTGCTGTTGCCGTCTGGGGACTCTCGACGAGCTCCAGGCTGGCCATGCAACCCAAGTCGAGCTTCACTCATTCACAGTCATATTTTGTTTGTGGCCAAGTCGTAAATTCATTTCGTTCCTGGCATGCACTGGGCCTATTTATTAGACAGCATTGTTTGCTCGAATTTGTTTAGATTTGTTTATCGAGCTGGGAACGAAGGGACAGCTTGATTGCAGACTTGGATCGCCTGAGAAACAAAGCATACCCTGTAAGCTCGTATGTGAAGGGTGTTTAGTTTAAGAGTCGTGAACTAAAGCTGGAAAATAAATCGATTCACGAATCGGTTAATTGATGTTTTCAATTTTCTCCGATGCATCGATTTTTTTTTGAGAAATAATTTAATCGAAAATTTGAAAATAGTACTAAATTAAATTACTAAATAAATCAACATGTCTAGTTAAGTTGGGTAATTGTTTAATAACAAAATGAGGTCTTCATTATATTGTATATTTTTTTTCTTTAATTTATAATTTATAATTTCAAGACAAAACCCCGTTTTTTTTCTTATATTTAAAATGTTTTGAATTAATTCGATTTGAATAGTTTCTTTCCTGGTTTTTGTTGATTTGAAACAGTGTTATGGTACATGTATTCACCTAGTACTTCCTCTATCCTAATCCAATAAGTTACTATCGATATAAAATAAAGTTAAAATAAATCGATTGGTTACTTTCTATGTATAATCACAAAGCATCGATGTTCGATGCTTAGTGGTATAATAATTGCTAGAGAAGAGCTTCGATAAGTTTGTTAAAGTGGAAAAATTTAATTAACTATCTATTATATCACTAAAATGTGCTTTACAAAATAAAAAGTAATATGCACAAGATTTGTTCTTAAGCTGATGACCAACAAATGAAGCTGGATATGAAAGCACAGACAGCAGAATTTTGGCAAATATACATCTAGTTGCATAAAACTTGCTCATGTTCACCCTTTCGATTTGATTATAAAAGTAGTTCATGTCGGACATCAATTTGGCAGAAACTACTAGTGTGCACACGATATAATCGAACATTTACACTGATTAATTGAGAAATTGAGCCAACAAGTCGGAATAAATCAAATGAAATCACGATTTGACATTGACAGCACGAAAATCTACTACTCAGTAATCGATACTTAATACTCTTCATCGTTCATTTACTTGATGCACTTTTCGGTGTTGCATTTGTTTGCGATATTTATGCGAGAATTAATTGTTTGGCAAATGCCTAAAAATGATTGCCAGCTGTCGGGCAGCATTTCACTTTAAATGCCACATGTTGGCCATAATTAATGGCCTGGTACACTACACACACACACACACACTCGCACACAACTCCTGGCACTCGCATTGTGCTTGCTTTTCATTTGCGCTCGAGAGATTTTATTTACACTTTATGACTTCTTTATTTAACACTAATTGCTGCCTTTCAAATTTTTAGCACGCTCCCCAAGACGATCGAAGTCTAATGTAAAAGCCAAACACAGCAGCTGAGCAGCAGAAGTTTACTTAGTAGATGTACATATATATATATATATTCATTATATATATGTATATTGTGCATGTATGTGAGAGGTAGTAGAATATTCCATGCGCTAACTCAGGCTTTAAATAATATCGATATTCTAACGATAACTGTTCTTCATTTTTATTCCAATAAAGTGTTACCGAGTGTATTGATTATCCGATAAATTTATAGGCTATAAAATTATATTTTTGAAATTAATGATAAATGAAATGGAATGGAGTAAGTAAGTGTATATATAAATAAAGTAGGGTATATCACTTGTGTACTTGCCTCGTCTTCTTCGTCTCTTTGGCCGTTGTAGATATGACCAGAAGCAACTCCCAATTTTAGTCCAGGCTTTTATAGCTTCCCGAAATCTCTCGTAACTCATCAGCGGCAACAAGAAGTATAAACCACACACAACACACACACACACACACAGAGAGCACACACATATAGATAATATCACAAAAGTTCTTCCGTTCTTGCCTTATTTTTATGCCTTTCCTTAGCATATGCTTCTTTATGGTTCTTGTTTCTCTTGCTAGCTGGCTGTGTGTAAAGTTTATTTTTCTTACTTATTGTTATTATTATTATTTTGGCGCTGTTCCTCTTCTTCTTCTCCTTCTGCGTGTTGTTGTTGTTTATCCGCCTTATTTTGTGTGCATGTGTGTTAGTGTGTGTGAGCTTTCGTAATTAATTTCGTGCTTCGGAACATCTGCAGCTGGATTTTTACTGCAGCATCCAGCAAATTACACATACGCCCCGTGTAGCGTGCGAGTGGCGGCAGGCAGAACTTGCAAACTTGATGATTTGGCTTTCACTTCACTCAGTTCACTCTGCGCTTTAAGTTCCGCGCCAATTTGTCTAACTAAATTTAATACGGTACACAAATATTTACCAGCCAGACAGAGAGAACATCACAATTGACAGTGCAAATTCTTGCAAATTTACAAGGCATAAAGGTAGCAAAATAAGCGAGATGTAGCCTAGCACTGCAACATGCGGCGTATGTGCAATGTGCTGCCACCGACGAAGAGATGAAGACACACTTTAACAACAGCAACCAGAATGAGTATCAGCGGAAGCATGTTTCCTTGAGATACACTTGAGTTGCATGCATAAAGTACCCAGCTTATACCCTGCACAAGGAGTGTCGGTTAGCCCGGCACCGTTGCCAATTGCTTGGCAGATTTAAACATTAGTTGATATGCCATAAGTCTCTGATTTAAAGAGGTTTTCAAATGTCGATGCCTACCTTATATTAGGCAACCATCGATATATCTCTGTTAGCAATAGCTGTCGATCTCATTGATATAACTCATTTCGTTACCATGACTGCTATTCCATCTATTTTCTGATTTAAAATTACTCTTTTAATATTGATAATACTAATATTGCAATAAACAAGCTTAGCATCGAATAGAATAGCCATTTGAAATATTTGCTTTAATTTCATGTATTGATATATCGCTGTTAGTTAACAAGAAAGTTTAATTGAATATCCATACTAATAAGCTCTTCTTCCATAGGAAATCAATAGACCGCTGTTAGCAATATCGGCAGATCTTATTTTATGCATCGATATATTGCTGTTAGTTAACATGCATGTTATTCCAACACTTTCTTAATTTCAAATATAAAATATCGATACTAATAATTGTTCCATAAATAAGATCAGCATCGATATATCGCTATTAGCAATTACTTGTTTTCTTAGTATTGATATATCGCTGTTAGTTGACATGCATGTTCAATTGAATATCAATATCTTCCATAGGAAATCAATAGACCGTTGTTAGCAATAGCTGTAGATCTTCTTTCATGCATCGATATATTGCTGTTAGTTATCATACATGTTATTCTTTCTCTTTCTTAATTTCAAAAAATAAAATATCGATACTAATAAGCCCTTGTTCCATAAATCAGCATCGATAGATCGCTGTCAGCAATTACTCGTTTTTTAGTATCGATATATCGCTGTTAGTTAACATGGGTGTCAGTACATCACTTTTACTGAGTGTGTAGGAGTTTTCAAATAAGCATTATAAACTTGCTGGTATTTGCCTAGCCCAATAGAGCACTCTATGTCTCTTTCTCGTTGTCAGCTCATCCGGCTGTCGTCTTGACGAATATCGTACTCAGTACGCAGCACTTGGCTTGGCATTTACCTATGCTGTCGCGATGTCGCGTTACAAAGTAAACAACGCCGCGTCCCACAGGATTTACCACATGCTGCTGTTCCTACTGGTGCTGCCGTGTTGCAGTTGCAACTGTAGTTTAACCATCTGCTGTGTACATTTTAGATATTTGCCAAGGGGGCTGCTAGCTTTTTTTTTCCACTTTAGGGTTTTGGCCTGGCATAATCTGACGCCTGCCTGTCTGACGATCAAAGAGTCAAAAATAAAGCTGAAAAAAAAGAATTACCGGTTTGGCAATCCGGCAGTCGGAGACGCTTGCAGATTTCGTCAGATTTCACACTTCAATTTTCGTGCGGTTGCAAGAAGGTAAGAAAATGCTGCAGCTTCTGCTTCGCAGCTCAACTTATTGCGCTTCTAGTCGTTGTTGTTGCTGTTGCTGGTGCTGCCGTGTGAGCTTGTGTCGTGTTGCATGTCGTTTTCCATTTCGATTGTGTCAGTTACATGTTGCACACTCAACAACGGCAGGGAGAAGTGCTTGTGGCAGGTGCTGGTTCAGCGGCAGGGGAGGGGAGGCCAATGATTGGAAGCGCCCAGGCAATTGCACATCGGGCACGTATGCAAACAGATCTGGGCTGGCATCACTGGTCCGGGCCGGGACGCTGGGTAGGATCTGCCAGTGAGCATTTTGTCAGACAAACTGTCGACTGCAATTTTGTCAGGCAGGCAACGGCAACGGCGACGGCATAAACAAAAACGTTGCCTGCAACCGGCAACTGCAAATGACAAATTCAGCTGCTCGTTTCCCGTTGCCCCTCTTTCCTCTCTCCCACTCTCCTCTCTCTTCACCTTTGTATTCCCTTCTCTCTCTCTAGTTTCTGGTTCGAATTTTGGGTTTACTGTGCACCGTGCCGACCAATTTCCGTTGCATATTGAGGTTCAAAAATTGCATTGCAATGGCTAAATACAAAGTAAGCGGCAATCGGAACAGTTCGAAGGTGCAGCAAGGCGCACGACATGCTAAAGCTCTGCAGATCAAGCTGTTGTAAGTCCTGCTCTTGCTGTCCTTGCTGTACAGATGAGACGCCTGAGCTGCATGGCCTAAGCCAGTTAAGTAGCCAGAATTGTCGGACAATCTGTGATTTGGTCTTGAAGAGATTGCGTAACTCGCAACTCATAAATCGATTCGATTTTGGTGAGGCTTTTTAGACAATTTTCTTAAATTAGATTCGTTTTTATACTCGATTTTCAGATATTCTATTCAGGTATTCGAACTTTGTATATACAAGGCAGAAGGAGTGTCTCTCTCTCCACAGTGTATTTTTTGATATACTTTATTCTTGTTGAGCTCTGTCGATTTTGGCATAACCAGTCAGGCAGACATACAGACATGGCTTAATGGACTCGGCTTGTGATCCTGAGCAAGAATATATGTATATACTTTATGGGGTCTCCCACGCCTCCTTCTGCCTGTTACATACATTTGCACAAAGTTAGTATACCCTTTTTTGACCATTTACAATGGTCGAAGGGTATAAATATGTATTTTAATAATTTCAACTGAGAATTATAATATAATTTATATATACTTTTTATTGGGCGTCACTTTTATTTTAAATTTGAATTAATAATTCCCTATCGATAACAATCGATTGTACACACATCGCAGCCAACTTCGCTTGCTTTTAGTGCGCGCAACGAAGAATTCACAATTCAAAAGGATTTAAACTTATATTTTATTAAAATTGATGTGTTTTGGTTAAGCTGCCCAGCTGTTTTGGTCTCTGCTAATTGCAGCCTTCCTGCTCTCATGCTGGACTCTGGTGCTGCACCTGCACTTGGCTAATGGATTTCTCCAAGCCTAATTAGCATTACTTAGCGGCGCAACATGGGCTAAGCAACAACAATATAATTTGCATTAAAAATGTCCCTTAAATTTTTTTGTGTTGCAACTTACAATGTTTTTTAATTTGATAATTTTTTGTGCAAAAGCAAATGGAATTCCAGAGTTGCCATTAACACCTTTTTGCACAGTCGCCTCTTGCCACTTGCCTCTACATTCTCTCTTCACTCCTCGCTTCTTGTGGTTCTCACACCTTACACTGTGCATGTTTTATGTGACGTCATGGGCCAGGTTAAAAAAAAACAGAGAATAAAGAACACAAAAAAATGCATTTTAATTAAATGCCACACAAATGCGACGCGAAATGTGCGCACAGTGTGATATTTTGTAGCGCGTTTATGGCGCGTGTGGAGCCCCACGGAATCCCCTTTGGGGGAGAACACAAAAATGCATATTCAAATGGAAAAAACCAAGACTTACAGTCTGTTACGTGTACAAACATATGTATATATCCCCCCCCCGGGGGGGGTTTATTTTATATATTCGTTCGGAAGGAGATGATCAGAAACTAGTCAAAGTATTTTTCTTTTGGTTTCCATTTGAATGAAGAAAAAGAAACGATAGTTAAGAGAGTTTTTCAAAGTTGTTGATTACAAGCTGTTTTGTTACTCTCTTATCCCTGTGTTTTTACAACACTGAAAAAGCTTAGCAAATAATTGTGAATAGTGTTAAAAGAAGAGAGGAATTATCTATTTATTGAATTAAGAAATAGAAAATAATATAATACAACACAGAAATTCCCGAATAAATAAACAAATACATATGTACATACTGAAGGTAATAAATGAAAAGAAAAGTTAAACCAGAAAGAATGTCTACTGTAGGCTTGCGAAGATATATATGGCCTTGTTTTCAAATTCTCGGATTGTTTCTTATATATAATTTCTTCATTCAATGGAACTGAATTGTATAACATAATTAACATTTAACATTTTATAACATTTAACAGCGTTGTTTTTATAACTATTATTGCTGGACACTCAATTATTCTATGAAAACCTTTATTTCTGACTGATTGTTCCAATGAAAGCTATTGGATATAGTTTGCTGTTTTCTTCGATATTAACTTTAATTGGTAATAACAAGTATACTTATTTCGTATAGGAATACTGGTTTTTAAACAAAAACCCCTTCCGGACACACGGACAGAGCTTGTTCTACTGCTTTGTGTTTCCTTAGTCATAAAATATACTTTTTACTATATATATATATATATACATATATATAAGGTTGAAGATGACTTCTTAGGTGTGTTGCAAATTTCTGGCTAAAATTAAAATACCCGCTGCAAAGATACTGGACTAAAATTAACGAGAGCAACAGTCGAGCGCACTCGACAGTAGGATACCTCTTCGGCCTGGTTTAATATGTTAAACTTATTCACGTGCTTGTTTACAGATAGAGTTTAAGCCTCCCTTGTTAGCCCTTTTTTAAAAAAATTATGATCTTAAAATTATAAAATTATTATCTTAAAATATCATAAATTAAAGTCTTCTAGTTCTCGAAGATCTTAAAGCAAAATTTCAGTGAAAGCTGCCAGAAAAATAAAAATAAAATAACACAGTTTCGAAATTCTGTTGTGTTCGGGGGGGAACTTCTACATAACGGGTCGGTCGTACGGAAGGCAACTGCACCTCATCATTGTGAGCCAAGTCGAGCGGTGTAGTTTAATTTGTTTTTTTATACACATTTTTCTTACATACTTTAAATTTATTCACGACAGATGGCGCTCGCCTGAATCTCCTGTTAACCAACACAAGCATTTTGAGTTCTATTATCATAGTTTCCTGAATAACTTTTGTGTTTATTATCCGATCAGATTGAAATTTAGAAAATACGTAGATCATTTATTCAAAAAATAAATTATTGATTTGCGTGGCACCTAACATTTAAAATAATTTTTATCAGCGTATAGTAAAAATTTAGTAACTCTAGCTTTTAGCTTAACTGAGATCTGTGCGTTCACACAGACAGACAGACATGGCTCAATCACTCGGCTTGTGACCCTCTGCAAGAATATATATATTTTATCGGGTCTCCCACGCCGCCTTCCGCCTGTTACATACATTTGCACAAAGTACACCCTTTTTTGATCATTTTCAATGGTCGAAGGGTATAAAAATACTGCAGAGAAATCTAGACATGCAAAATAGAACCTATTATCTTAATAGTAAGTGTATATCGTATGTGTTTGATATTATTATACTCACTCCAAATCTAATCTCTTTCTTTTGAATTCTATTATATTTGGGTTATGAACACACAGTGCATCGTCATATGAAATGCGAAAATCGTAGATACTTTTATGAACTCCAAGTTGTAATTGGGAAGTAACATTTGCCATTTGGATGGGTTTGCAATGAGTTGGATATTAACATTTGTATGCGGAATCGACTTAATTTGGTTTTATATAATTCCAGTGCAAGACACGCGAACGCGGAGCGATTAACTCTGCTGGCTGCCACTTTTAATCCGTGCATGAAAATGCCTTCCATAATTGCATAACACTCGAGCTGGAAATGCTGTGGTTGACAGGCGACATGTCATTTTACCGCAAAGTGTTTTTTTTTGCGTCGGTTTTTTGTTGTTGTTTTTTTTTTGCAGAACGAGAAGGATCTTCTGTTCTTTTGCACGGCGGGCAACATAATTGTTTTAAATTAATTTCGAATTGTGTATGCAAAAAGCATAAAGTGCACTTCAAATATGTAAAGGGACAATGCGAGAGGCCTTTGCACAGCGGGTTATTTATTGACCAGCAACAGCAGTAGCAGCAGTAGCAGTAGCAGGAGCAGCAACTACAACAGTCGCTTAACTCTGACTCCAGTTCCCCTTTCCCTTCCAGTTGCAGATTCACTTGCCAAAATCGCATAAATCAAACGAAATTAACTCAAAGCATGCGGCGAGCAAATAGAGTGTTGAAATTTTTATAAACCCCACAAGGCAGCTACACACACTCGCACGCACACACAATCATACTTTATTTACTCTATGAACTTAAGAGCCTCACCTCGCTCCTTCTCTCCTCACCACGAGTTAGACATCAGCTTGGCGACAATTTCTTAAATTGTTCGAACAAATGAGAATGGAAATATATGGCCCAAAGAGAGAGAGGTAGTTTGGGTGGGGGAGGGATTACATTTACAGGCGAGTGTAAGTTACTCAACACTAGCAAAATAAGTTGAAAGTGTTGCAATGACTTACAGATACCCTACGAGGTAGTTAGTAGGGTAGTAAGTTTACTGTGAGTCAGTCTATTTTTGTAGTAGCGATTCTTGAGTATCCGATCTATAGTTCTAATTAGTCTGAAAATGATCAATATATTCCATTTTCTATATTTCATAGAGCTTCAGAATACAGATTTTCAGCTGAAGGTATCTCTGTCCTATGGCAATTTAGAGTTTCAGAAAACAGAGTAAAGGTACTTCTCTCCTATGGCAGTATCAGAACTTACAGAAATAATATAATAACAGATACAATAATATTTAATATTTTAAATTCAAGATTCAAAGTTAACTTTAAAGTTATCTTTATGAAAACGGAGATTCAGTTAAAGATACCCGGCTGTACCAAAACTGCTAATGTAAACTGTCTTTAGGTATTGTAGGGTATCCATTGAAGACTTGTGTCCTGCAAGCTGTATCACATGTCTGCCACATTTTAGTTTTTTCTTATTTTTTTTTAAGAAAACTGCTCGTTGGAAAAAAAGACGAAACGTTTTACGATTTGGCATGTGTGATGGCAGAACTGTAAGACGGACGCAAGGTCTTTGCGAGATGGAACCTGGTGGGTTCAGGGCGGCGGTATGAGGGCTTACACACCGCCAAGTTCAGCACTTTGGCGAGTCAAGTGCTTTTCATTTTCCGAGCACGTCGCCGCGTCATAAAACAAAAAACGCACGAGAGCGCAACGAGGGGCGCGGGCACGTTTAGCATATATATTTTCACACTTGCAATCATACTTTAAGCAGACGCACGCAGACAGAGAAAGAAAAGGAGAGGCGCAAGTGAGAGGCTCGTTAGAGATGAAACAGTTGAGGCACACGAAAGGAGGGACAACCCAAACGAGCAGTGTACTGCCTACAGGACCTTTAGGCACATTGATCTTCTGATACACATTTTTAGGTTATAGTTTGGCATTATTTAAATGCCCTAGAGTGTATACCCTGTACTCGTAGCATCTAAATTCTGTAATTTCTAGGCGTCACACATGATAAAGCTTCTTGTAAGTATTGCTTACAGGACCTTTAGGCATATCGACCTTCTTAAAGTTATAGTAAGGCATCTATTACTGTTGATTCCTTTAGACCCGTTAGTGGAACACATAATAAAGCTTCATGTAAGTATCTCTTACAGAACCTTTAGACATATCTATATTTAAATATTTATTTCTGTTGATGCTTCTAGATTCCGCACTCGTGTCTTGCTCTACCATCTCTAGTCACCACACATGATAAGGCTGTGTTATCTTCATTTTCACTCGCAAGTCAAGCCATAAAAGTGCGTCGGGATTGTCGCCTAAACTTTTGCTTTCATTACATTCTTTTTGCACTGATAATATATATAGTATATATGCATGGTGCATGTGGATATGTATTTACTTCGTGCGACGTTATGTACTTTGTTGCGGCCACGTTGAGCCCGAGGGAATGTTGATTTTATGAGCGAGAGCGCTTTATGGATTGTGGAAAGGGCAACTTCCTGCCAGACGGGTTGCACTGTTTGAGGTTTTAATTAAAAAGTCATAGAGCGACGCGCATTATAATTACCAAAACTGACAAGATTCATAAATAATTTATACAAATACAAATTAATATTAATGTTGACAGAGTCGACAGTGGCGACAGGCCTGTGCCGTCACGACGTTAAAAGGGTTTTGTCTTTGACACTAATGACAGATAATGTTTCGAACTGTAAATCTTTAAATCTGTGCCCCATTCGAAGTAATCGAAAACAAGTTCAAAGACTTCGCTAATGTTGATGGATGCCAGCACTGACCTTTGATAGGCCACGAAAGGGGGCAACCTTCTGCTCTTTCTCCCTCTCTTGCTTCTACTTCTACTGTTCTTTCTCTTAATTCGGCCCCTGCTCGCTATTCATTCCATATTCATTTGGATTCGCATTTTCTCGAACGGCTTGAACACTTTAACTGGAAAAGCTTTCAGGGTTGATTCGTGGTTTCAACTGTTTTGGCTACGTTGGCAACTTTGCGTGTGGTTTGTCTTTGGTTTTTGCCCACAGATCTCGGGCATGCAGCACCCACTCTCTGCCCATCACCCTTCGCCATGCACCCTCTTCCTGCCGCAAATGAATTGCAGTCCAGGCTGCAATTGCTGCACTTGATTTGCGGTGCAACTTGATGGTTAACAATTATCTGACAACAGTTTGTCGAGGCGACCCCACGTTGCGACACAATTGCGCCAGTAAATGGCCAGTTAGGCACCCCGAAAACTAAACATACATACAGCTTAACTACATTAAGTGGGCTGTGCTAAGTCCTGCAATAAAAGTGTGGGACACAATAACATAACGTGATAGTTTTTAGTTCAGAAATGTGCAATGTTTAGCTCTAAGTTCCGGACAGCACTATAAAAGACATCTAAATATTTTCCTATATGAAATTTGCACTAAATACAATCAAAACTAAAAGAATATTAAATCATGCTGGGGCGCATTTATTTCATATTATTCAATTATTTACTTAGGAACCCTTTTAAATTTAACTTTAAATAACTGCAAATGTTGTGAAAGGGTCGCGTATGCCGTAGGTGGCAGCGCAGTGACATCAATCAACCTCATCGTATCGCGCCTTTATTCATCCATTTATCAATCAACGTTTAATTGAAATTTTATTTTCATTTACTGCACGCCTTGCCTTTCTTCTCCATGTGCTAATTAATACCATCATCGCCCACTGGGAGAAAAGTTAATACAAAGGGCGCGAGAGGGGGGCGTGGCTCATTAACCTAATGCCACGCGGAACGGAACCTCTTGGGTTCGTCTGAGCTAATTGCGCTACTTTTTAAATTTTTCCATTTGCCGAGCTGTCAATGGAAAGTATTTCCCCCATTTTATTATTTATGTTAATTTTATTTCCTTTTTTGTGTGGTGATTTTAAAATAAGCTGGCGCTCAATTGCTTTTGTAATCAATCAAAGTCAGCGCGAGAATAGCTACATAGTAGATGAGGAAATTGGGGGAGGATGCGAGACAGAGTGAGTCTAGGAGTTTCAATCCCAAGTGCAGTCAGCTACATACTATAGTCTGCCCAAGTAGTTTGGATCGTCATCTGGGCAAAAACGATGATTGTCATGTGAGTTCTCCGTGCTACGTTGGTGTTTGCGGTGTCGACGCGTGACACGTGACACGTGAGCGACACTTGACGCCCGATAATTGATATTGCGCCCGAGGGGGCAGGCAGGCGTGAAGGAGGCAGCGCTCAGGATGAAGTCACGCCCCCGGTTTGCGCAGCGCGAGAAGTGTCTGTCTGACAAGATGCTTGTAATTATCGCTGACACATTTCGCGGTACCCATCAAACTGCGAATTCGGCACCGTCGCTCAATGAATCTCTCGGGGCACTCAACACGTGACTCACTAGTGTCTTTGGGTATGTCTATAAATCAAAAAGTTAACTTGATAATCAATCGAAGAAGTTAACTTTGATGCTTATCAGATTGAATTCGTTGACTGAAATCGATTTGAAGTAAAATGGAAACAGGAAAAGAATAAATAGGTAAATTATTTAATTAACAATTACATGCGATTTACAAAGACGGTAGGCACGGTACCCAAAATTAGGGAATAGGCGTGTGTCATATAGGAACCTTTTTCCAGACTTTGGTGTGTTTTTTGCTTTCAGTCGCCGGTGCATCGGTGCGTTCATACAGACTACTATGTGGATTGTCTTTTTTGTGCTTGCATGTCTGCAAGTCCGTATGTATGTCTGTTTGTATGTCTGTCTGTTTGTATATCTGTTTGTATGTCTGTATATCTGTCTGTTTGTATGTCTGTCTGTTTGTATGTCTGTCTGTTTGTATGTCTGTCTGTCTGTATGTCTGTCTGTTTGTATGTCTGCTTGTATGTCTGCTTGTATGGCTGTCTGTCTATGTCTGTCTATGTCTGTCTATGTCTGTCTATGTCTGTCTATGTCTGTCTATGTCTGTCTATGTTGTCGTGTCTATGTCTGTCTATGTCTGTATATGTCTGTATATGTCTGTCTATGTCAGTCTATGT
This sequence comes from Zaprionus nigranus, assembly GCA_018903425.1. Classification (NCBI taxonomy): domain Eukaryota; kingdom Metazoa; phylum Arthropoda; class Insecta; order Diptera; family Drosophilidae; genus Zaprionus; species Zaprionus nigranus. The sequence goes on from JAEIGD010000025.1 coordinate 1,674,421, forward strand.
CTGTCTATGTCTGTCTATGTCTGTCTATGTCTGTCTATGTCTGTCTATGTCTGTCTATGTCTGTCTATGTCTGTCTATATGTCTATATGTCTCTATATGTCTATATGTCTATATGTCTCTATATGTCTATATGTATATATGTATATATGTCTATATGTCTATATGTCTATATGTCTATATGTCTATATGTCTATATGTCTATATGTCTATATGTCTATATGTCTATATGTCTATATGTCTATATGTCTATATGTCTATATGTCTATATGTCTATATGTCTATATGTCTATATGTCTATATGTCTATATGTCTATATGTCTATATGTCTATATGTCTATATGTTTCTATATGTCTATGTCTATATGTCTATATGTATATATGTCTATATGTTTAACTGTTTATTTCTGTGTATGTTTATCTGTCTATTTCTGTGTATGTCTATCTTTCTGTCTATATGTCTGTTTCTATGTCTGTATATCGTCTGTTTATCTTTTTCTGTCTCTGGCTGTCCGTATGCTAGTCTATCTGTGAGTCTGACTGTGTGCCTGGCTGTTTGTCTGCTTTTTATAGCCATTTTTAAACTGAGTTTCAATTGTTTTAAACATATCTCTCTAGTAGAATGTGAGGAAAAGGATTAGTTTAAGGAAAACTTATCTTATACAAATTAATAAATCAATGAATAAATCATTAACATAACATATATATTGCACTATATATATATATATATATACATATAGTCCATATTCCGTTGAGGAAATACTTCCCCTTCTCCCATTGTAACTCATTGCACTCTAAGCGTTGCCCAACAACTTGAACAACGTCAGGATAGAGGGAAACAACGGTAAACAGTCTTATAAACTGCTGGCAGCACACATGCACCTAGACGTGTGTCTGTGTGTGTGTATGTGTCAAGCACACACAAGCCGGTCATTTAATGCAGAGCGTGTAGTTGTAGCTGAAGCTGCCTTTTGCTTTACTTTTAATTACCAACTCAAATTACACGGCCAGAGACACACACCATGGCACACACGCATTCCCAAGCGCACACACACACATACCTCGTTGCGTTTGGCCGCCATTCTGCAAGGAGAATGGAGGAACAGATGTTTGGCTTGTACTTGGCAACGGTGGCAGAGGCACTGAAAGGAAGGGAGAAGGATAAGCAGGAGGAGTAGGAGGAGAAGGGTGAGCAGGAATAGAAGGAGTTGCAGTAAGGGGAAAGGGAGGGAAGAAGAGGTGCAGCAGAAGCGGGAACTGGCAACCGGGAGCAGAACCGCAGAACTAAACTTCACAGTCACCATCGCCATCGCCATCGTTTGCTGCACATTTCATTACAATGCCATTGTATTCAAATCCTATTATAAAACGCAAAACACTGCACTGGGAGTGGGGAAAGCAGAGGTAGTGGGAGTATGAGGAGGGGCCGCATGGTGGTGTTGGTGCAGCTGGAGAAGTTCGTGTTTGCAGCACGTTTCCACTTTCGCACTTGGTAAACATAAGTTGCCCACGCACAGACAAGGTGGCTGTGCAGGAAATGAGACTGAAGAGGAGGAGATGGAGGAAGAGAAGGAATAGAGGGGTAACTGGTTACTGGCCCTGGGAGGCAGCTAGAACTGGTCGACAACATTCCATAAAATAATTACCAACACCAACACAAGGCGGCGTCGAGACGCAACGAGACGAGGCTGGCAAGAAAAAGCGAAATGGCTGAAAAGCGATTCGTAGACCAAATGAAAATGAGCCCGCTTAACCCAAGTTTGCCGTTGTTTATGATACAGTTGATCCAATACAATAACATCAACATTATCATCGTTAATGCTATTGATACTATTCAAATTGATTGAAGTTGTATACTTTATTTTAATTACCATAGATATTTGTTTATAAATATTAGGCATTCTAGGGTTAAGCTATTCAGGTATACTTGGTAAGCTGGCAAAACCGAAAGAAATTATGTTGTAACTCAGTCGGAGAGACTTAAGGTGTAAAATGCGAATTTAAGCAGGTTGAAGAAGGTTAAGAATAAGCATCAACATTTGGTAGGTTAAACAGAATTTCGAATTTTTAAAAAAAACCAATGTTTAATTTTTACATTTATTCATTAACTTATTTATATTAAATATCGTTTAAAATCTGTCAACCTTAAAATATCAATATTACTATCTATAACTAAATTCGATTTAAGAAAGATTTAATAAAGGAAATACATTTAAATAAAATTATTTTTACTACAATATTATGAGTATAACAGTTATGTAATCGTATACACTTGAATAATGACAAATAAGATAATGATTTCAGTATAATATCGACTTAATACAAAAATTTAATTAGGGAATTACATTTAGTTAATATTACTTATAATGAGTATATAAGTTATGCATTTTCTCGGATAGAGAAAAATAGGATAACGATCTCAGGAAAATTTAATAGTAAAGATTTAATGCAGGAATTATACTTAGTAAAATAAATTATAAATTAAATATAAATGTTATATAAATAAATTAAATAAAATCATTAAATAAATTATATACATTAAATAAATAAAATAATTATGAATTAATAAATAAATTAATTATACAATATACAAAAAAATAAATTAGTTAAATAAATGAAATAAATGAAATACAAATTAAATAAATTAAATAAATTAAATAAATTAAATAAATTAAATAAATTAAATAAATTAAATAAATTAAATAAATTAAATAAATTAAATAAATTAAATAAATTAAATAAATTAAATAAATTAAATAAATTAAATAAATTAAATAAATTAAATAAATTAAATAAATTAAATAAATTAAATAAATTAAATAAATTAAATAAATTAAATAAATTAAATAAATTAAATAAATTAAATAAATTAAATAAATTAAATAAATTAAATAAATTAAATAAATTAAATAAATTAAATAAATTAAATAAATTAAATAAATTAAATAAATTAAATAAATTAAATAAATTAAATAAATTAAATAAATTAAATAAATTAAATAAATTAAATAAATTAAATAAATTAAATAAATGAATCAAATAAATAAATTAATTCAATAAATAATACATTAAAAAATTATATAAACTTAATTTATGTCATTTATTAAATAAGTTACATAAATCAAATTAAATTAAATTAATTAAACTAAATAAACTAAACTAAATATTAGGGTTGCGAGAAAGCCAGGGAACTCCACTTAGATCACAAGTATTAGAAAATGGAAATGGTAATAGAGCTTGAAGCTTTGGGAAAATACAAAATAAATAAGCTTACGCAAGTTTATTTCATTTCTCATGGTTATGTATTAGTATTTTCAAACACTATTGCTACAGTATGAATTTGTCGACAACATTAAGCGCATTATCTTGCTAAATTTTCACATTAAAATTTGTAAATGGATACTTAAATAAAAAGAATGTAAGATAGCGAGAGAAAGAGAAGGAGAAAGAGGGGGAAGGGCGGGGCGCAACAAAGAGAAACGATAGTTTAACGATAGTTGTGCTAATCAATATCCTGCTGCACGTTGGTGATGCTGCTGCCATTCACTGCACTCTCATCAAGGGTGACACCCTGTAGCTCCACGTATCTCAGCTTGCTCTGGCCCGACCAAGGCCTGATCCAGGGCAGCGACATCAGCATCATGATTTGCGACGGACAATAATCGCAGTGCGTCAGAGAGTGGACATCCTCCTCATGGTCGCTCTCGTGCGTGCCCAGCAATGTAGCACCCTCTATCAGGTGCAAGTGTTTCTGCTGCTGCTTGGCATATTTCTGCGGCAGTTGCAGATGCTCGTCGCACAACATGGAGAGCAGTAGATGCTCGGCGAAGTGGGCGTGTCGCTCCCGTCGTTGTAGACTGGTGTCGTGCAACGTAGTCTCCGAGTCAACACTCTGCTCGGCCATCAATTGGTGCAACAGAAAGCGATCGGCGGTATCACAGAGCTCCGACGACGTTTGTGTCGCCGCCAAATCCAAGTCGCCCTCGTTGGTACACCCGGGCACATTGCATGGATTGTTGGCCATTGCCTCGGAACTGGCGATAGCCAGCGGGGTGGGCCGTATGAGGCGTGAAGTCTCTCCCTCCAGGTAGTTGGCGGGCGTCTGGCTCAGGCGTAGCTCGGGTCGCAGGCGTCGCAGCTCCGACAGCTGATAGAGTATATCGATGCCCGCCTCGGAGTCCATGCGTGGATTGTCCATGCGTGACATGCGTGCTGCAGCTGCTGCTGAGCTGCGGTTGCCTTGGTTGCCGCTCGAGCTGACCAATTGTTGGCGCCGGCGACGGCGCGAGATGCGTGACGTCATGGAGTGTCGCAATGGCGGTGTATTTGGGTCCAGTAGATTGGCATGCTCGATGTGATTGAGCAGCAAATGGCGCGCCAGATTGCGTATGGTTACCAGCTCAATGCCCGGCAGGCTGGCACACATGGGACAGACAACATGGTTGTCGCACTGGCGATGCATGGTGACCACATGATCGATGAGTTCCTTTGCCGTGTGCCCAAAGATGCCACAATACGGACACGTATAGCAATTGGGGGAAGTGCATCAGCTCCAGCAGTTCCCCGTTGAGCAACACCTCGGGCAGCAGCTGCTGTTGCTGTTGATGATGATGCTGATGATGGGTCTGCGGTAGCGGATGCGAATCCGAATGAGGCGACGGCAGATGGTCCTGTTCGATAAGCAATTGCATGGGGTGCTCAGCCCGATGATCCAGCGTCTCCATATGCTGATCAAAGCAATCGCTGCAGAGATCATAATTCACGCATCGCAAACAATGAAAACGGCGGCCGTGAAAGTTTTGGGTTTGGCAGCCATCGCAGCAGAATATTTGATGGCCCATATAGAGTGAATTACGTGTATAGAGTAGTCGCTACTTCGAAACACAAGGATCGTATGATTCAGCAGCTTGCAGGGTTTGTGTGTTTGTCTACTATGAAATTGAAAGAAAAATGTGGTCGAAAACTTAGTCTTTTTGAATTTTCAATTTACAAACTCAAAGTGACATCTTTTTAAAAGGCAAGGCATATTAGGTGTGGTTTGTTTAACAGGTTAGCAGGTCTAACAGAACAGATAAGCCCGAATGACCATCGAAAACAAGTAAGGGACACCACAGTTGAAGCTATCGTTAAAAACATATAATTCCCAACAGCAAATGTTGCATAAATTCATCGGCAACTCATTACTGTCATGCATTCTAGCCAAATTGGACAGAGCTTTGATTTGTATACTTGGTGTGTTACAGACACACTCCGCTAATAATGCTAATCATAAGGTCGACAAGTCTCCGTTTGCTTGTTATATACATTTCCACAAAGTTGGTATACCCATTCAAATGGTTGAAGGCGTTTTTAAGCATACAAATGGTTGGTTTTTCAAATTTACCAGCAGCTACATTAGATAAGTTTTCAAGATTTGACGCTAATAATCCGCTAACTTATCCCTAGGTTTGACTTTTATAGCATTGTGTCACGCCCACTACCGACCAAATTCTAAGTATAAGAGTTCTGAAGTTTATAAAGTTAACACTTACATACTGAACAAATATGCGCATTTGCACAAAATATAACGATTCTCTAAAAATGAAAGAGATCGTATTATGAAGAACAGAGTTGTAGTCATATAAATGAATTACACTAACCATAAAGTGGGTAGCGGGTGTATTACATATATCAGTATTAAATGACTTAAACCTTTTACGGGGTATCTCACAGTCTCAACTCATAATACTTCAGTGCTGCTTTATAGCCTCTAACATTCTAGTTTCAATTTCAATCGCTACCGCGGGGCGTATTTTCGATTTCCGACGCACTTTTTAGCTTAATTAAATTTCCTGCAAAATATTATATCTTTCTGGTAGGTGTATAAGTTGCTGAGAGCGAGTAGCTTATCACTCTCTCAATCTCCTTCTTTCTCTCTCTCCCTCTCGTTCACTGTCTCAGTCTCTGTCTCTCTCTCTATCCTTGTCTGCCCCTAAGTATGTGATGTCTGCGTCTCTGTGTCTGTGTCCGGCGTGCAACTTTGTTTGACTTTGGAGCAGCAGCGTTAAAATATTTTAATTACTTCATCGCCGACGGCATTAAAAAAGTTTATTGTTGCATCATTATATCCTGTTGCTGGCGCCTGCCACGAGCAGCTTTGCCGCCAACAACAACAAGAACAACTTGAGCATAAGACAGATGGGAAAGTACGAGCCGGAAAGTCGGGAATCGGTGTGGGAGTAAATATTTGCATTGGCAACGCTTGCTACACTGTGAGAAAATCAGCAAAAATAGCTGCTGCATCTTAACTCACTGTTGCTCGACTCTTTCTTGCAGTGTACCTTTGCGGAAGTCTGAAAAGAAAAGCGGACAAACACATGCAGACAATTATTCAATAACCCAGATGCGAAGTATTCGCTCGCACTCGGGGAAAATCCTTACGGAATTTAAGTCCGCTTCAGTTTCAGCTGAAACTACAAATGGAATTCACGCTGCAGAACCCATTTATTTCAATATTTAATTTTATTCATCTAAATCCCTCGAGCAAATCACGACACGACAAGAAAACAAATCGTTAACATTAAAAACCCGATGCTGTCGCTGTTGCTGCTGCGAATGCGGATGCGAATGTTGCTTCCAAATCCGCAGCAAAGCTGTGCAACATTTTCTTACAATTTAAGTGGCAACAGTTTTAATTAGCTCGCACAGCTCGTGGCGTACAGTCTCTCTGCCACGCCTCTGGCTCCGCCTTCTTCCTTCTCCGTGGCAAAGCCTTAAAAGGATTTATGCAATCGCATCAGCTGTGCGAAATTATTCGAAAGCTGCTTTCTCTCGCTTTGTCCTTGCTTGCTTGCCATATTTACCACTAACATTATAGCCAGGGGATTTCAATAGTCAAAATCGAGCAGATCCCAAAGCCAGACCATCAATCTGCATAGCTTAAAAGTGCCACTCGAGTTCCACTGCTACGTACCCCTTTCTCTTCTCCTTTCCGGTGTGTGAATGATTTACGATTTAGTTGGCCCATGTTTACAGCTAACATACAACTAAGTGAGCATTGTTCTTGAAATTTCCGCAGAACCTTCTGGGCTTTTCTTTAAATTTACAATTAAAATGTTTTCTATTGAATACAGCTTTAATTTATATTAATAAAGCACTTAAAGCAAATAACACAATAAACCGAACTAAGTAAAACAAAACAGGCAGTCTACTGATAAGGCTCTGCTATGTACAAAACAAAAGCTGTTCTCAGTTGTTTTTTATTTTATTCTTCAGTCGAAAACAAATATAAATATGAATACATATTTACGTTCGTGCTTTATAATGATACCCGCTACCCATAGGGTAGAAGGGTATTTTAAATTTGTACCAACCTTAAATGTAAGTAACAGGCACAAGGCGACGCGGCAGAGTCCACAAAATAAATATATTCTTAATCAGCATCAGCAGCCGGGTCGATATAGCCACGTCCATCCGTCGATGTGTCAATATGTGTTATTATTGTACGCAGGTCAAGGTTGTTTTAAAATTAAAGTTAAAAATAAAATTAAACACCGAAATCCAAATGTAATTTTTATCCAACACAGTTGCTTTCTGGTAAATACAATAACTATCAACGCCTACGTGATTTCTGAAAACAAGGTTGCGATCGGATAGTTAACATAGAAGTTATTTAAGAAATAATTTGAAGAGTTATCGATTTCCCCTCTCCCTAAAGTATGTAACACAAAATACGCTTATATTTAAGAAATCATTTTAGTCAGGAGGGTAACGGGTATATACGGTCAAGTACACTCGTCGCTAGAATTCGTGCTTGTTTTTTATTTGATTTAATCTGTCTTTATAATAATACTCTCACTAATAAATATCAAACTCACTCTCTGTTGATAGTCAGCTATATAAATTATTAGATTTGTCTTTGTATGTATAGAAATTATATGTTTTTTGTTTTGTTTATTGATAATAATGTACTTTGCCATTTACAAAATCATCTTGTTTTTCAGTTATTTGTTTTTATTCGCTATTTCTACATATAGTTATACTATGAAAGACTGTATTCACATATATCATATATTGTTAGATTTCGCGGTATAAAAAGGCCAGTCTCGCTGGGTTTTACAGTTAGAACTAATTTGCAAGTGCTAAAAAAACAAACCAAAATGAAATTCCTGGTAAGTTTGCTTGCAGGATACGATGGACAATGGATTTCGTAACGTCAAAGGTAATAACTTTCTTCCTATTTAGATCGTTTTTGTCGCATTGATCGCTGTGGCTATGGCTGGATATGGCGGTGAGGGTGGTCACGGTCAAGTCGGCCAGGGTGGTCACGGCCAGCAAGGATTCGGCAGTGGTCATGGCCAGGTTGGTCAGGGTGGACACGGCCAGCAAGGATTCGGTGGTGGACATGGCCAGGTCGGCCAAGGCGGTCACGGTCAGCTTGGATTCAGCGGTGGTTATGGCCAGCAAGGATTCGGTGGCGGTCACGGCCAGGTCGGTCAGGGTGGACATGGCCAGCAAGGATTCGGTGGCGGTCACGGCCAGGTCGGTCAGGGTGGACACGGACAGCAAGGATTCGGCCAGGGCGGTCACAGCGGCCAAGGCGGACATGGCAAGCACGGTGGTGGTTACTAAATAAATCATAACTAAAATAAAAATTCTAAGAAAAAACATTTTTTGGTGATCTTTTTGTTCAAATAAAACACTTTTGTGGTTTATTTCAGGTTAGTGACCTTCCCCTTCTCCCTTTTTGTTGCGATAAGTTCTCAAAATCAACAGTCGAGTCAATTAGTTTGACTTGAGCTGCACATATAGGGGTTTGCTCGTTGTTCACAATGAAAGTTGCCTAAAAGTATGTGTGGTTATTTAATAGAATCCATATTTTTATAAATAGACACCTTCTTGTGGCAAAACTAAAAACAAATAATATAAATCATTTGAATTTTTTTAGTAACTTTCGGGGAGAAAAAGAAATGGAAAAACATATTTATATTGATATATTTAAAATACTTATTTACAATCAAGAAAATTATTTTTAGAGTCAAGATAGTAAAGAAGTTATGAATGAGATATGTTCTCAATACATTTTATTTTGGTACCCTTCCACTAGGGGTGAAGCTCCCATTTTTATCGTTCTCTATATACAATATATTAAATAATGTAAGGTTGCACGCCATAAAGACTCCAGTCATGTAAACTTTTAGTAAGAACTAATATGAAGTGCTAAGGCAAATCAGAAACAAACAAACTATGTTCCTGGTGAGTTTTCCTAAAAGATTAAAAGCATAGAGTATATCGTAACGTAGTGTTAGAATTTTGTCTATAATGGATCGTTTTCTTGTGCAAGGGCATTCAAAACGGTCACGGCCAGCAATAACACAGTCAGGGCTGTCACGGGCAACAAAGACATCGTCAGGGCATTTGTGGCCTGACAAGATTAAATCACGGCGTTTATTATGTAAACAAAGAGTAATGGAATGAGTATTGGTTTAAATAAAAACTATATTTAAACAAGAGCAACAGTCGAGTGGCATGCGACAGTGGGATACCCTTCGACCTATGTTCCGGTATAGTTTAATTTATTAAATTCATACATACATGTGCATACTTCCAAATTATCGTCGACAGATGTCGTTCACGCTTCGCGCTCGCCCGCCTCCCTTGTTAGCTGAGACAGGCACTTGTTGTTATGGCTTAGTGTCTAGTAAGTAGGAAAGTTGTATCTTTTATACGCTGCTTCCAAATCGACTTTACACCCAACCCGTGGCACCCAACATGTGAAATAAACTTGATCAGCGTATACTTCACAGGAGCGTTCCTGCCCAATTTGGTTACTCTAGCTTTTTTTAATAGCTGAGATCTGTGCGTTCACATAGACATACAGACAGACAGGCAGACAGACAGACCGACAGACATGGCTCAATCGACTCAGCTTGTGATACTGAGTAAGAGTATATATACTTTCTCCCACACCTCCTTCAGCCTGTTACATACATTTCCAATACAAAGAATCAAATTCAATTAATTTGGTTGCGCTGAGTATACTTTATTTTTTGCTAATGTTCTGTTTTATAAAATCCGAAACTATATTGACTAATATATGCACCTAATAATATTGAAGTAATCGAACATCTATTCACAAGGAAGTTTTGGTAAAAAACTAATTTTCTTATAAGCAATAAGAAATGATTACAATAAACAACGAAGCTTTGTTCAGTTTAGTTAGAAGTAATAATATAATTAAAAGTAAACTATATTGACTAATATATGCACCTAATAATATTGAAGTAATCGAACATCTATTCACAAGGAAGTTTTGGTAAAAAACTAATTTTCTTATAAGCAATAAGAAATGATTACAATAAACAACGAAGCTTTGTTCAGTTTAGTTAGAAGTAATAATATATTAAATGTATGTTGTCCTAGGTTCTACGTATTTGCTTGTACGTTCTCTTCGTTCTCTGCAATCTATAGTTTGCTGTTTTTGGACTCCCAGCAAACGATTTATTTCCGCATAATCAGCATCGAATCAAAGGTTAAGTCTGAGTTGAGTATTTTTTGAGAACACAGAATCTGTGTACTCGTCTAACCCAAATATGTAGTTATTTATTGGTTGTTGTTTTTCTAACGATGATGAAATTTGTCAACAAAGTGATTATGTACTTTTTGGCTGTTGTTTAATTTTTGTTTATTTATTTTTTTCAATAATTTGAATACATTTATATATATGTGTGTACATACAAAGTATATGTGCCTAAGTATTTAACGTTAATGTATGTGCGAGTATATATAAAAGAAAGACCCCGTTGGGTATTTTAGTTAGAGCAAATTTGAACGTGCTAAAGCAAACATACCAAAATGAAATTCCTGGTAAGTTTGCTGTCTGAATCCGACGGACATTTGATTTCGTGACGTAAAGGTAATAACTTTCGTCCTGAATAGATCGTTTTTGTCGCATTGATCGCTATGGCTATGGCTCATGGTGGATATGGTAATCAAGGACATGGCCAGGTCGGCCATGGTGGACACGGTCAGCAAGGTGGATTCAACCAGGGCGGCCACGGCGGTGCGGCGGTCACGGCCAGCAAGGATTCGGTGGCGGTCACGGCCAGCAAGGATTCGGTGGCGGTCACGGCCAGGGTGGACATGGACAGCAAGGATTTGGCGGTCACGGCCAGGTCGGCCACGGCGGACATAGCGGACACGGTTACTAAGATATTTACTGAATAAAACATAACTAAAATAAATACCTCTAAAAAAAATGTTTGGTAATCTTTTTATTCAAATGAAACACTTTTGTGATTTATTACAAGTTAGTAGCCCTCCCCTTCCCCTTTTTTCGCTAGGTTCTTAAAATCAACAGTTGAGTCCATTAGTTGGCTTGAGCTGCACCTTCAGAGTTTTGCTCGTTATTCACAATGAAAATTGGCCAAAAGTATGTGTGGTCACTAATTGGAATCCACATTACTATAAATAGACGCCTTGGAGAATTTATAAAAGTGGAAACGAATAATATAAATCATTTGAATATTGAATTTTATATATTTAAATGACGTTTTTATAATAAAGTATATTATTTTAAGAGTCTATATAGTAAAGAAGTTATGAATTCGGTGTTTTTTTAATATATTCCATTTCTATACCCATTTTTATACCCTTCGACCATTGAAAATGGTCAAAAAGGGTATACTAACTTTGTGCAAAATGCAAATGTATGTAACAGGCAGAAGGAGGCGTGGAAGACCCCACAAAGTATATATATTCTTGCTCAGGATCACTAGCCGAGTCGATTGAGCTATGTCTGTCTGTCTGGATGTCCGGATGTCCGGATGTCCGTCTGACCAGATGAACACACAGATCTCAGCTATTATAAACGCTAGATATACAAAATTTGGAATGAAGGTTCCTATGTACTCGGCGCAGATCAAGTTTATTACAAATGTTAGGTGCCACGCCCACCGCCCCCACAAATCAATAAATAAATTTTTGAACTCAATTTGTAAGCGCTGTATAAAAGATACAACTTTCTGACTTTAACATATACTAAGCTGAATGAAATATCTACGTAGTCTCCAAATTACAATCCGATCGGACAATAATCACAAAAGTTATTTAAGAAAGTATGAGCATAAAACCAAGTGCTTCTGTCAACTAACAAGGGAGGCGGGCGAGCGCGAAGCGCGAGCGCCATCTGTCGGGATTAATTTTAAAGCATGTGCATATGTACATGTATGTGTACATACATAGGTCGAAGGGTATCCCACTGTCGCGTGCTGCGCGACTGTTGCTTTTCTTACTGGTTATCATTATTATTATATATTATATAATGCGAGGTTGCACGCTATAAAGACTCCAGTCATGTTGGACTTTTAATGTTGGACTTCTAATGCAAATCAGAAACAAACAAACTGAAATTATATTTCAGGTGAATTTTCCTAAAAAATTAAAAGCATAGAATATATCGTGAAGTAGTGTAACAACATTTGGCCTTTATAGATCGTTTTCTTCGTCTTGACCGCAGTGACTAGGGCTGCAGTACGAAATTGAGGTTAAGAAGATATCGGTCAGGGCATTCAAAACGTTCACGGCCAGCAAGCATATGGTCAGGGCTATCGTAACATGATAAGATTCAATTAAGGCAATTATTATTTAAACAAAAAAAAATGGAATTAGTATTGGTTTGAATAAAAATTATCTTTAAAATGTTATCATTTGTGGTGATGTTTTAAATCGATTTTACAGAATGGTTGTCAGATTTTTTCGTAAAATTCTCAATGCGAATACAAATCTTATATTTATCTTTATTTCAGGTTATCAATAAAAATAATTATTATTATTTATTACTTTTTGTCATTATTTTAAACTTGGTCAGATCAATGCCATGAGTAAGTCTACAATCTATGCTAATATTCTGTATATAAGTATATTGACGAATATGTACACCTAATAATATTAAAGTAATCGAACATTTATTCACAAGGGAGTTTTTATAAAAAACTAATTTTATTAGAAACAATAAGAAATGATAATGATAAAAAACGAAGCGGGATGCTCACTTTCTGTACAGATTCTATCTTTTAAACATCGCTTAATTTTAAAAATATCGCCACTTCAAATTGAGTTAAAATTAAAGGGGGGCGGGCGCGGCTGAGACCAACATTTGATAAACTTGATCTGAGTCTCCTCCCCTAACGGGGGCGGCCGGCAGCGGCCACGGCCCTTGGTTCTGCCAATATATAGTTTACGTTTAATGTGGTTTAATGTAGTATGTGTCGGTTGGGGGGGCCCCCCGGTTTATTTCTGTTTGGACTCCCAGCAAACGATTTAATTTAGCATAATCAGCATCGAGTCAAAGGTTAAGTTTGAGCAGAGTATTTTTGAGAACTCAGCATCTGCGTACTCGTCTAATTCAAACATATAGTTCTTTATGGGTTTTTTTTTCAAATGATGCATCATCATGATGATGAAATTTGTCAACAAAATGAGTATGTACTTTTTGGCTGTTGTTTAATTTTTGTTTAATTTTATTTTTAACAATTCAATAACATTTATATATACATATAAAGTATATGTGCCTATGTGTATTTGTATTTTTTTTGCTAGCTACTATATAAAAGAGACCCGTTGGGTGTTTTAATTAGAGCAAATTTGAACGTGCTAAAGCAAACATACCAAAATGAAATTCCTGGTAAGTTTGTGGATTCGACGGACATTTCATTTCGTGACATCAGATGTAATAACTTTCGTCCTGAATAGATTGTTTTTGTTGCATTGATCGCCGTGGCTTTGGCCGCATCAGGATACGGCAGTCAGGGGGGACACGGCCAGAGCGGTCACGGTGGAGATGGTCAGCAAGGATTCAGCCAGGGCGGTCACGGCCAGGAAGGACATGGCCACGGCAGTCAAGGCCACCAAGGATTCAACCAGGGTGGACAGGGCGGTCACAGCCAGCAAGGTCATGGTCATCGCGGATATTAAGATACAACCTGAACGAATACAAGCTTAAATAAAATGATATTAAAATATTTTTTTTGTTTATTTTTTTTGGTGGATTTAAAAGGAAAGGATCTCAGATTTGTTATCAATGATCACTGCACAAGAATATACAACAATTTTGGTTCATTTCAGGTTATATATACAAATTAACAACAAGAAGTACTTTTATTCTTGGTGAGCATCAATAGCAAAATCGATTTCGTTGGCCTGAGAACAGAGTGCAATATATGCTTAGTTAACAACACCTATACAATAAATCTATACAACACATGTACATTTCTATTTATTAACACTGATTTTGTTAGAAGTCTCGTGCAACTCGACGTGTATTTTTTAAACTGATAAAGGTGTCACAAAGTAGTAGAACAGTGGCTTAAAATCAAAATAAATAAACATTTTTACCAACACAAAAAACGTGTGATTGGCGTCACAAATGTAAATGGGAATGAAAATGATAAACAATTGTATTTTTACATATTTTATATTCAGATTATAATAAAATAAAATATTTTGAATGTTAAGAAAGCGTAAATTGGATAGAATGTTAGCAGTTATAAAGGTGTACGTTTTATGTTATAATTAGTTTTTACGCAGAAGATTGCCTTCTATTTTCAAACAAAATTAACCCTTATACTCACGAATAATATAAATCATTTGAATATTGAATTTTATATATTTAAATGACGTTTTTATAATAAAGTAAATTATTTTAAGAGTCCATATAGTAAAGAAGTTATGAATTCTTTTTTTTAATATATTCCATTTCTATACCCATTTTTATCATTATTATTATATATTATATAATGCGAGGTTGCACGCTATAAAGACTCCAGTCATGTTGGACTTTTAGTAAGAACTAATTTGCAGTGCTAATGCAAATCAGAAACAAACGAACTGAAATTATATTTCTGGTGAGTTTTCCTAAAAGATTAAAAGCATAGAATATATCGTGAAGTAGTGTAACAACATTTGGCCTTTATAGATCGTTTTCTTCGTCTTGACCGCAGTGACTAGGGCTGCAGTACGAAATTGAGGTTAAGAAGATATCGGTCAGGGCATTCAAAACGTTCACGGCCAGCAAGCATATGGTCAGGGCTATCGTAACATGATAAGATTCAATCAAGACAATTATTATTTAAACAAAAAAAAAAAAAATGGAATTAGTATTGGTTTGAATAAAAATTATCTTTAAAATGTTATCATTTGTGGTGATGTTTTAAATCGATTTTAATGGTTGTCAGATTTTTTCGTAAAATTCTCAATGCGAATACAAATCTTATATTTATCTTTATTTCAGGTTATCAATAAAAATAATTATTATTATTTATTACTTTTTTGTCATTATTTTAAACTTGGTCAGATCAATGCCATGAGTAAGTCTACAATCTATGCTAATATTCTGTATATAAGTATATTGACGAATATGTACACCTAATAATATTAAAGTAATCGAACATTTATTCACAAGGGAGTTTTTATAAAAAACTAATTTTATTAGAAACAATAAGAAATGATAATGATAAAAAACGAAGTTTGGTTTAATTAAAATTAGAAGTAATGAAAATATTGTATTAAATGTACACGTATGTATGTTGTCCTAGGTTCTACGTATTTGCTTGTATGTGTACGTTCTCTTGGTTCTCTCTAATCTATAGTTTACTGTTTTCGGACTCCCAGCAAACGATTTAATTTAGCATAATCAGCATCGAGTCAAAGGTTAAGTTTGAGCAGAGTATTTTTTGAGAACTCAGCATCTGCGTACTCGTCTAATTCAAACATATAGTTCTTTATGGGTTTTTTTTTCAAATGATGCATCATCATGATGATGAAATTTGTCAACAAAATGAGTATGTACTTTTTGGCTGTTGTTTAATTTTTGCTTAATTATTTTTTTAACAATTCAATAACATTTATATATACATATAAAGTATATGTGCCTATGTGTATTTGTATTTTCTTGCTAGCTACTATATAAAAGAGACTCCGTTGGGTGTTTTAATTAGAGCAAATTTGAACGTGCTAAAGCAAACATACCAAAATGAAATTCCTGGTAAGTTTGTGGATTCGACGGACATTTCATTTCGTGACATCAGATGTAATAACTTTCGTCCTGAATAGATTGTTTTTGTTGCATTGATCGCCGTGGCTTTGGCCGCATCAGGATACGGCAGTCAGGGGGACACGGCCAGAGCGGTCACGGTGGAGATGGTCAGCAAGGATTCAGCCAGGGCGGTCACGGCCAGGAAGGACATGGCCACGGCAGTCAAGGCCACCAAGGATTCAACCAGGGTGGACAGGGCGGTCACAGCCAGCAAGGTCATGGTCATCGCGGATATTAAGATACAACCTGAACGAATACAAGCTTAAATAAAATGATATTAAAATATTCTTTTTTTGTTTATTTTTTGGTGGATTTAAAAGGAAAGGATCTCAGATTTGTTATCAATGATCACTGCACAAGAATATACAACAATTTTGGTTCATTTCAGGTTATACATACAAATAAACAACAAGAAGTACTTTTATTCTTGGTGAGCATCAATAGCAAAAATCGATTTCGTTGGCCTGAGAACACAGTGCAATATATGCTTAGTTAACAACACCTATACAATAAATCTATACAACACATGTACATTTCTATTTATTAACACTGATTTTGTTAGAAGTCTCGTGCAACTCGACGTGTAATTTTTTTAAACTGATAAAGGTGTCACAAAGTAGTAGAACAATGGCTTAAAATCAAAATAAATAAACATTTTTACCAACACAAAAAAACGTGTGATTGGCGTCACAAATGGAAATGGGAATGAAAATGATAAACAATTGTATTTTTACATATTTTATATTCAGATTATAATAAAATAAAATATTTTGAATGTTAAGAAAGCGTGAATTGGATAGAATGTTAGCAGTTATAAAGGTGTACGTTTTATGTTATAATTAGTTTTTACGCAGAAGATTGCCTTCTATTTTCAAACAAAATTAACCCTTATACTCACGAATAATATAAATCATTTGAATATTGAATTTTATATATTTAAATGACGTTTTTATAATAAAGTAAATTATTTTAAGAGTCCATATAGTAAAGAAGTTATGAATTCGGTATTTTTTTAATATATTCCATTTCTATACCCATTTTTATCATTATTATTATATATTATATAATGCGAGGTTGCACGCTATAAAGACTCCAGTCATGTTGGACTTTTTAGTAAGAACTAATTTGCAGTGCTAATGCAAATCAGAAACAAACAAACTGAAATTATATTTCTGGTGAGTTTTCCTAAAAGATTAAAAGCATAGAATATATCGTGAAGTAGTGTAACAACATTTGGCCTTTATAGATCGTTTTCTTCGTCTTGACCGCAGTGACTAGGGCTGCAGTACGAAATTGAGGTTAAGAAGATATCGGTCAGGGCATTCAAAACGTTCACGGCCAGCAAGCATATGGTCAGGGCTATCGTAACATGAGAAGATTCAATCAAGGCAATTATTATTTAAACAAAAAAAAAATGGAATTAGTATTGGTTTGAATAAAAATTATCTTTAAAATGTTATCATTTGTGGTGATGTTTTAAATCGATTTTACAGAATGGTTGTCAGATTTTTCGTAAAATTCTCAATGCGAATACAAATCTTATATTTATCTTTATTTCAGGTTATCAATAAAAATAATTATTATTATTTATTACTTTTTGTCATTATTTTAAACTTGGTCAGATCAATGCCATGAGTAAGTCTACAATCTATGCTAATATTCTGTATATAAGTATATTGACGAATATGTACACCTAATAATATTAAAGTAATCGAACATTTATTCACAAGGGAGTTTTTATAAAAAACTAATTTTATTAGAAACAATAAGAAATGATAATGATAAAAAACGAAGTTTGGTTTAATTAAAATTAGAAGTAATGAAAATATTGTATTAAATGTACACGTATGTTGTCCTAGGTTCTACGTATTTGCTTGTATGTGTACGTTCTCTTGGTTCTCTCTAATCTATAGTTTACTGTTTTCGGACTCCCAGCAAACGATTTAATTTAGCATAATCAGCATCGAGTCAAAGGTTAAGTTTGAGCAGAGTATTTTTGAGAACTCAGCATCTGCGTACTCGTCTAATTCAAACATATAGTTCTTTATGGGTTTTTTTTTCAAATGATGCATCATCATGATGATGCAATTTGTCAACAAAATGAGTATGTACTTTTTGGCTGTTGTTTAATTTTTGTTTAATTATTTTTTTAACAATTCAATAACATTTATATATACATATAAAGTATATGTGCCTATGTGTATTTGTATTTTCTTGCTAGCTACTATATAAAAGAGACTCCGTTGGGTGTTTTAATTAGAGCAAATTTGAACGTGCTAAAGCAAACATACCAAAATGAAATTCCTGGTAAGTTTGTGGATTCGACGGACATTTCATTTCGTGACATCAGATGTAATAACTTTCGTCCTGAATAGATTGTTTTTGTTGCATTGATCGCCGTGGCTTTGGCCGCATCAGGATACGGCAGTCAGGGGGACACGGCCAGAGCGGTCACGGTGGAGATGGTCAGCAAGGATTCAGCCAGGGCGGTCACGGCCAGGAAGGACATGGCCACGGCAGTCAAAGCCACCAAGGATTCAACCAGGGTGGACAGGGCGGTCACAGCCAGCAAGGTCATGGTCATCGCGGATATTAAGATACAACCTGAACGAATACAAGCTTAAATAAAATGATATTAAAATATTCTTTTTTGTTTATTTTTTTGGTGGATTTAAAAGGAAAGGATCTCAGATTTGTTATCAATGATCACTGCACAAGAATATACAACAATTTTGGTTCATTTCAGGTTATACATACAAATTAATAACAAGAAGTACTTTTTATTCTTGGTGAGCATCAATAGCAAAATCGATTTCGTTGGCCTGAGAACAGAGTGCAATATATGCTTAGTTAACAACACCTATACAATAAATCTATACAACACATGTACATTTCTATTTATTAACACTGATTTTGTTAGAAGTCTCGTGCAACTCGACGTGTAATTTTTTTAAACTGATAAAGGTGTCACAAAGTAGTAGAACAATGGCTTAAAAATCAAAATAAATAAACATTTTTACCAACACAAAAAAACGTGTGATTGGCGTCACAAATGGAAATGGGAATGAAAATGATAAACAATTGTATTTTTACATATTTTATATTCAGATTATAATAAAATAAAATATTTTTGAATGTTAAGAAAGCGTAAATTGGATAGAATGTTAGCAGTTATAAAGGTGTACGTTTTATGTTATAATTAGTTTTTACGCAGAAGATTGCCTTCTATTTTCAAACAAAATTAACCCTTATACTCACTTGATATTTGTAATCCAAACGATATTTGTCACTAAATTGATAACTGCATTTCATATTAGCTGCCTATTCAATATTATTCGTACATGGTTGTAGTTGGTTTTTGTGGTTAAGTTAATTTCGGCCGTGACTACAAAAGTCCGACTTTGGATTCAGTTTATACACGTTAACTTACATACATATAAAAGCATATATCGCAATACAGATCAAGAAATTACTTGGTTGTTTTTAGGCCATGGATTTTAAAAAAATTCATGGTCTATTGTGTTTGTCGGAACGGAAATGTGCGTAACAGGCAGAAGGAGGCATCTCCGACCCCATAAACTATATATATTCTGCATCAGTATCAATAGCCGAGTCGATTGAGCCATGTCTGTCTGTCTGTCTGTCTGTATGAACACCTGGATCTCAGAAACTATAAGAGCTAGAGTCATCAAATTTTGTGACAACACACGTATATATTGCAGTGTTTCAAAGTTTTTTTAAAATTTGGACACGCCCCTTCCCGCCTCTGTAAATCAGAAATAACTACTTAAAACCTACAATAATAACTCAACAACCAAAGTTGTATATTTTACATGACAAATACCTTGCCACGGGCGTTATGTGAAAATTTCAATAAAATGATACGAATTAAACTCACTTTTGAACATATATGTACATATGTATAATAATTAAGCAGACCTAATTTACGCATGATACCGAAGTTCAAATCTAGCGTCAGACACACAGCTTTTATTAAACTTTTTATTTGCATTGTATGGGAACAGAATTGGTTCACAATGCAGCTTTGCCGATATCCGAAGGAGTGAGGCAATGGCCGAGTGGTTAGAGTGGCGGACGGCTGTGCGGGAGTGCGTGTGTTCAACTCCCGGTTGAGGCGGGTTCGAATTTTCATTTATTAATTATTTCTTATTTTATTTATTTTTTTTTATTATTCTAATAAACTAGAAAAAGTTACAGTTAAACAAATTTGCGTTTTTTTTAAAAAGGAAAGTTACAGTTAAACAAATTAAAATCAAGAAGACGCTAGAAATGCATACCTATACCTATTGCCTACGGTATACTATGATAATCCATGGCCTTATACAGTCAGCTCCTGACTGTAGCGTTTGTATTTTTAAGTTTTGAAATATGTCATCAATTTAATGACAAACATAGTTTGGTGGAGTAGTTTTAAATTACGTAATACGCGGAAAACAATAAAAATTTATTAAATTCATTTGATGATACAAATGAAATTGAAAGTGTCATAACATTAAAGACATAATCGTTAGTTGTATCGACATAGTTAACAGACATATGCATTGTTTTCATGTTTAATAACTTTAGTCATTATTTTTGAAACATCCGTTTCCAGGGGAATTTTCGGAACTACCCTATTATCAAATGAAAAACAAAGCAATTCAAATCAATAAAAAAATAACAAAATAAAAACGGGACTGATTAACGTATATATAAAATACTAATGTCAATTATGAGCTGAGTTATAGAATTCATTGGAATTCGCTTATGCGTCCCCTTAGACACTAATCTATATATTTTATAGTTGTTTTCGGACTCCCAGCCAACATTTGTGTTCAGCATAATCATTGTCGAGTTCAAGTTAAAGGTGAACCGAGAGTGATTTGGAAACAAGACTGCGAAATTGTTGACTCATAGAAACAAATAAGGCGACGACTCTACGTTGTACTTATGCGATAGCGTTGCTCTTCTAATAAGTGAGTTGGAAATTTGGAATAAACCAATGATTTATGAGCGCGTCACTTGTCTACGAAATATTATGTTCGAGAATCAACATATATGTCTGTATATATGTATGTACATACACATGTACATTATTGTATTGAACTGTACTTTTATATGTCCATAGTCTGATTATTGTTTTTTTTTGTAAATGATAATGACATTGGTCGTTAACAAAATGATTTTGTTTTTTTTCGGCTACAGATTTTAGAATTGTTGATTTATGTAAATTAATTTATATACATAGTATATGTGCGTATGTAAGTATGTATTACCAACAGATTGCTATAAAAGGGGTGATCTCGCTAGACTATTTATTCAGAACTAATTTGCAAGTGCTGAAGCAAATTAAAAACAAAAATCAAAAATGAAATTTCTTGTAAGTTTCATTAAGGATCTGAAGGAGATTAATGTTGTGAAGATTATTTTTTTTATTACTTTCATCTTATATAGATCGTTTTCGTTGCACTGATCGCTGCGGCTTTGGCTGCACCACAATTTAACAGCCGCGGTGGCCAGGGTGGTTTCGGTGGCCAGCCTGGTGGATTCGGCGGACAGCCTGGTGGCTTCGGTGGCCAGCCTGGTGGATTTGGTGGCCAGCCCGGTGGGTACAACGGTCAGGGTGGATTTGGCGACCATGGCGGCCGTGGTGGATATGGCAACGAAGGTGGCTTTGGCGGCCAGGGTGGATATCGAGAAGAACATAGAGGTCATCATGAACATCATAGACACCATGGTGAACACCGCGAGTACTAAGATGCAAATTTAAAAATTTTAATTAAAAAAACAATTAAATAAAGCCTAAAACTATTTTCCAAGTCTGTTGCAAATGTTCTGCTGACATTCCTCAGACCCTCATTTCTAGGAAATTCCGACATTAGCAAAAAGATCACAAAAAGTAAACACAACATTCGACGACAGACAGATTATTCATTTACATATGTGAGCACACATCTATGTATGAATGTATATGTATATATTATGTAGCTATTCCCATACTTATGTGCTTAGGTGCTACTAAGAGCCCGCTGTCAAAAACTGATCATTGTTGCTGCCCTGATAAGCAGCGAGTTTTTTATTTGGAAAAATAAGTACAGTCTTATATGTATGTACATGAGTTTCACTTATCTACGAATTTTGTATAGAGTTCTACAGCAAACACACACTACGATTATCTGTCTGTCTGTCTTATAATGAATATTTTATTAAATTTGAAAAGGAATGTGAGGGGCACCATAAAGATCATTTCATAATCGCAATCATTATTGACATATAAATTGAAACAATTTTAACTGTAAGAGAAAGTTGTTTTAAATTATATTTATTTTGTTGATTTTACTAATCGATTTTGGTAATTTGGGTAATTTATGTCCCCTAAGGTATATAGCAGAAGTTCTGCAGTGTTTTTGTTTTCAGGAAATCTCGACATCTGACAAAGATTATAAAAGCAAACACCACAGTTGATGACCGACATATGTGTTCATTAATAAACATATGTACGTAACATGCAGATATTTCCTAATTACTCTGAGGTACTTAGTTGCTTGCTGAGGTACTTCGAGTCTGGTGACCCGCTTCAATTTTATGGATTTTCCAGGTAGCTTCATTTTCTTCTACCTGCATTACAATTCTTGGACTTGGCTTTAAAGGCGAGGTTTCACTCCTGGTTGAGATCATTCCCGAACAAGAAGTCGTAATGAAGCTACTTGTGAGTATTGTTTGCTATGTTTATAAGAAAAAGTTGTGGGTTATTTTATATTTTCCAGTTTATTCTTCTCTCGTACTGCTCGGTGTTGTGTGCTGGCATTGCCACAACATGGCGGAGGCTATGGTCATGGCAATCATGGCTCATCTCATCACGGCCATTACTCGCACGGTCATGGCGGAGGCCATGGTGGCCACACCCGCATCATAGCCATCATCCCGGCGGATATACGTAAGCACCATGGTCGGCGATACTAGTGGAATACAATCAAAATGAAATAAGAAAAGTATTATGAAATGTACTAAATACCGTTTGAATAATGGCCAGTTTAAGGAAGTTATTGTTGTTTAGTTAAGAACATGTGGCTATAATTGATATTAATATTTAATTTACAAAATCTCACATTCGTTTTGGATAGTGGAACTTTGATTGCTCCACTGGC